>CM033684.1:26312233-26811755 GCA_019514585.1 Dendrobium officinale | reverse complement strand
CTATCCCCCCCCACGGTGTGGTGGTTGATAGTTGCCTTGGACACGCTGTTTGCATAGTCCATGTTGTGTTGGTAGTTTGTGTCCATCCCCCCCCCCCCCCCCCCCCCCCCCCATATATCCCACCCCCCTATTACCAAACTTCTAAGAGGTTATCTAAGACGGTTTGAGGAGTCACTAGTCCATTTCTTATTACTAAATTTTTTGAGTTGGTAGGAGAGAGCCCATTTAGTACAGAATGACTTATTAGCATTCTCATCACAATGGGCTATAGTAAGAAGAGGTTTGGTAATAGGTTTGTAGTAGTTAATTTTCTTGGTAAGAGGGTTAGGTTTAGCCTAGAGACTCCAAGAGAGGTGGTCTGTCTGTATCAGCTCCCAGGGGAGACAGTACTTCTAGCTCTATAGGTTTTGTGAGTGGGTTATCTGTGTGCCATAGTTGTGGCAGGAGACACTTTGGTCATTGCTGTTGGATGATAGGTCAATACTTTTGATGTGGTTAGATTAGATATATGGTAATTAAGTGCCCACAAGGTCTTGATCGATGTTGTAAGCATAGGTGTGAGAGTATTATTAGATTGATAAAGAGACTAAGGATATTTACACCTCATGTGTTTACAAAGGGATCATATAGTATATGTAGGTTTTGGTTCTATAGTAGGGAGGCCATCTAGGAGTGATAAGAGAAAGCATGGTAGTTTTATTATTCTAGTTCTAGTTCAGGCATGCATATATAATTTGATCAACTTGAGGCCAAGGGTGCTTCAAATGTGGTCATAAGTACAATTTTATTACATATACTTTCACATTTTGATTGATTTTTTGGAGCCAATCACTCATTTATTTATGAGTGATATTTTGATTTTCTTATGTTTACCGTCCATGTTGTTGCCTTATTCTTTTTTAATTATTTTGCGATAAATTGGATTGGCATGTTAGCCCATTAGAGCTTTGCATATATGTTATAGAGATATATATAGAAAATTAGAGATTTGGACTAATATTTTTATTTATTTGTAATTTTGATATTATTCTAGGTATGGATTAGTTGAGTCTATATAGAGATTAGATTAACTATTTGAAGAAGAGAGTAACTTTAATTTTTGTATGCTTAGAGCGCCGTCTTAATTAAAGGTAGTGCTAGCGCGCTTATATAGTGTGTAGTCCTATCATATTTTCTATATGTTGTGCAAGCAAATATGGTTATTAAGGAAGGCGTGATGTACTATACTTTGTGATATTCTAATTTAGTATAGGAGAATGGATTGACTGGATTCCCTATGAGATTTTCCCCCTCAAAAAATATATTATTGGAGATTTCTAATGCATTTCATAATGGTGCAGTTGATTATTGTTTTTCACCTTAATAATGGATGAGTGAGTTATATTGATTGGTATGTCTTGGTACTACTTTTGAGTATCCCAAGCTTCCTATAGGATGTTACCTTAAAAAGATCTGGAGAACAAGACCGTTGATCATGTATACTTATTTATGGAAACGTACTTTCGAAGTTAGTTGGATTGGGGGTTTTATTCTATTCCAAGTATGTCTCCATGGAGAGCAACTATTTTTGCTTCTGTGAGAGGGAAGGGGACTGTACTATACACATATGTATCAAATGTTGGGATAATTGCACATCTAAGTTTTTAGATCTAAAGAATAAGTATCATTTGCCAAAAATTAATAATTTATCTTGATCTATCTGTGTGAAAGCTTTTCTATTTCAAAGATTAATCCATGGTTGGGTCTGGAGTATTATAAAGGATTTGGAAGACATGACAATACTACATTTCAGTAACTAATGAAGATATTATGTCGTTTATAAGTTCATGCAGTTTTAAACTAGATATAATGAATAAGATGCTCGAGGAATATCTTGATCAATTTGTGTTGCGTGTTCATAAGAGTTGATATTCTAGTTTTTAATTCATCTTCTAAGGTGGATCATTTAGCTCATGTGAAGGTGAGATATTGAGACAATATTATGTTGGTAAGCAAAATTCTCTAAATGAGAATTCTTGGTTAAGGAGTATCTTATTTCTAGGGCATGTGGGTGAGCCGTGCAGGATATCTCTATAGATCTCAAGAAATTTTTAGGCGATTGTTGATTGGTCCAAGCCTACTACAATATCTAAGGTATATATTTTCTTAGGTATGGGTCGACTTTTATAAAAAAATTATGAAAACATTTTCTCAGATATCTGCACCTTTGACAAGATTTGACTCCTAAGTCAATATCTTTCATTGGAACATACAATTATGAGGTATGCTTTTAGAAGTTGAAGGACCATTTGATATCTTCTTAATTTTAACCATCCCATCAGGTATAGAGAGATTGTAGGTGTTTAATATAATTCATAGACTAGGGATTAAGAGGTGTTATGATGCAGCATGGGACATGTATTAACACATAGTTCTAGGTAGTTGAGGCTAGAAGAGATGAAATTATCTGACGTAAGATTTTTACTTGTTGGTGTTGTATTTGCAATTTAAAAATATAGAGACAATACTTGGAAAGAGAGTTTAGCTGTGGAGATATTTCACTTGATCATCATAGTTATAAAGTAAATATTTACCATAGAAGGATTTAACTCTAAGATAGAGGAGATGGCATGAGTGATTAAAGATTATGATTTTGATTAATTTAGTATCAACCTGGTAAGGCTAATATAGTGACAGATGCTTTGATTAAGAAGTCATTTAGAGTGTTAAGTCTTATGCTTACCTTTAATTATTTTGTGATTGGAGGTATGTGAGAAGTTAAAGTTGATGTGATTGATCCTATTGATTGAGATTTAGGTATTTTATCTCAAATTATTAATGAACCACTTCTACAAGAAAATATTAAGAAGGCTCAGAAATTAGATATAATATATTTGAAGTTGATTGATTAAAATGAAGTTTTGGCTAAGTGAATGTGATAAATTTGATTTTGGAATCCGTTTTCTATAAGGATAGATTGTGGTTCTATAAAGAGTCTAAGAAAGTTATTTTATGATGCAAAAAAAAATTAGATTCATTAATAATTTATTTAATAGATTAGATTTTAAGGAGGGCAAAACATGTATGCATAAGTTAGCCAAGCGATAAAAGGAGATAGAAGAAGAAAGGATTTGGTTAAAGTGAAAAGTATTAAGGATGAAGATAAAAAGTATTTTTTATTAGAAGATGATATTCAAACAAAGGTGAATGACGTATTTTTCTATAAGCTTTTCAATAATGATTGTTGAGAAGATGATTGACTTTAGTGGCCTTAGCAACCTATATGAAAATAGCAATTATTTATCGATGCATTGAATAAAACTAAAAGCTAGAGAGGCTTTATTAAAGAAAATGAAGTGTTGAAAAATGCTATTAGACTTGATGATATTCAAATAGTAGGTGTGTCGAAATACTTAGGATATGAAGGAATTTTTTAGCTTTCAAAACTTTTTTATATTATTTTGAAGACTACAAAGACGCCACATATGCGTGGAGGAGTGTGTTGATTCCTTTTTTTAATATAAATGAGATTGAAGAAGAGTGTGTGGATTATAGAGGAATTAAGTCAAGTCTTAACTTTAAAACTTTGTCAGAGAGTTGTTAAGCAAAGGTTATATTGTGATACTAATGTTTCTTAAAATTAATTTGGATTCCTGCAGGTAAGTCTACTATGGAAGCTACACATTTATTGAGAGGTTTGATGGAGAAGTATTGTGACAATAAGGAGGATCTACATATGATATTTATTTATTTAGAGAAAGCCTTTATGATAAGTTTCATGAGAAGTATCTATGGAGAGTTTTAGGAAAGAAAGGGGTTAATAATGCTTATACTCAAGTCATTACGGATATGTATGCTAGAGCTCGATTCTGGTAAGATGCGAGGTTGGATGTGGGGAAAATATTTTCCTATTTCAGTGGGATTACATGAAGGATGATATTTAAGCTAGTGTATTTTTTTCTTTATATCATGGACATTCTTACTAGGACATTATAGGAGGAATGTACATAATGGGCGTGAATGCATTTTTTATTTGTGATGATATTCTTCTTGATGCTATAGGAACTAGAGAGGGATTTGTAGGTTAAACGTGAATTATGGTGGTCAACCTCAAAGTCTAAAATTTTTCATTTAAGTATATCTAAAATCAATTACATGGAGTATAATTTTACTAGTCATGGATCTAATGGGGGGATTATGACTTAGGTCATTGAAATTATTAAAAAGAGTATATTGTTTTAGATATGTCGAGTCTATTATCCAGAGTGATGGTGAAATAGATGGGAATATTATTAATAGTATTAAAGTTGGATGGTTGAAGTGGAAGAATGCATTGAGCTTATTATGTGATAGAAAAAATACCCCTCAAACATATGGGGAAATTCCATATTAGATGATGGTGGATGAGACATGTAATGCTTTATGGCATCATAATGTTGTGTCCATTAAAATGAGAGAAGAAAAACAATTAAGTTATGTTGTAGAAATTAGTATTATCTCAGGTGTATGATGAGTGGGCTTTTCTATTAAAAGATAGTTATGTGAAATGATCATTCACTATACATGTTAAAAGGTTGGAGTTAGATCTAATGATAGATAAGTTTAGGGAGAGTCGCCTTAGATGGCTTGGCTACATAAATTGTTAGCCTTCTGATGTCCTGGTTAGGAGAGTAGATGTATTAGATTTGACATATTTTAAGACTGGTTAGAGGTAGGCCTAAAAAAATAATTGGTTTAAAAAAATATTATTAGTAAATGACCTTTTTTTTTATTAAAATTTAAATCAAAATTTGAGTTTTAATAGAACTATTATGAAGGAGAAAAAAAGAGTTCATATAATTGACCCCACATAGTGAGTTTTAAAGGTTTGATGTTTTTATTATATTATTATATAGATTTTGGTGGTTTCCTAGTTCTAATGATCTTAGGTAAGAGATATTAAAATGAACCACATTTATCCAGGATACATAATACATCCTAGGAGTAGCAAAATATATAGTGATATGGTAAAGTATGTTTTGGTGGACTAGATTGAAGATGAAATAACATATTTTTTTGCTAAATGTGATGCTTAACAATTAGTGAAAATAGAACATCAGTGTCCGAGGAGGTCTTCTACAATTGTTACATATATTGGAGTTTAAATGGTAAGAAGTGACAAGGGATTTTTTCTATGGGATTCCTAGATTTGGGTTTGGGTTTATGGGTCATCTGATAAAGTTTACACATTTTGTACATATATGGAAGAATAATTCAGTGGAATAATTGGAATATATTTATGTATGATAAGATTATCTAACTACATGGAATATCAAAGGTGATAACTTTTTATAAGAGATTTTGTGATTTCTAGGTTATGGAGAGGCATTCAATAAGTTTTATGGGCAACACTAAAATACATTTTAGTATAGCTTTTTCTTCATAGGCCAACACACAGTTTGAAAGGGCTATTCAAGTATTGGAAGATAATTTTTGACATCTTATTATTCTAGAATTTTTGTGGAAGTTGGAAGGATCACATATTCCTCTATTAGAATTTTTTCTAAAATAATAATAGTTTTCATTCAAGTATAAGTATGAACCCTTATGAAGCTCTATACGATAGAAAATTCAAAACTCCATTATCTTAGAAAAAGAGTGGGAGAATGGACTTTGATTAAGCCAACCATAGTTCATGACAATACTAAAAAAAGATCCATTTAATGAAAAGTGATTTAGGATAGGATAAAAATAGTACTATGATGTAAACCCATTGAGCTCTATAAATTCTTGGTTGGAGATTTATATATGTAAAGATCAGGTTGAAGAAAGTCATAACCAAGTTTAGAAAGGATAGGAAAGCTAAGTCCAAGGAATGTTGGACCCTTTGAAAGAGGATATGAAGATTTGATTATATGTTATAATTATAAGAGCACATGTCTGATATTCATAGTGTATTTCATATGTCATCCCTGAGGAAATGGGTGTCCAATTCTAGAAATTGAGTATCTACAGATGATGTTGAGGTACATCTAAATATGAGTTATAGAGAGAAATCAAAAAATATTTGTGATACACTGTCTAAAAGTTTAAGGATTAAGAATATCCTAATAGCTAAAGGTGTAGTGGAGGCATAGTACTAAAAGAGAAGCTTCATGGTAAAAGAATATGAGATGAGAAATCTGTACCCTATTTTGTTTATCTAATTTGACTTTTGAAATGTCAAGGTCTAAATTTTTTTTGAAGAGGGGAAGAATAATAATATCCACTGAGTAATGTAATGGAATTTTTGCCATTTATACCTCTTGCATGTGTTTGTGAATATTATGTATTCATGTGAGCATCTAAAAAACTATTCAGAATTGATTCTCGTGGGTTTGTGTATATGAATAAAAAAATTGAAATTTTTCCTTAGGAGTGCTACAAGCTGAAGTTGGGGGAGATTTGGAACCAAACTATTAGGTTTAGGTTATTTTAAATTAATCTAGGTTGGTGTAGTGATGCTAGGTCATTTTTTTTTAAATAATATTTTCCACTTAAATCTTGATTTACCAAACCTTTTTGATCCCTCTAGTGTTGTGTCGGCTAAAGAGAGAAAGGATGAAATTTTGATGAGAGAAAGTCATTATACTTTTGTAGTGCAAAAATGAGGATAAAACTTTAGACCCACTAAACTTTCACTGCGTATTTTTATAGATGACATGTTGTAGATACGCTCATTCTGAACATTTAGATTGTTTTATAAAAAAAACTTTCATCCTGGTAACTTGAAAAGTGTGCTTTGTTAGTAAATTAAAAAGTATTTTTGATCTTAAAAAAATTAAGACTATAGAAAAATCAAAACTTCAAAATGACATTCTTACATAATCTTTAGTAATCTAGTGAATTTTTTAAAATCTAAAATTCTGCTTAGTTATTCAATTTGTAGGCGACCAATAAAGCACTCTTTAAATGTCTATAATTTGATTTCCTCCTTACATTTATTTTATTGAAATGTAATAATATATATGTGCTTATCTTCATGAAATTATTTGATTGTGAGGACATTTAATATTGGAGGAAGTTTTGTTTATTGAGTGCATATGGAGTCACAAGGGCTTGGATTTTTAAATATTTGATATGTACTAAGCATTGTGAGTCATAAAGGCCTATTTTATTTCCTTATTAAGTTCTAGTCTTATAGCCATGTATTGTAACATAAAAATTTTGTTATATATATATAAAAATTTGAAGATGAATGAAAATAAATTAAATTTGTGGATGAGTTTACTTTTTATTCAAATTTAAAGTTAAATTTGTAGCTATGTTGTAGTATATTTTAAATGAACAATAAATTTGAAAAGTTTCTAAAACTTAGATCTTTGGTTTGGTCTATCACCATTCAATGTGATATGATATGCTCTGTCGTAGATCATATTGGGTTTTGGTTATGAAAATCCTTTTTTTGGTAGCAGAGAGTATTGGTTTTTGGGGACTAATTATAAAACATAGAAATAAAAAAATGATTCGTAGTTGAGTGAGGAAGCTCTGGGTCATATTGGCATCATGTCTTCTTATTTTTATGCAACATGTATTTTAGTCATGTGCGCCACATATATGATTGAATGATGGATTTATATAAGACTGATAAAAGATATGGGTGAGTGCTAGTCAGATTAAAGCCATAGTAGAGTACTTCTCCTACCATTAGTTTTGATTTGATGAGTAAGTTTGGTTGTCTGGTGGCACAAGTGATGGGTGAAGCCTAAAATAGGATCTCTTTTGTTCAATTTGATAATAGTCATAGCTATTAATTTAAACATTTCATGAAATCAAAACATTGATTGAAAGAAAAAAATATAAAATAATTTTACTAAAAAAAATTTAAAATTGCTCAAAATTGATCGTAGATGCTCTATTAAGCTAAAAAAATCAAAAGTAAGTCCGAAAAGCCAAAAAATTATATTGAGGACATCAAACAACATTTGTATCAGATTAAGTGCCATCTCGTTTGTTTTTTAAAATATTTATATAAATTTTCCTAAAAAATTTAAAATAAAATTTTTAAGAAAATCCATATTTTTTTCAGAAAAAAATTAGATCATTTCAGAAATAAAGATTATTATTATTATTTTTTATTCTTATTATTTTAAGTTTTTTTTCTTTTTTATTTTTTCAAGAATAGAAACTTTTAATTTTGGGCTTAAAATTTCTAAAAAATTTAGAAAACATCACAAAATATTCTGAAAAAAATTCAAAAAACCTTTTAAAATTCTCCCCTCCATGAATCTATATAAAAATACCCCCTTTAGGGTGGGGGAGAAGGCGTGGTTCTCTTATGTTGATCTGATTGTTCTCTTGAAATTACAAAAGGGGAAAAATAGACCAAAAAATCAAATTTAGAGACCTTCTATGGTGGGAAAAGGCAAAAAAACCCTCTGGCATATGCTCTCCCCCATTAAATAAAGGGAAAAAAAAAACTATCCATCAAGAATGTCAAGATCATTAACATCAGCAAAGACTTAAGCTTCTTATGAAGGCTCCAGTTCTCTCCCATAAAAGGAGGGAAAAAATTATCCGAAAAGAGTGTAAAAACTATCGACAATGGAAAAGGCTTAGTCATTTTTGAAAGGATCTAGTTCTCCCCACTAAAAGGAGGAAAAAACTATTCCACAAGAGTGAAAAGACCATCAACAACATCAAAGGCTTGATCTTCTTATATAGGCTCTAGTTCTACCCAATAAAAGGAGAGAACATTTATCCAATAAGAGTGTAAAGATCGACAACTACTCAAAAAGGCTCTGTCCTCTTTTGCAGACTCTAATTCTTCCCCATAAAAGGAGGGAAAACTATCTGGCAAGAGTGTAAATACTATTAGCATAAGGAAAGATTCAGTCCTTTTATGTAGGATTTATTTTCTTCCCCAATATAAGTAGGGAAAAATTAATCTAGTAAGAGTGTAAAGATAGTTGATAGTAATAATGGCTTAGTCCTCTAACACAAAATCTAGTTAACCCTCATAAAAGGAGGGATAAATTATCTGACAAGAGAGTAAAGATCATCAAACAGATTCCCCTTAAATTCAACTATCAAATATGGAAGATTTTGTTGTGACTTAGTTTTCAAATATATGCTTTTTTATATCATGTAAGTTTTCTATGATACTAATGTTTCACCTAACACATATTAGAAAAAATCTTATTTGTGTTGTTTGTGTATACTAATGTTACAATTAAAATCATACTCTAGACTATCAAAGACTTCAAGATAGATTAGATTAGGGTTTCTTATAATTGAAGTATGTTACTATTTCTATTTTTCTTAAGTCTGAGAGAGTGTGATTGTAATTGGGTAAACTATGCACACACACTAGGGTAATGAGTCAAAACTCATACTTTTTTAAAACTATTCATACTTTATGATTCTTGAATCATATTGGACTATTTATCCTGAGTGTTCCTCCAGAAAGAAGTTAATCCGAATCTTGCCTTAAAAAATTTCTTTTGTTCTGATTGTACTGTATGAAGTTGTCTTCATACAGATGTTGTCCAGAGTACAAAATGGATTTATATTAGTTCATCTCAAATGATCTCACCATTTTTTGAATTGATAATACTATATAAAATGAGTTTTGTACAAATGACGCACATAGTACAAAATGGGTTTGTACCAGTTCATCTTATAAAAAAATATATAAATTTTTTTTGAACTGTTTATATTGTATAAAATTAGGTTCATCCAAAAGTACAAATATGTGCGTAGCAATTCATCCCCATATAAATAGGTAAAATTTTTTGAACTATTCGTATTGTACATAATTAGTTTCATACAGATGACATCTAGAGTATGAAATGGGCTCATCCATATTTATACCAAATGAAGCTTGATTTAGTTAAACTAATCATACTGTAGAAAATGAATTTCATACAATACGCTGACCAATGTACGGAAGGCATTCATACAGAATCGTACCTGACGAATTTGTTCATTTTTGAATAGTTTATATATACAACAGATAGAGTGAAAAATAGGTTTGTCTTGAGATCGTATAATGATTTTTTTGAACTATTTATATTATATGATCGTACTGTAAAAATCCAAGACAGTCAAATTAAAATTTTTAGTTTTTTTGGACAGTTTTTCCTTTCTTTCATAAAGAGTCCTAAATCTGACTAACACAACTCCAACTATGAATTTCTTTTGAGAGTACACTTGGAGAGTATTTAGGAGTGTGTCTTGGGATTGGAGAGTGAGAGATCTCTTAAGAGGGGATTTGTGAGGGGATTCACAAGGTTGCCCCAGCAGTGAGGATCTCCTTACTTGTTCTTCAAAATTCTTCCCTACTTTCTTGAAGACTCTTGAAAAAAGATTTTTAATGGAGATCAAGTACTCTATTGACAATAGGAGGGTGTGAAGGGATGCCGATACTCTGCCGACACCAGGAGGGTGTGAAAGGATTCGGTACTCTACCGACGCCAAGAGGGTATAAAAGGTTGTTGGTTCTTTGCCATGATAAGGAGGGTGAGAAAAGGATGATATTACTCTGTTGCATCAAGGTTTTGTGGAAAGAGAGGTTATTATAAGGGGTTCTTCGCCTTAATGTGGGAGCAAAAGGAGAGTCACTTTGGTATAGTGCAATACCTGAAGTGGGAGTCTTCAGGGAGAGGCTTAGGTCTAGTTGGACCAAATCACTATAAAATTTTGTATTTTTATATCTTTACTTTTAATGCATTTCTATTTTCTACAAGTTCTAATTTTGTGGTTGAAAAATATTTTTGAGAAAATTAGTTATTATGATAAAATCTAAAATCAGTTTTCTAATTTACCTAAAGAATATTTAAATTACTAATTCACCCCCTCTTGGTTAGCCTTGGAACAAATATTTAGGTTTAACAACATATTCGAACTTTCAAGTTGTATCAGAGCCTACTTTCAAAAATTAAGGTTTAGACAACTTTTTAAAAATGATCAGGGCTATATTTGGAAACTGTAAGACATTTGAAGAATATTCGATCACTAGACCCCCACTATTTGATAACATCCCTTTCAATTTTTTGGAAAAACATGTATATATACTTTTATTCAAATGCTTGACTATCGCATGTGAATTTTTAGTATAGGAAGGTTACTCTAGACCAACTAGACTTGTAGATGGCATTATAACTGAAACATCATTTATTGATTAGAAAATATAGGAAAAAAGAATTAGCTTAGTTGATGCTAAAAATTTAAACAACTTTTTTTTTGTGCACTTAAGTCTGAAGACTATATGTGTGTTTTAACATGTAAAATGGGAAAAGAAAATTGGGATAGACTTTGCATAATATGTGAAGGAACTAATGAAGTGAAACAATCTAGATTGAATATTTTATTTATATGACTATAAACTTTTTCACATGAAACCAAATGAATTAATGACTGACATGTATATTCGTTTTACATAGATAGTCACTTCATTGCATGCTTTAGGTCAGAAACTAACAAATTTTGAGAAAGTCAATAAAATACTTCAATATTTACCTACATCTTATGATGTAAAGATTACTACTATAAATAAATCTAAAGGCCTAACTATTTATTCTAATGACAGTATTCTTGGATAACTAATTGCTTTTGAGTAATGAGTGTCACAAACATAGATTGATGTAAGAGGAAAGTGGAAGGAAAAAAATATCATGTTGAAAGTGGATGACTCAAAAAGTGATTAGTCTCAGCCTAAGGATGAAGATGATATTGCCTTAATGATAAGGCAATTCAAAAGTTTCCTTAAAAGAAAGCAACAAAGACGTGTTAATTGTGGAACAAAGGTAGGTTCCATAAAAATACAAGTTTTTTTTAACTGACGTGATTTGTTATGAATACATGAAGCCTAGACATATCAAATTCTATTGCCCGAATCTCAAAGCTAATCCTAGTAAAGAGAAGGTTGAGGAGAAAACTAATGTTAGGAAAGGAAAGAAAAGATTGTAGAGGACATTCTGGGCTGACTCAACTTTAGATTTCTTAGAAATAGAAGCAGAGGAGGAAGTCACAAACTTGTGTTTAATGGCCGACATGCTTGATCAGTTAGATTAAAGAGGAGGTATGCGACTTAACCTACAATGAATTATTTGAAGTTTTTGAGAAAATTTATACTGCATATAGGAAACTCAAAAAAATGCAAAGCACTTAGACTTTTTAGATTATAGAGCAAGAGCATGAAATCCATGGATTAGGAATCACTCATGCATGAAAATACACAACATGAAATTATTGGATGAATTTTATGATTTAACAAACTATTTGAAATCATCACACAAGATTTCTTTAGACTTTTTAGATTATAAAAATGAGTTATTTGAAGTTTTTGAAAAAATCCTTAGGAATCATCATGCTTTGAGATTTAGAAAGAGCAGCAACAACATGATTGAAAGCAACAACATGAAATTATTGGATGAATTTTATGATTTAACAAACTATTGAAATCATCACACACACTAACACTTGAACTTGAAAATAATTTTTAAAATCTTTATGGCTGATCAACTGATCATAGAAATAGAAGCAGAGAAACAAACTTGTGTTTTAAAAATTGATTAATTCATGCGATTTTAGTTATTTGAAAAGTACAAATTCATATAGGAAACTCTTAGCTGGCAAAGAAACTTTTTAATTATATTCTTGAGGAAAACAAGATACCCCCAACACTGAATGAATTTATGATTTTTAAATCTTGATTAGAATTATTTAAAGTGAGAATTATTTAAAAATTGATAAAATGACATTCATATCTAGGGAAAATATAATATAATACACATAGATTGAAGTAAAAAATCCTTTTCCTAGAGTAAATCCCTTTCTAAAGTCAAAATATTTTTCTTATGGAATGATTAGCCATATTGCTCATACTTATACTATTTATAGTAAGTTATATCTAATGTGCATATTGCGCCCGGAAAAATACCGTAGCCATTCCTTCGCATTATGCGCCACTGCATGCGCCGTATTTTCCTGTATTTTTCGACACAGCCGAGTCCGCCTGAAAAATCCGCCGGTTAATGCGTGTTTTCTTGTAGTGTGTGGAGACCTAAGATGCAAAAAACACAATATATTAAATATGCATCTAGATTATTATTTGCCAAGAGGAGAAACCAAACTTGTTTGGGTTCCCAAGACTAACATTTGATCATTTTATAAACTCACTCTCATACAAGACCTCATGAGAGAGCATTTGGTACATGGGTATTGGATGTTTGAACCATATGGCTAGAGAGAAACGACACTATTCATAATACTGGAAGTCAGGAATGGAGGTAAGGTTACTCTAGGAGATAATACCATAAGGAAAGTGGTAGGTATAGGTATGATTAGCAACAAGAACAATTTTTTCATTGAAAATGTTTTATTGATTGAAGGCTTGAAACATAACTTGTTGATTATTAGTCAGCTATGTAATAAATGTTATAGTGTAAAATTTCTTCCCATAAGCTGCATAAGAAGACAAAATTGAATTGATGTATTGCATGAAAATATGGTAAATAATGTGTACATGTTTGATTTGAATTTTATTAAATATTTTAATATATTTTCTCTCAAAACAATTATTGATGAATTATGATTATGACATAAAAGACTTTGTCACACAAGTATACAAAAACTTAGTAAGATTACCCAGAAAGATTTATTTAGAGGTATACCTAAAATTAGAGTTTACTAAGGATCACCTGTGTGATGCATGTCAATTAAGAAAATAGATGAAGTCCTCCCTTCATTCCATTAAAAGAACTTAGAAACTAGTAAACCATTGAAAGTCATACATATCAATCTTTTTGGACAAGTTAGCACTATAATTCAAGAAGGTAAAGTTTTTAGATTTGTAATAGTTGATGATTTTTTGAGATTCACTTTGGGTTAAGTTTTTATTTTATAAGAGCGAATCATTTAAGGAATTTAATAGTTTTGTACTTGAATTTCAGAGGAAATTAGGGTGTAAGATTTTATCAATTCAAAGTGATCATGGAGGAGAATTAGAAAATATATAAAATTTGAAGATTTTTGTAAGGAATATGGAAATTGAACATAATTTCTTAACACCTAAGACCCCTCAGCAGAATGGAGTTGTCAAAAGAAATAATATAACATTAATAGAAGCTGCTAGATCCATGTTGGTAGAGTACTCCTAAAATATTTTTTTAAGCTGAAGTGATTAGTACGGCTTATTATATTATGAATAGGATAAATATTATATCTAAATTGAATAAGACACCTTATGAACTTCTTAAGGGGAGAACACCTAATCTTTCACATTTGTATATTTTTGGATGCAATGTGTTCATTCATTCATAATAATGAAAAAATTTCATTAGGAAAATTTGATCCTAAATCTGATAAAAAAAATTTCTTGGATATTCTAGTATTGGCTAATCCTATAGGGTTTTTAACAAGAGAACTTTGGTAGTTGAGGAGATCACACATATTATTTTTGATGAATTTGACATTTTAGAAGAGCCAAAGTTGAAAGAAGATCATATTAAAAATATCTCCCAATGAATTGAAAAGACAAATTTGGAAGAGAATGTTGGATCAAAAAATCCTTTTCCTAGAGAATGGAAATTTTCTAAGAATCACCCTAAAGAATTGATTTTAGGTGTACCTAGTGAGGGTGTTAGGATTAGGCACGATCTTAGCAAAGAAGCGAACCATTCTGCCTTTATATCAATGATTGAACCCACTAGTATAAATCAAGCACTTTCAGATAAATTTTGAATTTTGGCCATGTAGGAAGAATTGAATCAATTTGCTAGAAATAATGTTTAGGAAATAATTGAAAGGCCTAAGGATCAATGTGTTATTAGAACTAAATGAGAATTTAAAAATAAAATGAATGATTCAGGTGTTGTGATTGGAATCAAGACAAGATTGGTCGTCAAGAAGTATAATCAAATTGAAGGAATTAATTTTGAAGAAACTATTGCCTCTATTGCTAGACTTGAAGCGATAAGGGTTTTAATAGCCTTTGCCTATTTTAAATTTTTAAATAATATCAATTGGATGTTAAGAGTTCCTTATCTTAATGGGGTGACATAAGAGGGATTTAGGTTGAGAAACCTTCAGGTTTTGAAAATTTTAAATTCCCAAATCATGTGGTTAAATTGAAAAAAGGCATTATATGGACTAAAATAGGCTCCCAGGGCTTGTTATGAGAGGTTAAGCACTTTCCTATTAGAAAGTTCATTTATGAAATGAAGTGTGGACACCACTCTCTTTTTGAAAAGGATAGGAGATGACATACTCATTATTCAAATATATATTGATGATATCTTGTTTAGATCTACCAATAAGAATCTTTGTGATGATTTTTAAAAATAATTAGTAAATTTGAAATGAGTTTGATGGGAGATTTGAGTTATTTTCTTAGTTTTAGCATAAAGTAAAATGAGGAAGGAATATTTCTTAGTCAGTCAAAGTATATTAAGGACATCTTCAAGAAATATGAAATGGATAATACTAAACTAGTGACTACACCAATGTGTTCCTTAGTATAGTTAGATAAGAACTCTAAGAGAAAATCTGTTGACCAAAAGAAATTTAGAGGAATAATTAGATCATTGCTTTACTTGACTTATAGTAGACCCGATATCATGTTTAGTATTTATTTTTGTGCTAGATTTTAATTTGATCCAAAGGAATCACATTTGATAGTAGTTAAGGGAATTTTGAGATATCTTTTAGGAACCAAAACTTAGGGATTTGGTATCTTAAGCACAGCTCTTCTTTTAAAATAATTGGATATTCTGATTCAGATTTTGCAGGATGTAGGATTGATCATAAAGTACTTCTAAAACTTGTCAATTCTAAAGAAACTCTTTAGTTTCTTGGTCTAGTAGAAAATATAATTCAGAAACCCTTTTGACTGCAGAAGAAGAATACATTGCCTTAGATAGTTATGTGGTATAAGTTCTTTGGTTAAAATAATAATTAACTAACTTAGGATTTTTTATTGGTACTATTCTAATTTTTTTTTATAATACTAGTGCTATATATATTTCAAATATCCTATTCAACATTCTAGAACCAAACATATTAATATAAGGCATCACTTCATTAGAGATCATATGGATAAAGGAGAAATTAAATTGTATCATGTTGCTACTGAAATTCAACTTGTAGGGATTTTCATAAAACCTCTGGCTTTTCACATGTTTATCACTTTAAGAACCAGATTAGGTATGATTGATCTTAATGCTAAATTGAAATTATGCAAACTTGATTTATTTTGTAATTATGTGTTTGTTTATTTTCTATATTTGCTTGTTACTATTTGTTCATTTGTGTGTTTTTATTTTTGGTTGTTGTGATTGTTTTTCTTTTAGTATTTTATTAATGGTCTTAGTTTTTTTTTTTCATTTTTGCATGTCATTGGATTTTAGGTGATTGGTTTTGAAAAGATTTTCTATTTATCAAGTCTTATTTTAAGTATGTTCTTTATATTATACAATATTTTTCGTATTGTATGAATTCTATAGCATATACATGATATTTTTTTGAGTTGAGCACACAAAATTGAGTTTTTCATTAAATTTTGTATTGTACAATGTCATCATCATCTATGTGAACCTATTGATTCATCTGTATAATTGGGAATGGTTTTTAAAAATCGCTCAATTATTGTTGTCAGATATTATGAACAAAATTTCATTTTATATGTACGATCCTATTGTCAGTTTGTTATGTGGACAAACCTAACCATCATAAAATGATCTTTAATTTTTTATCATCCTGGACGAATAGGTGTTCACATGTACAATCGTTTGGTAAAAAAATTTGTATAAAATAATGCCTCAGGAATGGCATTTACAAAAAGTCATTTCATTTTTGGCCATTTATATTCATATGCACAATGTTTTTTGTCCCATACGGTTTTAAAATCATACATATGATATCAATTTTGTATTGTATGATAGGTATTTTTTCCTTAAATAGAAGGGTCTTGGATTAGTTTTTCTTCACATTCTCATTTATTTCTAAATCTTCTTGAGTTCAAACCTTAGGAATGACCAGCAATAGCAGATGACCTCGCACTTCTAAGGGCTTTTCCTCCTGATATAGTAGGGATGATAACTTCCTCTCTAAGGAAAATGAGGAAGCTTTTGATAGGTATTTTGCAGCTAAAATAACCACTTCCCAAATCCTCATTTAGAGTGATATCAACTTTTCTGTCATTCCCCTATTTACCTCAACCCAATTTTCCTTCATCCTTACCCTAATGTATGCCTACCACCATAAATTTTCAAATGTTCCTTGCAAACATGTAAGTAAACCAAGATCATACTAGGATTACCTCCTTCGTCTTTATGAAGTATGTAGAAATTGCTAAGGAAGATCTTGAAAATTCCTTCACCTTAGAACTCAAGGAGTTAGAGCGCACTCCTTAACCTCTAGAGAAGATTTTGACTTGCCAAAAATAAATCAGACTCTTAGAGGTATTACCTAAGTAAGCCATCTATCCCGTGTGTACACTCTTAATCAGAATACCATGATTATCTAGCATGTCTTGAGAACTTTTATAATTCCCAAAGCTGGTGATCACATAAATTTAACTCCTCTTTTGTCCATTGTCACATACTTGATAATGATAGAAACTCCTTTTGATGAAGCCCAACTTATCATGGACTACATTTATAAACTTTATAATATTATGCTTTCTCATAATAAGAGGAATAAAAATGCGGCTTTAGGACACTTAGTTGCTTATGTCTTAGAGAAAAAGAATAACATAATCTATCCTGATCCACCCACTGAACTTCCTATTTTCTTTATCGATGTCTCTTTTCGGGCACTCTTTGGGCAAGATCAAAGTTTAGAGGGAGAAGATTCTGAGGGAGAAGAAGGAGCCCCACTCTAGCACTTGCAACTGAACCTGACCAGCATTTCTACTACGAAATAGTCCAATATTTTGACAGAATGGAAACTCATTTTGATCAATTTTTTGATCAAATTGAGAATCACATGAATCAACATGATGCTAGATACAATGAGGACATGGGTGGGATCCGAGGGCAATTTGACTCAATTAACACTAATATAGTTACGATCAGTAGTTACTTTATAATGTTCAACGCTCCACCTCCTCTAGATTAAGGCTCCTCTGGATATTAGCTGGTCTTCTGTGTTGTACTTGCCGATGAGTTTTTGTATTTATTATTGAGAAGTTTTACTATGATTTTAGTGATTTAATGTGTTATTGTCTTCATGTTGTTGTTCTTATATTTTTGAGTTAATGTTATTTCAAATGAAAAAATGTGTTTGTATATATTTTGAAAGATGAATGAAATGATGGAATGTTATGTTGAAGTGCATTGAAATTTCACTTCTTGAAATGTTTACATACATATAGGAAAAATCATTTATAGTTGATCTCTATAATATAATTTTGAATTATTTTGCTCTTCAAATTAATTTTCTTAAAAAATTTAATTTCTTAAAATTTTAAATTATATTATGACTGGATATATATTAGAAAATCAATTTCATGTTCCTATAGATAAGTATATATTACTTAACTATGATTGTTGAAAGATTTATTTATAATTTTTAATTTATTTCTTTTTTAATGTATTATTTTTTGTTAATTATTCAAATTTGAGTTAAAATTTATTGATATTGAAAAGACCAAAAATATCATAAAAGATGCACAAAGCGTGCCAAAACTTGAAAAGATGCATAAAGTGCGCCACTTGTTTAAAAAAATGTGCAATGTTCACCAAAGTAAAAAAAAGGCAAAAAAATTAGCTCAAATAGAAAAAGATGCACAAAGTGTGACACAAAAATAGAGAAAAAATTTATACAGTTATTTACTTTATCATTCTATCTCTTATCCAAATCTATATAATTGACAACAATCTTCACTATTGAACTAGAATCTATTTATACTTTATTTTATCATTTTTGTAATAATTATTTTTATTTTGATTTGTCTAGAAAGAATAGTAAACCTGGTTGACTTTTCTTATCTTAGTTGTTCTTTGATTTAAAATTTGAGTTTTTATTTTTAGTATTAAGAAATTAATATTGTTATTTGCAATTAGTTTAAAATATTCTTCTTCATCAACTATTTTGATTCATCCATATAAACTTTTTATTTCAAGATGTACTTCTCTTTTTGTTGTTGATAAAAGGGGGAGTCATTAGTTATTGTTTGATTTTTTTGATTGTTTGATGTATGGTATTATGTTGTTTGATGTATGTGGGTATGTATGTGTCGTTATGTATTAATGTGTATGTTTTTATTTGATGTATGTGTGTATGTATGTGTTGTATTGTGTTAATATATATATATGTTTTCATTCTTGTTGTTTTTGTTTTAGTAGTTTTTTTTTGTTGCTTTTTAATTTTAGGTTTATATTTTTTATTTTTATGGGAACCCCTTGTTTTAAATTTGTCATTCAGTTAGGTGGAGCTTAGGAGAAAAATTGTCTTAAGTGTTAACTAAAATAATAATTATTTTGCTATCATAAGAAAGGGGAAGATTTTTGTGACTTAGTTTTCAAATCTATGCTTTTATATCATCTGGGTGATACCAAAATATTATTGTGCTGATTACTGTTTCTCCTAACACATATTAGAAAAGTCTTATTTGTGTTGTTTGTATGTACTAATATTTTAGAAAAATCATACTCCAGACTATCGAAGACTTCAAGATAGATTAGATTAGATTTTCTTGTAATTGAAGTATGTACTTTTTCTCTTTTTATTTAGTCTGAGAGAGTTTGATTATAGTTTCATAACCATGTACACACACACAAGGGGAGAGAGTCAAAACTTATATTTTTTAAAACTAAGTGTTCTGTACGATTCTTGAATTGTACTAGATGATTTGTCTTGTGTTCCTCTAGAAAGAAGTCAATCAAATCATGCCTTGGGAATTTCTTTTGTTCTGTTCATACTGTACGAAGTTGTCTTCATATAGATGACATCTAGAGTACGAATGGGATATGTACCAGTTCATCCCGAACAAACTCACCATTTTTTGAACCGATCATACTGTACAAAATGAGTTTCGTATAGATGATATCAAGAGTACGAAATGGGTACGTTCCAGTTCATCCCATATGAATAGGTAAATTTTTTGAATTGTTTGTATTGCATGAAATTAGGTTCAGAGATATGTCATCCAAAGTAAAAAATGGGAGCATACTAGTTTGTCCGATACAAACAGGTAAATTTTTTGAACTTTTTGTACTGTATGAAATTAGGTTCATATAAATAATGTCCAAAGTATGAAATGGACTTATCCATTTTAGTACCAAACAAAGCATGATTTGGTTTAAACTGATCGTACTATACAAAATGAATTTCATATAGTACGCCGACTAGTTTACAAAATGCATTTATACAGAATCATACCTGATAAATTTATTCATTTTTGAATAAGTCATACAATACGATGTCAGTTAATACATATGACTGATAGAGTATAAAAATAAGTTCGTCTGAGAATGTTCAAAGATTTTGTTAACTATTCGTACGTACAATGTACGATCATACTGTATGATCCAAGATGGTCAAATTGAAATTTTTAGTTTTTTGGATGGTTTTTCCTGTCTTTCATATTTAAGAGTCAACTCCTACTGCAAATTTCTTTTGAGAGTGCACTTGGAGAGTATTTGGGAGAGTGTCTTAGCATTGGAGAGTGAGAGATCTATTAAGAGGGATTTGTGAGGGGATTCACATGGTTGCCCAATGGTGAGGATCTCTTACTTATTATTGAAAATTCTTCCCTAGTTTCTTGAAGACTCTTGAAAGAAGATTTTCAAAGGAGATCTAGTACTATGCGACACAAGGAGGGTGTGAAAGGATGCCGATACTTTACCGTCATCAAGAGGGTGTGAAAGGATGCCGGTACTCTGCCAATACTAGGAGGTTTTGAAAGGATGCTAGTTCATTATCATCACTAAGAGGGTGAAAAAGGATGATGGTACTCTGCCACACCTGGGTTTGGTGAAAAAGAGGTTATTGTAAGGGCTTCTCCGCCTTGCCGTGGGAGCAAAAGGATAGTCACTTTAGTATAGTGCAATACTTGAAAATGGAGTCTCCAGAGAGTGGGCGTAGGTATAGTTGGATCAAACCACAATAAAATTATGTGTATTTCTATCTTTACTTTTACTGTATTTCTATTTTATGCAAGTTTTAATTTTATGGTTAGAAAATTAATTTTGAGAAAATTAGTCATTATGATAAAATATAAAATTAGTTTTTTAATTTACCAAGAAAAATTTTAAATTACCCATTCACCCCCCACCTCTTCATTAGATTTAGGATAAATATTTAAAAATAACAACCTATTCAAACTTTTAGATTTGGGCATGACTAATATTTGACAAAATGGAGCAGATTCATGGTCGAGGAGAAGTTTTTCTTAAAGTTAGAGAATCCACTAGGTGATATTTGCTCTTAAGACTTTCACACTCTTTACCTTATTTTCTTTTTCTTTTATACTTTCTAAACAACAATTTATATATTGATCTTTGGTGTTTGATTTTATCTTTTCTAGAGAAACCTTTCCTTATTATAATGTTTCATGTTTATTTATTTCTGTTTATTTTTTTTTTCTTAAGGCGGTGGGATGTCATAAGTCTTCCCAACTAATTTTGAAGCATCGGAGCAGGAGAGAGTCCATCTAAATGCTAAGGAAGAAAATATCACTTTTTTAAAATTTACTTTTAGTGATTAGCATAATTATCTCTTTTTTTGGTAGGGTGATGATAGGAGAAGACCAAGTGGAACCATATCGATGATCATGTGACGTCCATTATCACTATTGATAGTTTATTAGTTATCCATAATAAGTTTTATATATTGAATGACATAGTGCTTGTTGACCCTAAGAAGTTTGATTGGACATGTACTCCTCCATCTAGAATCTAAATGGTATATAAGATAACCTTATGCATAGGGTTGAGGTTCCCTCTAGCTACTAAATTACTAGAGATTTTCATAGCATGTGGTGTTGCCTTGCCCTTATTTTTATGCAGAGCACTAAAGATTATTATGGGCATGATAATTTTCTTCAAGGAACATAAGGAAATGATGACTATTGAATATTTATCTAAAATGTGCAAGTCTATGAGCGATTTCCAAGGATGTGCTTCTTGTTGAAGTAACAAAAGGTAGTTGGATTTTCTAACCTGTGACCCCGCTAAGAATTGGTCTAGTTCAGTCATGACCTATCCTAATATTACCCAACCACCATAAGGGTTATACCATGTCTGATTATCACAATAAGAGAAGATTGACCCTAAGATTTAGTTGGAGAAAAAAATGTGTAACTAAAACATCCAAGTCATGTATAACATAAAGCCCAAACTTGAATATAAATGTAAAACATAATACTACTAAATACTATAAATGAGTTTTCTACATATCATCCAAAAATGCAAATATAATATGAGATCTATCTACAACAACACTTGATAATAGAAAGGTATGAAAAAATAAAAGCCAAGCTTTCCAAAAGGAAACTAAGCCAAAATACATACCTACAATATAGATCAGAGCTTGATATTAAAAACTACTCAACTTGCTCATTACCCTTTCATTAGCCTGAAAAGTAGAAGCCAAAGCAGGGGTGAGCTAATAGGGCTTAGTAGGATACAATAGCCTACAAAAAGAATCAATAACTTAAACTAAAAGTGCTAAAAAATTCTGAAATAATAACTAAAGTATTGTGCATAAAGCTAAAACTAAAGCACACATAAATACTAAATTGAAATAAGTATTTAAATAAACTACCAAAATTATATTGAAGTTTAATGTGTAATATAAAAAAACACCTCACAACAAATATCAAAATGGCCCTCAAGCCCATAACTTTTAATATATAACTAATAATAGAATCTCTTCTCACCTACAACAAAATTCCTTTTTAGTATATATTAGAACTGCCCTTAGGCTCCAGAACTTCTAACACAAAACTAACAACATAATCTTTTATTGTCACCAATAAAATTTTGTTTCACATAATTCAAATATTTTGAACACATTAAAAATAAAGTGCACTCTACACTACTAAAGTGACTACAATGTTATTAAATATATCTACAAAAAGTCTCTATTGACTATTAAAATAATTTTTTCTTAGGGTTTTATTATTCACCAAAACTATTTCTTTCCAAATTTTACCATATTACTAAATATTATATATAACAATATTCTGAAGCTTTAGTTGAACTAAAGTACTAAATTTTTGAACTAATAAAAATTGCTACTTTTTAAAATTCCCTAGCAAAAAATCTCAAGTAAATACTCAAAATGACTAAAATAATCGTACATAAAATATATCAAAAGTTATGAAAATGAGATTTACTAGAATCCTTGAAAACTATGTTTTTGTTAAACCATATTATCAATTTGATTAGAAAAATCCAAAAAAACAAAAAAACAAAACTATAAATAATTAAAAAATAATATAGGAAAATATGACCTTCATTGACTTGAGCCACTTTATGAACTTGGCCAACAGCTAAAAATGACATGAAGTTTCTTGAAATGGACTTTGTCTTTTTTAAAAACTCTCCTTATTTCTCTCTTATTGGCTGACCAAATTTATTGGGTTGAGAGAAATGGTGGAAAATGATATTTAAATAAAGAATTCATGCTTAAAATCGTGTGGCTTAATCATGTTAGCACCATAAAGCTCCCTCTAGGAGGCTACAATGTTGCATAGTTAAAATTCAAAGCCATTGTACTAGTTTAATATTTTAAAATTCTAGAGAGCTCAGTGTTGGGCCCCACCTTCTCCAACATAGTGGTGCTGTAAGGGGAAAATTACAAATTTTTAGAATATACAGTAAACTCCCTAGGACCCACTTCAAAATACATATAGACTTACATCCACATATAACGCTTCCAAACACGAGTAGAGGGGGTTCAAAAGTAGATGTTTAGTGGGTTACCTTAACTTAGGTTAGATCATAAGAGGTAGAAATATATATTGATTCTTGAGATGCCATAACTCTCCCCTCCTTAGAAAAATATCTTCATCAACATTTTCAAGCCAAAAAAAGTTATAATAGATATGTATATAGATGTCTTATATAAGATTCCTTCTCCCACATATCCTCTATGGTAGTCTTATATTTTAGTTATACATTAAACATTTGAATATATTTGCTACTCAATATTCTGACATCGTGTGCTAGAATCCTACCTAGTTCTTCCTCATAGTTCAAATTTTAATGTACCTCAACAACATCATCGGTAGTAGAAAATCTACTCTCCCAAAATTAGATACCTAATGAGGGATTTATGGTGAGTTACTATGTGACTCACTATGTTTGAAATATGCTTAAGTTTATATATATAAAATTAGTAACAACCAACTAAATTACATAAATATATGTGTTGAATCAAGTAATTAAGTGAAAGAGTATAGTGTTGAACCCATGAGAAAGTGTTTTGCTAAATTACAGTTAAACTACTACTTTTTACATCAAAAGAACCACTTATCCTACTAAAAATGAAAAAAAATAATTGGACTTTTTTTTTCACTAAAAAAATAATGTCTTTCAAAAAGATTTTTGATACTTTTGAAAATAAACTATTTTGGATTAATGAATGTAAATAACATAGTTATCCTAATGAGGCTCTTAATTATAGACATGGATCAGAGCATATATGTCCCTAAATCATTGTCGAGCTTATATGGGTGAAAAGAAAGGTTTAATACCTTCTTAATATTTTTCTATCTTCATTAATCCTTGAATATTAAAACATCCTATGTTTAGGCATGCAAATAGTCTATTTTAATATTCCTAAATATTCCAATATTCCTTTGTTGAGGCTATACATCACATTGGGTTTTACTACACACATGACTATTATATGCATTAATTGAAGATTGGGATAGATTTAAAATATCATTTATCATTCAAAGAAGAAGAGTCTATATTAATACTTGTTAAGATTTTACATCATCAACCTAAAACTAGAGAATTAGACATAAATAAAAAAATATAAAAGTAAACTCATCTTCATTTCATTCATTAAAAGTAAAGATACAAGAAAAGTAATAAGAAAATTGTCACTATGATAGATCAAAAGATCTTCTCCACACTTTTTTTCCACCAACTATGGAGTTGCTTACACAAAAAGACTAAGATCTTTGCAAGCAAAGTATCTTGCATTTCTCTAACATCCCTTAGACTTTAATCTTAGGGGGGATTAGAAACGCACTAAAAATTACAAGAATTCACTCTAGTGATTGAACTCTCTAAAGAACAGAACTAAAAAACTATTTATAGTTAGTACAGGGATAGGTTCTGGCACTAAGGAGCTAGATATGGTGGTGCCGTGGTGGTGAAAAATGAACTAGCACTAGGCATTATAAAGTTTTCTCCCTGTGGTATTATCCGACTTGGAATTATTTCTGATTAAAATAACATGTGTTTTCACCGGTCATCATGGATTCTCACATTGGTAACTGCTTTACTATGGCATTCTAGAAGTTTGAATGTTGTGGCACAGAAATATGATTTAAGTGCTGAGGGTTTGCATGTCTTGCCACTTCAGTTCTCATTTTCTCAAGGTTCCCAATGCTAAGTGCTGAATTTTAGGTACAATGAAACTATGTAGCAATTTTTTACTTTCATCCTCTTATAATCTTATTGATTTAAAATAAGGATTTAATAAAATCACTTACTCAACTTTCATGTTTTATATGATCCTCCTAATTTAAGCTACTCACATCTATTCCTAAAACATAATTATTCTTTTTTAATTTAGTTGTTAATAAGTTAATGTATAGTTTCTAAATTCAAAATCAAGTCACTAGTTTAAATGATTTAGGCTA
The DNA here is from genome assembly GCA_019514585.1 of Dendrobium officinale. Lineage (NCBI taxonomy): Eukaryota > Viridiplantae > Streptophyta > Magnoliopsida > Asparagales > Orchidaceae > Dendrobium > Dendrobium officinale. The sequence goes on along the minus strand of CM033684.1, from coordinate 26,785,990 downwards.
GTTAATTATTAAGCTTTTAAATTAGGAATTGTTATACAATGTTCATTCAAATTATAATGTAGAGTTTTATTATCATCCTAATTTTACATAATTTTTAATATCATTTTTATTTTTGCTAAGTAATCAAAGTGCAAATATTTGTAGAGGATATTGTATAATAATTTAAGGATGAGAAGATTAATCAAATGTAAACAACAAAACATACTTTCAACTAACTAAATTTTGGTTTTAAATTAATCATACTTTTTAATGACTAATAAAAGGCATAAGGCATGTGGTAATAAAATAACTAAGGAAGATAACTAGCGCCTAAAGCACTACACTACGATCACCTCCAATTTGGATCTCATAGCCATCCTAACACAATACAAGAATAAAATTTGTACATCAATATAGAAATCCCCGAAAGAAAAGAAATAAACAAGTTATAAAAATAAATAGATCTACAAATAATAGTAACTACAAGCATCACACACACTCTGTATCAAGAATTTCCTTGAACATCAAAAGAAAATAATAGTTCCTCATAACTATTAGAGTATGGATATTCTTCCTCTTCATCATCATCATCATATTTAGCTGGTGGATGCCAAATAAAAAGATGATAATTGGGTGTTGGAGAGAATTATAGTTGATTAAGGTGCTCAACAAATAAACTACTCTTGAATATACCAACCAATACATTATTGAATTCAAAAGTATAATGAAAACTCTTCTCCTGATTATTGCAAATATGACCTTATGATTTTGATGATAACAAATATTATTGAGTTTTCTACCATATCTTCTCCTATTATTATTATTATTATTATTATTATTATTATTATTATTATTATTATTAGAGATTTATTCTTTTGTAGTAATATTTCAGGTTTGCCATACACACTGTACAAAGTGATCAACTCAAAAAATGGGTAGAATATTTATAAGTTTCTTTAAGAGTCTATATTTTTTTTTTACTTTTATTTAATTCTATATTTCTTGATTTAAACGCTTCTATTTGGTTGATGTTAAGCTTGATGACTATACAAAGACATAGGGGAGTAAAAAAATTGAGAAAATTAGAAGTGTAAATTTACTGAACTAATCATACTATACGACCAGCAATTTGAAAAATCATTATAATGACTAATTAACATAATTAATATTTTATTACTAATCATACTGTATGATCAATATCATACAGGATGATCAGTAGAAATAAAGATCTCATTTACTAATCATATTTTATGTAATAATTTAAAATAAAAATTTGTTTAAATTAACCATTCAATGCCAATCACACTGTATAATACAATCTAATATTGCCTAATCTAATCCTATAATTAGGGGATCAATTTTGGACTGATTGGTACAATAAAACCATACTGTATGATTTTACTCATCATACTACACAAACAAAACACTTATGGGATGATAATTAATTACCACCATTCTTGTTTGCTAATAATCTAATTCGATTGAACTAATTATACTGGACGATTTCTTATATCGTATTGGACAATGAACTCAAATACTTAAACCGATCACATAACTCCTTGTTCTTTATATAGTACTAACATATCTATTTGAACTAATTATATTATACAATTTATAATTATATTGTATGATCAATGTCAATAGAATTGAATTATTAGGATTTTTATGAAGCCTTGTATTTAAACTCTCTTAATATACTTTTTCCAAGTGTTTTAGTTATTGGGTTTTATGGTGATATAGCTTTTGAGAGAGATCTTAGAGAGCTTTGGGAAGGAAAAAAGGAGAGGTTGTGTGTGAGAGAGGAGTGTGATAGGATTTCACTCAGTTGCTTCCCAAAATCTTATGCCTTGTTTCTTCTTAGTGTATTGCTTGGTTTCTTGGGTAACTATGGGAAGAACTTCAGCCCAAAGATCATCACAGTTCTCTACCTTAAATGGGAGGGTGAAAAAGGATTGCTAGGTTTGTTGCTTGCACTAGAAGGTCTCTGCCTTCCATCAAAGGGTGAGAAAGAATTACTAGGTTTTCTGTCTTCACCAGGAGGGTGAAAAAGAGGTGAAGGTTCTTTAACTTCACTAGAAGGGTGAAAAAGAGGTCAAGGTTCTCTACCACTTTTGGTTGGTGAAAAGATTGTAAGGGCTTCTCCGCCTAGCTGTGGGGGTTAAAGGAGAAACACTAAAGTTTTAGAACAATAATTAGAGAGGACTCTGGGTAGAGAATGTAGGTGAAGGTTGACCGAAGCATTAAAAATTTTTGGTGTATTCTTTCTATTAATTGGTTATCTATTTCCTACATTTTTATTTCATGCTTTTATTTTATAAAAATTTATGGGAGATAGTTATTGTAATATTTGTGAATTAAGTTTTTATGAGAAAGAATTTAGAACTCAATATAATCATTTGGGACCTTTGTTTTTGGGACCTTCCACTGAATTGTTGTATGTGATATAGTTTGTAAAAGTTGGGTTTTAAAAAGGCCAAATTTTTTACATAACCAGTTCGGCCCCCTCTTATTATGCATTGGGACAGTTCAATGATGTTTAACACCCTTAAATAAACTATCAATTGGCATCATAGCATGTCTTGAATTATATACTTAAAAATCTTCAAGAAAAGATCAAATGACACAATTTAGTAATAGGAATATCACAGAGGTTTTTTCTATAGCCTGCCCCATATTATTTGACAATATAAGAGAAAGTATGCAGGAGATAAGAGAACGGAAAAAGCACTAGCTTTGAAAGCAAATAATTCTTAGAATGATAGATCTATTACTGAAGAAGATGATGATATAACATTAATGACTAGGCTGTTCAAAGCTTTCTAAAGTGAAAACAAATGTGTCATCAGTAATGGGCCAAAAGTAAACTAAATAAAAATTTCAAAATTTCATCTTATACTTTTAGTTTTGAATGCAGGAAACAAGGACACTTGAGGATATAATTCCCTAATCTAAAGGCTCACCTAATAAAGGAGAAGGTGAGGAGATGACTAAATTCAAAAAGGGGAAGTAAAGCATGAAAAAGGCATTTTAGGCATACTCCACATTAGAATAATCAGAATTGGAAGTGGGGGAGGAGGTAACAAACCTATGCCTAATGGAAAATGATAATCTTGATCATTTTGATAAAGATAAGGTAGATGAGCTTTCATATGATGAATTATTTAAATTTTCTAAAAAAAATGATGATTCGTATAGAAAGCTAAAGAAGATTCATGCCATCTTGAATGTTCAATTTGTTGAATTACAAAAAGAGTGTGTTATTGTTAGGGTTGATCATTCTAGTTTAAATAAAGAGCATGCTTCCTTACTTGATGTATTTGATGATCTAAACAAGAAGCATATTGAGTTAACCAAAGAGCATAAATTCTTAAAATTAAAGCATCTTGAGTTAGAAGATTTATACAAACATTTAGAAGCACTTGCATCTGAACATGATCATAATGAGCATGTATTGAAACTTGGAGTTAAAAGTTGTGAAAAAGCTAATGAGTTATTAAGAGAAAAAGTTCATATATAATAAACCTCTACCTACACTAGCACAATGGAATAACCCTAAAACACATCATGCATCATGAATCTCTAGGAAGAGGCATAATCCCCAACATAGATTAGTAAATCCTTTCCCTAGGATTAGGTGTTATTCTTGTGACATGATAGGTCACATAGAACACATCTAGCGTGGAAACCAAAATCATTTGCATCACAACAAAACATACATGCAAATTATTTATTAAAGCATAAGGTGAAACCCAAACTTACTTGGATTCTCAAAACTAACCTGTGAATTACTTTATAGAAGTGCTCTCATAAATGATATCATTAAAATATGTGGTACCTTAATAGCGGATGCTCACGACACATGACCAAAGATATAAAATATTTCATCTCATTAAAAGCCAGGGAAGGAGGCAAAGTTATAATTTGAGATAATACCATAAGAAAAATGGTAGGTTCAGGTATGATTGCAAATTCTAAGAAAATTTTTATTGAAAATATTTTACTAGTAGATGGTCTAAAATGTAACTTACTTAGTATCCATCAATTATGTGATAAAAGATTTGATAATACATTTTTATCAACTAGATGTTTAATCAGTTTAAATGGTAAGATTATTTTAAAAGGTAAAAGAATTAATAGTGTTATATGCTTGATTTGAATTATATTGAATATACTAATTCTTTATGTTTAAATCTATTATTGATGGGTCCTTGCTGTGGCATAGGCAATTATGTCATGCATGCATGAAAATACTTAAGAAGATAACCCAAAAGGACCTAGTTAGAGGCACACCAAAACTATAATTCTCTAAATACCACCTTTGGGATGCCTTCCAATTAGGAATATGAATAAAATTTTCATTTCATTCAATCAAGGACATCACCACCTATAGGCTTTTAGAAATCCTTCACATGGACTTGTTTGGACTGATTAGCACTGTCAGCTTAGGAGGGAAAATATATGGATATGTGATTGTTAATAATTACTCTAGATTTACCTGGATTGGGTTTTTATCGCATAAGAATGAATTATTTGAGAAATTTAGGACATTCTCCACATGGATTCAGAATAATTTAGGTTGTAAAATTTCAACTATCCATGGTGATCATGGTGGGGAATTTGAAAATGGTAGGTTTGAATCATTTTATAAGGAGCTAAAAATATAACATAATTTTTTAGCTCCTCTAATCCCTCAGTAGAATGAAGCTACTAAAAGAAAGAATAGAACCATCGTAGAAGCTATGAGAGCCATGCTAGCTGAGTACTCACTAACTACATATTTTTGGTTGAAGTAGTGAATATTGTTTGCTATTTTCTTAATAAGTTTATTGTCAAATCAAAACTCAACAAGACACTCTATGATAAAACACCTAATTTCTCCCACCTTCATATTTTTGGTTATAAGGTGTTCATTCTAATAAATGGAAAATCTCCCTTAGAAAAATTTGACCCTAAATCTAATGAAGGAGTTTTCTTAGGATATTCTTCTATAAGTAAATCCTATATAATTTTCAATAGGAAAACCTTTATAGTAGAGAAGATGACCCAATTAGTATTTGATGAATTTGATAGAACTATTAAGCCTAGGTAAGAAGATGAATAAAAAGTGGTAGAAGTCACCCAAGGATTATAATCAATTGACCTAGAAAATAGAGTAGAGCTTCAGGATCCTTTGCTTATAGATTAGAGATATTCATTTAGTCATCCTAAGGAGATTATCTTAGCAGATCCATCCTTAAAAGTTAGCACTAAGCATGGACTTTGAAAGGATTTTATCCATTCTACTTTCATCTCTATGGTATAACCCTCCAATATAGATCAAGCCATATCTCATGAGTTCTAGATCCTAGCTATGTAGGAAGAATTGAATAAGGACCTGAGTGTTGTTGGAACCAAGTGAGTCTTTAAGAAAAAGATGAATGACTCTTGTATAGTGATTAGGAATAAGGCCAGGTTGGTAGTTAAGGTGTATATCAAATAGAAGGAATTAATTTTAAAGAAATTATTGCCACTGTAGCTAGGTAAGAAGCCATTAGAGTTTTGTTTGCCTTTGCTTTCTTTAGAGGCTTTAAATTATATCATATGGATATTAAGAAGTGGCTTTGTAAATGGGGATATTAAGGAAGATGTCTATGCAGAATAATCCCCTAGATTTCAGAATTTAGCTTTCCCTAATCATGTTTACAAATTAAACGGGGCATTATATGGATTGAAGCAAGCACCTAGAGCATGGTATGAAAGACTTAACACCTTCCTCCTAAATAGATCCTTTATTAAGTGTTATGTAGATAACACACTATTTTGAAAGAAGATATGAGAAGATTTTATCATTGTTCAAATTTATGTGGATAAAATATTATTTTGATTAACTAATAAAAATCTTTGTGATGAATTTTTAAAAATAATGAGTAAAGAATTTGAGATGAGTATGATGCGAGAGCTTACTTACTTTCTTGGATTTAGTGTGAATCAAAGAGATGATAGAACTTTTCTTAGTTAGGGAAAGTATATCAAGGACATTTTGAAGAAATATTAGATGAAAAATCTAAAGCAATAAATGCACCTTTGAGCTCTACCATTCAATCAGATAAAGATCAAAGTGGAAAATCTGTATATTAGAAGAAGTATGGGGGGATTATAGGATCTCTTTTGTATATAACTTCTAATTTATTGTTTGGTTTTGTGCTAGGTTTCAAGCAAATCCTAAGGAGTCCTATATGATTGTAGTTAAAAGAATTCATATATATCTTCTAGGAACCCAAAACCTAGGAATCTAGTATACTAGATATAAATCATCCGTCTAGGATATTCTGATTTAGACCTTGAGGTTATACTTAAATGGATGTCTCCTAGCCAAGCCTCAAAGGACTCCCCTGTAGATTTAGATGATGATAGTATTGAAAGAGAACTAAGAAAGACCTTCTCAAGTGATGAAAAAGATGTTAATATTATGTAATTATTTTTATTATGGAGTATTTTCAAATACATGATTGTCACTTTTTCTTTATCATAATGTTTGTGATGCATATGTTCGATTACCTAAAATGTACATATTCATATGCTAAATGGATGATACTTCTTGAGGCATAATGATGGGTTTCCTTATAAATGAAGAGTTTATAATTTAATTAAACTTCTCATCTAGGTAGCCTTACATTTTTTAAGGTTAAAGAGACAGAGAGAGAGATTACTAAATATTTTTTGACCTACCCCATATTATTTTTCAAGAAGTTACTTGATGACTTTAACTAGTTGGGAAGAAGTTGAGAGACATCTAGTAAGGATGCTTGATTAATCTGAGGTTGTTTGCAAAAGTATTACTTAAATAATGATACTTGTGTGGAAGAGGTAAGGAAAATTCATCTTGGTTGATTAACCTATTTGAGGTTATTTTTCAAAGAAAATTGATAACATTAACTTGTGTGAAAGTGGTCATATCAAAATCTCCTAGAATTGATCATCCAATGATTGAGATATAATGACCGTTATGTATTTCTCAAATTAAGGGAAATGGCTGGATTGTTTTAGATCATAGCTTATTTAGGATCACCATTATGGCCTTATTTAGAAAAGAAAATATTAATATTTGAGAGTTATTGAAAAGAAAATTTTGTTAACTTAAAAAAGATGATATATTAATATTATGATATAACTTAAGATACACGAGGGCTACATAATAGGATGCATAATTCAAGAAGTATATAGGTCATATAATAGGTAGATTTATTAATAACTATTAATAATATTTATTAAGATTTATAGTGTTCAAAGTCAGAGGTAGCATTTTTATATTAGCTTTTTTCAGGATGAATATTTCAGGCTTAACTATAGCTGCCACTAAATAAGGGACTTCCAAAGGAGGGGGATTTTCTTACATTGGGGTCCTTTCCCGGATACCTCTAGTCTAAATATAACTAAGTCCCCTATAGAGATGCATCAAGGTTTCATCCTTCAGTTTTAGTGGTGAGCCATTCTTTGGTGGTAAGACGAAAATTTAAGTAAGGCCCTATCTCTCATTTTTGAAAGAATGTCCATATTATTTTAGAGTTTCTTATCATTATTATTGGGATCAAAAGTCTAAACAATGAGGCTTAGGACTCAAATTTCAACTAGGATGGTAACCTCCATACTAATGCAAAGGTTTTTATGGTGTTCCTATAGTAGAGTTTGAGAGGTAGTGTGGTAGGCTTGGAGAATGTTGGGGAGTTCATCATCCCATTACCCCTCAACAACCTTTTCGAGGAGTATTTTTAGTCCCTTAAGTATAATTTGATTTATAACCTAAGTTTATGCATTTGCTTGAGGATGTGATATGGCAGTGTGTACCAAATAGATGTGGAGAACTTAAAAAAAAAATTATGAAGATTTTTTTCACTAAACTGAGTTTCATTGTTAGTGACGATCTTTATAGGAAGGTTAAAACAACATATTATATTTTTCTAAGAAAATTGTTTGGCATTTATTTTTTTGTGATTTTTATAAGGGGTTCAACCTCTACTCACTTGGTGATGTATTCGACAACCAAGATGCTAAATTTTTACTACCTAGTGACTATAGGAAAGGTTCCAATGATATCAATTACCCATTGGGCCAAATGCTAGTGGCTTGGATTGACATGAGCTTTATGGTAGACAAATGGATAAGATTATTAGTTATTGCTTTTTGTGTGAATTCTAGTGCATCTTATTTCATTGTAGTCCAGTAGAATCCTTATCTCGTACTTTTAGAGCAAGTGATCTCCTTCTTAAATTTTCTTTGTATATGCCTGAATGAACTCTCAGAGCACATAATCAACCTTTCAGAGTAGGAGAAAATTAAGTTATGGACCAATAAAGGTCCATTGTATAATTCTCCAGCATTGGCAGTGAAGTTTTTCACTTTTTATTTGAAATCACATTACATATTTCATGATTTCAGGCAAAATTTTGTTTGGCAGGAAGGATAAGAATGGGTCAATCAAAGAAGGATCTCTTGACTCATTAGTTTAATATACAATATAAGGTCCTCATCTACTAGGAGGTTTATTTCCTTGATACACTTTCTCTTAAAAAAATTCTCAATTATTTATCTAGTAAGTTTTGAGAGGTTGTTTGCCCAGACATTCTACTCCTAGAGTATATAAATAATTTGATACATTTTTATGTCTAAGTGACTTTACCACTTATAATACTATGCCAATTATGAATTAGGGGTATCAAATTCTCCCTCCACTTAAGAGATAATAAGTTTTGAATTGGTATGAATTACCAAATTTTGCACCTTACAATCCATGGCCAGCATAAGATTGGAAATAAGAGCTTTATATTCAACAATATTATTAGTTATTGGGAACTTTAAGAGAAACCTAGTAAAATTTTGGCCCTAGGACCAGAACTCCTTGAAACTCCATCAATATATTGCAAATCTATTTTCATGACTTATGATTTTGATGATTGACAAATATTATTGATTCTCTTGGATTGCTTGTTACTTCTAACTTTTCAGGAATAGAAGATCGGACGAACAAACGAAGCCAGTTCAAGAATGGGTAGGTTAGGGTTGAGTAAGTATATATTTTATTTTTTCTCTTCTTGAGTCAATTTGTAATGTTCAAAGAGTCTGATGCTAAGTAACCCTACACTCACACACACTTGAGAGACTTAGAATGTCTGTTTTTGCTCACATCGGCCAGGATGATATTTTTATCAGCCTGGACGATCGAGTTCAAAATAGAGATTCTAATCAGGATTCTTAATTAAGGAAGCCGTCATTAACAGATCATCCTGGACGATACATGTATCGGTCAGGACGATAAGCTCAAAACAGAAAGAAATAGTTGCATTTTTCAATTTAGGTATACTATATTTTTGGAAATCAGCCAGGACAATCTTGGATCGGCCTGGACGAAATTGCATAATTATGCCTAAATTGAACTAGTAATAAAGGGGATCAATTAAGGACAGATTGATACGATCATATCATCCTGGATGATCAAAAGATCGGCCAGGACGATCTATTCAAAATCCTTAGTTGTACCTGGACGATATGAATCGGCCAGCTCCAATTCAGGGCGATGCACTGGCCTATATGGATCGTACAACACCAAACCAGGGTGATGCACAGGATGATATTATGCTGATTTGAACTAATCGTCCAGGCTGATCGTGAGATCGTCTAGGATGATTAGACCAATTTTACCATCGTCTAGCTCAAATTCAGAGTGGTGTGCTGGCCGGTCTTCAGAACTTTATACTAATCGTCCAGGACGATGTCCAGATCGTCCTGGACGATAAGGTCGGCAACTTGCAATTATTGAGCTATTTTGAGCTCTTTTATATAAGAGCTAATGAGATTCATTTTGAATCATCTTTTTTTGCTGTTGCCTTGACCTGAGAAGAGGAAGAGAGAGAGAGAGAGAGAGAGAGAGAGAGAGAGAGAGAGGATCTTGTGAGGGGGAGCTTGTGAGGGAATTCACAAGGGTTTCTTCAAGGATCGCTCTGCTTCTTCTTCATCTAGAGTTTCTCATCCATGGAAGGGTCGGTAGAGGTAAGGATTCAACAACTGATCGTGGTTCTCTGCCAGCTTCAGGAAGAAGCAAAAGGAGATAGGTTCTCTGCCTTGCCGGGGTGGCAAAAAAAAAGGTTCTTTGTAAAGGCTTCTCCGCCTAGCTGTGGGGGCTAAAGGAGAGTCATGATTGTAGTGTAATACTCGGAGGGCGCCTCTGAGGAGTGGACGTAGGTCGAGTTGATCGAACCACTATAAATTTCTGTGTTCTTGTTTCTTGCTTCTGCACTTTAATTTCTGCACTTATATTTCTTGTGGTGTGATTTTTGTTTATGTTATTTTACTTCTTTGTGAAAAGAATTTTTAAAAAATACCAATTCACCCCCCCTCTTGGTTAGCTTGGGCCAATTCTATAGGGCTTAACATCCCTAACGAACTTTCAAAATATATAACACCCAAAAAGGGGATAATGAAGAAATAGTAAATGGTTCATCAGAGATAAGGTTGGTGCATTTATCCATAAAATTTGTATGTACTTATAAATTGATTTATAGTTTGAGCAAAAAATAGATGTCAAATTCTATCAGTTCCACTAACCACTTGATTAATCTCCCATACACCTCAATTTTTAAAGGACGTTTCTTAATGACAGATTGGTATAGATTCTAAGTGTATGAGCTTAAAATTTTGGACATAATTTCCTTGCTAAAAATACCAAAGCTAATGTTATTTTTTATACCAATGGATATTGCCATTCTATCTTAAAAAGGATTTTACAAATATAATAGATAGGGTGCTGCACCACATTATCTTCTTAGACCATGATTTAACTTATTCCATGAGAGGATATATCTTGGTATATATATTATATTTCTCTCCATATTGGTTTTAAAAGTAGTAGAGGTGAGGCCAAATATATTTGAAGTTTTTTGAAGGCTTCCTAACATTTTTCCTTTCATTGAAATCCTGAGTTTTGAGTGTTTCTTAATATCTTGAAATGCAAAACATTTTCCTCTATGTTGGCCAAGAAGTGAGATAGAGATGCAATTATTTCATTCACGTGTTGTTCCTCATTAATGTTTTATGGAACATATATCTTAAAGTTTCTTAATCTTTTTGGGATTAGCTTAGATCCTCCAGTGGGTAGCCATGAATCCCAAAAAATTTTTTCAATGTCACTCCAAAAGCACACTTAGTAGAGTTAAGCCTCATGTTGTAGAATCAAATGAATTGAAAAATTTATTCCAAGTTAGGGATATATTGTGACTTTTAAGTCTTTTCACTAGCATATCTTCTATATAAACTTCCATGGTGCACAATATATGGTCTTTAAAAACTTTACCCATGAGGCACTCATATTTGGCTCCAACATTCTTGAGTCTAAATGGCATGACTTGGTAGTAGTATATCCCTTTATCCATTTGAAAAGTAGTTAAGCCATGGTGACATTTGTAAGCCAAATGGGATAATATACTTCAAGTATGAAAGCAGCTTCTAGAAATTTATCAATAGCCTGTTAGATTGTTTGCTTGCAATCTAATGCAAAATTTCACTTTTTCTAGAAAATTAGTTTCATGTTGAGCTTATCTTAAGGGAATGTATAATTATCTCATAGTTGACTCTAGACATATCTGCTAGTCTCCATACAAATTGTGTTGGTTCATGCATAAATAATCTATATATTTCACCTTCTCCTCACTAGAGAGAAGAGACTCAATATATAATGTTCTTAAGGGATGCTCTTGTAATTTGGAGTCCTTTATGTGTTATCATTATTTTGGAGGGTAATGTTCTTGATGTTGAGATTAACTGATGAGTTTGATTGATAAGGTAACATGACTATGCCACTTATTGGTTTTCATGCACCCTGACAATCTCAATTGGGTTATAAAAATTTAGCTTGAGATGTGGAATGGAATTAATAGCTAAAAAAAATGACTAAAGGGGCCTCTCAAAGTGGGCAATATAAGATGATTCTAACTTGATAATAATGAGTTGGATTGGGTGAGTGACCTATTGAGGAAACTCCTGAAGTGTGACAGGGAGGGTAATCATCCCTTATACTAGCACTAATCAGCAATCAAATCGATAGAATGGCCAAACAACAAGCTATAACTTCTCTCTAAATAGTCCCATATTAAAAAAGGTGGAGTATAATGAAACATCAATGAGCTCCCATTTTCAATCAAAATTCTTTCAATATAGCAGCATGGATCAACAATCCCTGTGTTAATAATAAGTGGATCCTAGTGAGGGGTTTGGACCCCCTCCAAGTTGGAATCATCAAATTTTATAGAGTGATCAACATGAGATTTCTTTGAAGTTGGCTTATCGATAATGAAAAGCATGACTTAGTTAGACAACTGTGGGATCCAAATGATGATTTTAATTTCACCAACCATTTGGTGATTACTTTGTGGCTATTTTTGATGAAAGCTACCCCCAATGGGAGTAGTCTCCTTATGGAAGAAAGTGTTATGTCACAACTAAGAGAGTGGGAGAATTGGTTATTTAAAAAATTTTATCAAGAAATAAAACAATTTGCAATAGAAGCAGCTTAAAAACTAGTTAAACATTAAAGTAGAAAGTACTGTATATATATATATATATATATATATATATATATATATATATATATATATATATATATATATATATATATATATATATATATATATATATATATATTTAGAGCAATAAAAAAATATTACTTAAGGCTAATTTAAATTAAGTTAAAAATTGATATTTTGATTGATAGATAAACTTATGAACAATTCATTTTTCAAAATATATACTTATTTAATATAACCACAATAAATTTAAACCATAAATCTAGATAATATAATTTGCAAGAAAAAAAAATGCAACAAAGTAAAAGAGATGCAAATTGAGTGGATTGGTCAACTTAATTTAGGTCCACTCCCCAAGATCCCCCTTATTGAGCATTCCACTAGAAGTACTCCTTTTTGCATTCTGTAAGGAAAAGAAGCCCCTCTCAATTCCTTGGTGGATAAAGACTTTAGTATGCTCTTCCTCTTGAAAAGCTTAGACTTCCTCTTTCTACTTCCAAGCATGCTAGAGATGTCTCCCTCCTTTGGCCTCAGTCATAGTAGAGATGCCTTACCCCTCATTATGCTCTTCGCAATGGTGGAGATGTTACCACCTAATCGATTTAAAATATATGAGTTTCGGTCTTTTATGAAAGAGTGGTAGGGATATTTTATTTAAGGTTTTGGAGAGCTGGGGCCGACATCTAGAGATTTCCGTAATTGGCCCTTTTGACTTATGCTGGGTGAAAAATGCTAAGGAATAATGAAATTAAAATTTTGACTCTTTTAATTTGTTTCTAATGCAATGCATGCTAGTTAACAACTTCAAATAAAATATGCTTGAAAGTTAAAAATTAGGCTTAGAAAATAATTTTTTAGAAGACAGGGCTTTCCTAGGTCCGGCACCTCATCCTTATAGGTCAGACTATCCCGACTCTACCTGCATGCGGGGAAGGGTCTAAAGCAAGGAATGAAGTAGTGCAGAAATATGCATGCGACCCCGGGGTCGATCCCTGACTAATTCCCTAAATTTTGTTATCTTTTTATGTTATTTAGACTAACTAAATTTTAAAATTTAAGATTATGAGTATAAAACTTTTCACTCCTTTACGAGTCTCACGAATCCAGAAAAAAATAAAAGTGGCACACAAATGCCAAAAAACTAGAAAAAGCATGCAATCCTAAAGGAAATCATCTCAACACATCAAATATAAATGAATTAATTAATAAATGTTCATAGGAAAAGTTGCCTTGCTTATTATAAATAAGAATTTATAGAAAATAAAGTGGCCGGGCACCATTGACAACAAACCGAATTCTAAACTTAGTAGAGACACAAGTGGTTTTGAATGGGATACTTTTGTCTTCAATTCTTCAATCTTATTCTCCTTCATACTCCTCTTCTTCAGGCTCCTTGGATTCTTAGTAGTGGGCTACCCAAATGGATAAGAGGGCACTTCCTTTGAGGGGAAGGCCACTCTTTCCTCTTTGGGTAGGGAAGAAGTGATCCAAATTTGGACCTCCAAAAATAAAAAAGGGATACTCCCATAAGGGGTGTCCCTTTCTCTTTGGAGTCCAAGCTTTGGGCCTATGTATCCCAATTCAAAACTCCACTTTCACAGCACTTGACATTTATGCAAATTACATTTAATATGAAATAAAATTCTAGACTCTCCTGCAGTGTTATCCTAAGCAGTTAATAAATCAAAAATATTCCCAAGTAGTTATATATGAACAGAAAAGTAAATAAACACATTGGCCATGCTTTTTTTATTATTTTGGGGGCTTTAGCAGCTGAAGCACCTATACAAGTATATTTATAATTGAATTTATTTTATGTAGCCCCCTTTTTTTTATTGCCCTGCATGAGCGTGGCCACCTGCAGAAAATTATGTGAACATCCAAATCATTCCTATCCTAAGGGTAATCTAGTCGTTAAACACATCAATCATCCACAAAGTGCAGTAAAAAAAGTAAGCAGACACAACAAGGCAATGTCATCCATAATATGCAGTAAAATCACAAAAGATTTGGCACACAACAGTAAAGTAAACACTAGTCTAACCTGAATCTAGAGTTGGTTGTCCTCACAAACCATCTAAAGTGTATGAAAGGGGTCGTGTGGCTGGGTAGATCCTAAGTTGGGTGATTAGTTAAAGTTATCTAAAATTTTGAGTTTGTTAAGGCTTAAGGTGGAATTTATGTTGGAATTTGAATATTAATTTATTAATAATTTTATTTAAATATATTTTAAAGGTTAATTAATTACTATCTTTATTTCACACAGAGGCCGTGAAGTTTATTTCAACTTCCTTGGGGCTAAGCTAAAAGCCTCGTAGGCCTGGGTTACCTAGTAGTAATTGGGGTTGATTAAGTTAATTTAAATTATTTAGAATTAAAGGAGTGGATTAATATTAAAAGTAATAATTATTGATTTTAATGGGTTGGTTAAGCATTTTATGAATCAAGTTAGAAAATTCTGGGATTTTAATGAAATATTGGATTTAAGAATTATCTAAATTAGTTAATTAAGGGGTTAAAAGTTGAGCTTTTAGAATTAAGGTGAATTTTGTAAGTTTTGGATTTTTAATAAATACTAGGCCTTATTATGAGTTGTTAGACTGGTGGCACACTCAATTTGGAGTTTTCTATGAAATTTATGAATTTTATAAGTTTGGGCTCATTTTTAACCTAAGGTTGACCAAAATGTTGACCTTTTGAGTTTAACCAGATTTTGAGGGTTTGAAATTTTCACTGAATGGGAGTTGAATTAAAGTCAGTTAGATATATTTTAGGTAATTTTTGGAATTAATCTTGATTTTCTAGAATTTTATTAAGGCTAAAGGGTCAATTAAGGGATTAATCCAAAGTAGATTGATTAAGAAGACTAATGATCTTTAAAAAAAATCAGTGAAACATCTTCTATGGGTGAGTGATATACTAAGTTTACTAGTTCAAAGTCTCAAGTTAGGGAACTTTTATTTGGTACGGTGAATAGTGGGTATATCGTACGTGCGTATCTTAAATCCATGACAACCCGGTATTGCTCAGTATTGGTCTTCACAGAGCGGCATTTATCATTATTGCCACGCAATACCTAGTAATATCGAGCAAATACCGAGTGATACCAAGTAATATCGAGTTTTTCTAGAAAAACTTTGTATTGCTCGGTATTGGTCTTCACAGAGCGATATTTCTCGTTATTGCCAAGCAATACCTAGTAATACCGAGCAATACCTAGTGGTACCGAGTAAATACCGAGTGATACAGAGCAATACCGAGTTTTCCTAAAAAAAACTTGATACTGCTTGGTATTGCTCGGTATTGATCTTCATAGAGCGGTATTTCTTGTTATTACCAAGCAAGACCTAGCAAAATAAAGCAATACCTTGTGATACCGTGCAAACAATCGAGTTCCGGTCCAGGTCAAGTCGTCGGGCCGCATGATAAAGAGTAAGAGCACGTGATGCAATCTCAGTGGTGATCGAACGTAGAGCTACGTCGGGTCGCCTGACCTAATAATTGTTCCAAATTAGGGGAGCATGCATCCAAATTTAAAAACATTTCTATGCTCTCTGTAGAAATCCTTAATTTTTGTCCTTAAGAATGTCACTAAGTTAAATAGGTTTAAATAAAAGTTTCTAACCCTTGAACTTAACATATAATTAAACACATACAATCAAACAAGTCCTTAAATCTAGGAGAGCCTAGACTAACTGGTGTGTGTTTCCTAAACATGCAAAGACTAAACATGATACACATAATTAAGATAAGGTTAGTGAACAATCAAGAAATGATTATTCACTAATCATCCCCATTAATTCTATTCAAATATGTTTAACCCATGTTTAAAGTTTTAAAAGACCTCTCAACATTAAAATTTACATAGATATAATTTTAAAATAATTTTAAAGTATATATATATATATATATATATACATATATAAGAATGTAAACGTTAAAATAATATATTTTAAAAAATATTATTAAAATTAATTTAAGAAAGTTGAGAGATCCATTAATTTTTCAAAGTTATTTGAAAATATTTTTTTTAATTTTCAAATAATTAATATAATATTTAATTAAATATTAAAGATATTAAAATAACTTAAATTAATCAAAATAGATTAAATTTCAAATTTTGAAAATAGTTTTAAATTAAAACTATTAATTTTCTAGAAAGTTTGATATATTACTTAAATTTTTATGATTTAAAATGAATTTGTTTTAATTTTTTTTAACTCAAGGTTAATTAAAGTATTTAAATTAATTTAAATTTAATTAATAGTTAAAATAATTTTTAAATCATGTTAAATTAAATCTAAAATATATCTGAATTTTGAAAATGGTTAAACATAATTTAAGTTTTTCAAAATTATTTAAATTTAATTTCAATTAAATATAAATTAATATTCAAATACTTCAAATATACAATATATATATCTTTAAATTAACTTAATTTCAAATTAATGTATTAAAAATACATACATATATATATATATATATATATATATATATATATATATATATATATATATATATATATATATATATATTATATATATATATATATAATTTAATTATTGAAAATAAGCTAAAATAGTTTTTTCTAGAATGTTCACTTAAATATTTCTAGATTAAATGATATTAATTAAAGTTTTCAATTAAAATATTCAAAAAAAATATACTAAGT
This sequence comes from Dendrobium officinale, assembly GCA_019514585.1. Taxonomy (NCBI): domain Eukaryota; kingdom Viridiplantae; phylum Streptophyta; class Magnoliopsida; order Asparagales; family Orchidaceae; genus Dendrobium; species Dendrobium officinale. Next base: position 26,768,788 of record CM033684.1, on the reverse strand, counting down.
TAATATTAATTTCAAAATAAATATCCTAATATTATTTCTAGAATTTTATAATATTTTAAAGTTTAAGATGTAATATTTGAATATCTCAAAATATTTAATTATATTTAAGTGAACATCAATTTCAAAGTATTATATATTTAATAATCAAAATAATTTTTAAAAAAAAATAGTATTTCGAATTAATATAATTTTAAAATATAAAGATTAATTTATAATGATTTTATTATATAAAAAATTATACTACTTAAAATAATTTTAAACATTTTTTCTGGGATTAAAAAATGATTTAAAACACATTTTAAATCAATTTAAAAGGATTTGGCGGTGGGAAGCCATGTAGCATAACCAGATTCGCCCGGTCAAAGCACGTGGTAGTGGCAATGATTGGGCTGACTCAGATGATGGCGTGGCGACGACTGACACGCGTCACTCGCTGGATGTCTCACGCGGTTTCACTTAACCACGTAGGCAAGCAGTCTACATCATCAGATTGCTGCGGGTTTGATCTGACGATGGAGATCGAATCCCACCGTTTGATCTCTGTGAAAGAAGATCGGACTGTGGAAATTAGATCCTGCAATCTCAAATCAAAGGTCCAGATGCCGTCGGACGGTAGATCAAAAAAAATAAACATATCATACAGTCTGATCAAGCCGTAGAATGGCTAGATCTAGACCTTTGATCGCATGATCAACGATCCAGAAAATATACATTTCGCAGCAGACTACGAACGAGGCCCTAAATCCATTTTTTTGCTCGTTCGTTCGATACAGTTGATGAAACTTAACGAAACTTTAAACGTAGACTATGAAGATGAACAAAAATTGTGGGGAACTGATTTCGCGGCAAATAAACCACTTGATAAAAAGTTAAATCTACATAAGTGTCCTAAGCTAGGTTTAGGATTTTACCACGACTTAAAGGACAGTTTACATCGCTTTTGGATTCTCTGAGCTTATAGATTATCCATGATTAAGTTCCCAGCTGAATCCACACTCCAAAATGCCACGAATCGCCTAGAACAAGCCTTGGACGGATTGGGAGTTGAACTTGCCGGAAGCTCGCCAAAAAATGCTTTGACCACCGGGGTTTGAGTGGGGAGATGAGTGGGGAACTCCATAGAACTTAATCAAACAAAATATTTTGCTGGAGCAGCTCTGGATGGGGTGAGAGAACGTTAGGGTTAGAATGAATATCAAAAAATAGGGGTTTTTCCCTATTCAAAGTGGCCTGGATCAAATTGGATGGTTGTGATGCATCAAAGGCCTCCCCAAGATGAAGGAAAACTATCCCAAACCGTTGGAAGGCTGCCCCAAAGGCTGGACATGCCTTGCTTCCATTGGCTGGACTTGGGATGAATGGGGGGGGGGGGGACCACTACCATTTAAGGCTAAACCAAGGGCTGAGCTTGGTTAAGAAGACTATTAGAGAACTTTAGCTCTCATTTAGGACTACCCTAGCTTCTAAGATTAGTGGGAAGGAGGCTCACATGTGAGTTTGATCATGGAGCTCCTTTTTGAACCCTTTGTTGACCAAATTGACCAGTCAAAAGGTCAAGGGGGGGCTGAGGTGGCAGCCAAAGGGACTTGAGGAGCTGGTTGGGGTAAGTTTCAAGGAGGTTTGATGGTTTGGTATTGGAGTTTGAATGTATTAAAATGGTTTGAGCTAGTTTGACCAAATCTCAATGTGTTGACTTAGTCAACTTGAATTGAATTAAGTTGGCCAAATATTAAGAAAAATTAAGGTCATGATTTGAAGTTGGTTTGAGATTTAAAATAGGTTGAATTGATTAAGAGGATTGAAATGATTCATATAGGCTAACTTTAACTAACCATGGGCTTAGTTAACTTAATCAACTATTGATTGGATCAAGGGTCCAATAAAAGCCAAATTATTTAGGAATATGCTCAAGGAATTTTGAATGAGGTTTGAATACATCAAAAGTTTGATTCAAGGGTAGAAATAGCTTAAGGATTGATCTAGTCAACCAAGGTTGACTAGGTTAACCACGGTTGACCTAGGGGATGAGTCTGGGCTGGATAGTTTTGATTTGATATTTGGAACTTGCTGGAAGTGGTTCCAAGAAATTTGGAGGTTGTTTGGTTTGAAATCAATGTTTGTGCCACTAAGGGGTATTTTTGTCAAAAAAAGGTCGAACTGGTCGACCGGGCTTGACTAGGGTCAGGGCTTAAGCCCATTACACTCCTAGTGATGATTAGGATGCAATGGAAGATGTTTTGTGGTTTGATTTGAAAAGTGGAGGTTGAAGTCTATGAAAAACTCTAAAATTCCCCTAAAGGGGCATTTTAGTCATTTTGACCCCTGGTCAACTAGGGGTCAAAATGGATCCACCAAAATATAGTTTACTGCTCAATAAGTTAGGATCAAAGGTTTGAAATTGATTGGAGACTTTGTAGAAAGCTTTAAGGTCAAAATCCACTGGGTGGCAGGTCCAATGGTATAGGCTATAAATATTTGAAGGTTATATAGCCTTTAGATTTTGATTAAGTTTATGGGGTTAGAGACCTAAAAATGGGCTCAAATTTGGAGGGTTGCCTCTAAAGACATGTATTATCAGTATGAAATTTATAGAATCTGAATCAGAAGTCATTTGACTGAAAAATCCTTGGAAAAGGCTTTCAGGACAAAGCCTTTGAACCTTGGATTTCTGGTTTTGAATTGGGTTTTGAGTTTGAATGAGTGGATTTGAATTATCCATATAACCATTTGAGAGGATTATGAATGATATTATAGGATTAAAGTTTGATAGAATCACAATCAAGGTTCGAATTGGATTTGGGATTAGGATGGGTTTAAAGTCTTTATAGATTTGAAGTCTAGATTTGATTTGAAAATTGAATTGATTGAAGTCTAGATTGGTTTATGATTTGAATTGATCAGAGATCTAGATTGATTTGAATTTAGATTGTTCCTAGAGTCTGGAGGGATTCTAAGATATAGAATCTAGAAGGGTTCTAGGATCTGGATAAATCTTAAAGTTTAGAATCTAGAAGGATCTTAGGGTCTAAGAAAATCCTAGGGTCTAGAGTAGATCTTAAGTTTTGGAGTCTAGAAGGATCCTATGACCTAGAATAGATCCTAAGGTCTAGATCAAGGAGAATCCTAGAGTTTAGGTTGATCTGGAAGAATCCTAAGGTCTAGAGTAGATCCTAGGGTCTGGATTGATTTGGAGTCTAGAAGGGTCTTAGTAATCTCATACAAAAATGAGGTTAACAATTATCCATTTAATATTTCTTAAGGATGTGCTTAATGTATTTAGTTTTTGTAAGAAAGGTTTCATCATCCATTTACTTTATACTAAATCTAAAAAAAAATTCAGCTCTCCCATCATACTCATCTCAAACTCTCTACTCATTCTTTTTTGAAAATTCATCACATAGATTTATATATGAGGATCCAAACAAGATATAATCAACATATATTTGGACAATGAATAATTCTTTTCTAACCTTTTTAAGGAATAGGGCGGTGTCTACGCTACCCTTAATAAAGGCTATATCTAGTAGGAATATGCTTAACCTTTTATACCATACTCTAGGTGCTTATTTTAGTCAATATAATGCTTTTTTTAACTTGAACACATGACTGGGAAATTATGAAATTTTAAACTTGGGGGTTGCTTAACATAAACATCCTCTTTAATCATCCCATTTAGGAAGGCACTCTTAATATCCATTTGATATAATTTAAATCCTTTTAAGTAAACAAAATGTAGTAGCACCCTAATGGCTTCTAGTCTAGCTACAGGGGCAAAGATTTCCTCAAAATTGATTCCTTCAATCTGACTGTACCCCTTAGCTATTTATTATCACTATTATAGAGTTGTTCATTTTATTTTTGAACACCCACTTTTTTCTAAAAACACTTTAGTCCTTTGGTCTTTTTACTAGTTCCCATATATCATTTCTAATAAATTATTTTAGCTTTTCTAATATTATTAGGATCTAGAATTCATCAACTAAGTCTTGATCTATGTTGGTGGGTTCTATCATAAAGAAAAATTTATAATGATTAACTTCCTTCCTAAGTTAATGCCTAGTTCTAACACCTTCAGATGGGTTTCCTAAAATTAGTTCTTTAGGATGACTAGAAGAATATCTCTATTCTCTAGGCAATGGCTCTTGAGGTTCTACTCTATCGTTTATAGCAATGGCTTCTACCTCTTGAATGACCTAAACTTCTTCTTCTTTAGGTTTAAATTCAAAGGTCCTATCTAATTCATCAAATACCACATTGGTAGACTCTTTTACTACCAATATCCTCTTATTGAAGATTCTATAGGCTTTCCCTACATATAAATGACCTAAGAAGACTCCATTAGATTTTGAATCAAATTTTTGTAAGGGTGAATTTCCATTAATCAGGATAAAGCATTTATACCCAAAAACACGCAAGTGAGAAAGGTTGGGTGTCCTACCCTTAAAGAGTTCATAGGATGTGTTATTTAGCTCGGATCTAACATTCACCCTATATAAAACATAATAAGTAGTATTTACTGCTTCTGTCAAAAAATCCAGGGAGTTAGTATTCAACTAGCATTGCCCCCAAGGTTTTATTTTTCCTTTCAGCTATTTCATTCTACTGAGGGGTGTCCTAAGGGCAGAGAAGTTATGTTCTATACCTATCTCTTAATAAAAAAATTCAAACATATCAGTTTCAAATTCTTTATCATGATCACTATGAATGGTTGAAATTTTGTGTCCTAATTTCCTTTGAATCTAAGTGAAGAAATTTCTAAATTTCTCAAATGACTCACTCTTATATGCTAGGAAATTAACCCAAGTAAATCTAGAGAAATATATACTATTACAAATCCATTTGTCTTCCCTCCTAGGGTGGCTGTACTAACTGGTCCAAATAGGTCCATATGAAGGATTTATAGTGGCCTAGAAATGTTGATGTCTTTGATTGAATGAAATAAAGTCTTAACTTATTTTCCTAGTTGGAAGGCATCACATTGGTGGTCCTAGTGAAGTCTAATTTAGGTATGCCTATAATAAGGTCTTTTTGAGTAATCTTCCTAAGAGTTCTCATGCTTGCACTACATAATCTCCTATGTCATATCCAGGAATAATCAATAATAGTTTTCAAATAGAGAGAATCAGAGTATTTAATACAGTTCAAATCAAGCATATAAATATTATTCACCCTTTCCCTTCTAATACTAATCTACCATTCAAGCTAATCATACATTTTGTAGATAAGAATTTAATATCAAATCCCTTATCACACAATTTACTAATACTCAATAATTTATGCTTTAAACCATCGATTAATGAAACATTTTCAATTATAAAATTTTTAGAGTTACTAATACTTGATCCTACCACTTTTCTATTGTTTTTGTCCCCTAATGTGACCTTGCCTTCAATGTGATGGAATGCTTCAAATCATTATTTATGTTCCTCGAGCATCAACTATCCAGATACCACATGCGCTCACTAGGTCTTTTTGTGAGAGCACCCCTACAAAGTCATTTAAATGTTAGATTTGGGAACCCAAGTGAGTTTGGGTTCCACCATATGCTTGAATGAATGATATGAATGCATGCTATGATGTGATGCATGTAATTTTGGCCTCCACACTAAATGTGTCCTATGATAGATAATGCAAGTGTGATTTATATGTCCTAACAGGCCATAGGAGTAACACCTAGCACCCAAAAATGGATTTACTAATATAAGAGGGTTATGGTGCCACTTCCTAGGGTTATATGATACATACTGTAATGAAGTGTTATAAAATCGTGCCAAGAAAGGTGATGGTTGATTATTTTGAAGTGCTTTTATTTTTTCTTACAGAAACATATTTTCTCTTTCTAGAACATATACTTCTATTTTCAATGCATACTTACTTTCATCTATTCTTAATGCACATGCTTCTAATTTTGTGAATGCATTTTTTAATTTAACATGAGGTGTTTTAAAGGAATCATGCATATATGTTAGATAAATCAATACGCTTCTTATTTAATGCATCATATTCATTAAGCAAAGTCATATTATCACTATCTAAACTAGAATGCTCTGTAATAAGACTAACATGCTCTTTTTGTAATGTACTAGAATAAACATTGAGACAACCATATATGTTTTTTAACTTCCTATATGATTCATGAATTTTTTATGAAATAATAAATAATTCATCATAGGAAAGTTGACATACCTCATCTTTATATGATAAACCAATATTATCATAAGCCATAAGACCCAAGTTTATTTCCTCCTCCTCTACCTTTGATTCTGATGATTCTGAGGTGGAGTTGGCAAAGAAAGCTTTATGTGACTTTTGTTTGCCCTTCTTAAATTTGGCTTTTCTTCATCCTACTCCTTATTTAGGTGAGCTTTGAGGTTTGGGCGGTCCATTCTCAAGTGTCCTGGCTTCTTGTATTCAAAACAAATAACATCAGATGACACTTTAGAATTTTTATTTGTTTTACCTTTATTCCACTATTGATAACACCTTTTATCTTCTCTTTAAAAATATTTTAAATTATCACATCATCAATGCAATGTCATCCTCTCCTTTATCTACAGAGCTATCACTTGTTGACTCATTTTCTTTAAGTGCTACTATTTTCTCCTTCTTTTTTTCACTTGTATCAGTTTGCCTTTGACTCACTCCTTGCTCATAAGCAATGAGTGACCCAAGCAAGTTGTCAATAAAAAAGACATTCAAATCCTTAGATTTAGTAATTACAATAATTTTAGCATCATATGCACTAGGCAGGCAACATAGGATTTTATTTACTTTTTTTTTTAATTAGAAAGTTCTCTACCCAATGCTTGCATATATGTCACTATCTGTGTAAACCTAGCGTACATTTTTAAATTGACTCACTAAGTTTCATGGAAAATAGTTCATAGTTATAAAGTATGATGTTTAACCTATATTATTTTACTTCACTAGTTCCCTTGTATGTTATGCGTAGTTTATCCTTTATCTCCTTCCCCATAGTACAAGTGTATACATGTTTATAATCTTCATATTTTAAAGAACAAAAAAAAAAAATAGTTCAAGCATTTAGCATTTAATTGAGCTATGTCTCTATCCTCACAACTCCATTCATAAAATGATAATTTTATTTTGATGCCATTAATCAAATGAGGTAGTGCAGAAAACCTTCTTGTATAGAAAATCACATGCGATAATCAATAGATTGCAAAAAAGTAGACATGCAAATTTTCCAGAAATTAAATGGTATATTATTAAACAGTGGGAGATGGGTTATTGATTAAAGGTTTTTTTTTTTTAACACAAATATTTTTATAGAAAAAAGGTTTAAACTCACTATAGTAAATTGATAAGATCGAAACCAATAAACTCAACTTACAAAGAAAGAAAATTTTAGCAAAATAAATATACAAAAAAAATAGAAAAAGTACACCAAAAATTTTTATAATGGTTCGGTCAACCTTGACCTACAAATTTTTTGATTCAGAAATAGCAACAATTTTGGCATCAAACTTATCAAATAGATAATGTAGAATTTTATTGACTTTTTCTAAGTTTAAAAATTCTTTACCTTAAGCATATAATGATGTCAAAATTTAAATAAACCTAGTATACATGTCTAAGAACATCTAATAAGACTTCATGCAAAATAGTTCATAATCATGAATTAAAAAGTTCAACCTAGATTGCTTGATCTCATTATTGCCTTCATATATAGTGGGTAATTTATTTCAAATTTCCTTGCTGGTAGTGCATGTGGAAACAAACATATAATCTTCAAAATTTAAAGCACAAAAAAAATATTAATGATTTAGCATTCAATTGAGCATTAATTTGTTCTTCCTTACTTCATTGATTAAAAAGAATATCAGTTTTAATTCCATTTATAACCCATGATGGTAAAGAATAACCAGTTCAAAACATTTGCCACATTTGATAATTAATTGATTGCAAGAAAGTAGATATGTAAATTTTTTAAAAATCAAAAGTAATATTTTAAAATAAAGGTGGTCAGGTGATTGAATAACCTTCCACAACATTACGATTACAAAAATTAGCTATGGATCAAAATTCAAAAGTTTTTAAAAACTTATTTTTATGAATCCCGCTCTGATACCACTTGAAAGTTCATTAGGAATGTTAAGCCTTTATGAACTAGCCCAAGGCTAACCAAGAGGGGGATGAATTAGTATTTTAAAAAAAATGTCTCAATCAAAACACAAATCTCAAACCAAACCCTGATTCACAACAAAGAAAATCAAAGTGTGGAAATTAAATGCGAAAATAATAAAGGAAAAAACACACTAGATTTATAGTGGTTCGGTCAAACCTTAACCTATGTCTACTCCTCGAAGGCACCCTCCGAGTATTGCACTAAACTCAGTGTCTCTCCTTTAGCCCCCACAGTTAGGTGGAGAAGCCCTTACAAAATCACTTCCACCTTCCCCGGTGCGACGGAGTAGTCGGGTCCTTTGACACCAAAGAGATCTTCTTCCCAAAACTTTTCTCATGATGAGCCTAGAATTTGATGGTACTAAGGCGCAAGCTTGTCAGAGCAACCGTGTGAAACCCCCTCCACACTCCCTTGAAACCCCCTCCAAGGATCTTCTCCCTCTCTCAAATGCCACCCTATTCCTCTATCCCTTTCAAGCTCTCTCTTCAAGTTTTCTCTAAAAAAATGAAGCCTCAATGGCTACCAAAGACACATATCAAGTGACTTGACAAAGCTTAAATAAAGGGCTTTGAAAAACCCTAAAAATTAATCTTGGCAGCAAAAATCATCCAGGACAATCGCAGGATTGTCCTGTACGATGTGCCTGAAAAGAGTGCTTCCAAAAACCTAAAAACTCATTTTTGATGCCAAATATCATCCAGGATAATTGCAGAATCATCCTATATGATGCGCTTAAAAGAGGGCTTTTAAAAACCCTAAAAACTTAATTCCTCCTAGGGAGAAGATTTGGAGAGACATGCATATAATTTAGACTTATACCAACCTGGAGTGGGCTTCCAGCTAACACCTAAAAGTAATCAATTATGTTATGAATTGAAGATGGAATGGCTCTATATCTAAGGAATGAAAGATTTTTAGTTTAAGATTTCATGACTCTTTTTCAAATGAACCTATCTAGCATAACTTTGACTTAAAGACATCCTAAACTCAAAATTTTATTCTTTGTTAACACTAAACTTCTAAAATTTTCCAAGTCTAAAGTTTCTAAAAAAATCTAGAAGTATAACGGCTCTAAACCATAAGGAAAACTATGACAGCCTAGACTCTTAGGCCACTTATACCATGGCATTGGCTTGGGTGCTGACGGTTTACTCATTATCGACAGTTTTTTGCAGATAGTTTACTCATGTTTTCTGACGGTTTTGAAAAAAACCGCGGCTTTTCGAACGGTTTTCACACCGCCGAAAAAAATAGGGTCGGAAATCATTACTGATGATGTTTTTTGGCGGTTTGTTTCACAGCAGGTGTTCCGGCCGGCGGTTTGAGCTGCCAGTATAGCGCCGGTAAATTTTAAGGACGGCGGTTTACCCAGTGGTTTTGTGACATCCTCTATTTTTGGTGGCATAAACTTGCATAAGGGCCGGTTGGGCCGCCGATAATAACCGGTGGTCAGACCGCCGGTTAAGCCGTCATTACTACCAGAGGCTGGACAACCGTCGGTCCAGGCCGCCGGTAATCAATGAATTTCCTATAGTGTTAATATGTATGCATGCTAGAATAAAGATTTTTTGTGTATGTGGTACCACTACTGTATCATCCCAAAACTAGCATACATGTTCATACAAAGTTTGGATTATACACATCGAAAGAAACCTTTGAAAAGGCTACCCTCTAATGTAAATCTACCACATATATGAATACAATGTACATAATATGAAGCAGTATATGAAAGAGCAGTGTATTAATAAAACTTTTATTAATTTATTTAAAAAACATATATAACCCACAGTCTGTTTAAAAGTAAGGTAGCCAAGCTCCATCATAAAAAACTTACATTTTTGCTCCTATATATTATAAATTTAAATATGATTGCTTAGTTTAGTCTTTATCTTCAAGCTCCAATATATTCTTTAAGATTCTAAAAGATAATGATTTTTAATGGAAGAAGGATCATTTTATCTTGGAACTTGAATATGTATAAGTAATTATCTTTAATCTCTTAAAACACTTGACACTATACAACTTAATCTACCTATATATAAGTCATGTGATGATTTTTAGAGAAAGAAACTAGTTGCTGAAGAGAGAGAAACTCTGAGATTTTTAGAGAGAGAACGTTCCTTTTTTCAAATTTTGCATTAGCACTTTTGATGGCGAGGGATGGTCGCCAGCCTCCTTCTACGTCCGACGGCTCTATTCTCGGTCGACGTGCTATTCTGACTATTCCAATAGTATCTAGGATTGATACGACTACTTCTCCCCCCGCATTCGGTGACTTGCTCCCCATTGATGGTAAATCAAAATTAAAATCTAGTAAATCTCTGGTTATCAATGAAGGTGGCCTATTGCTCCATCCTAAACCTTCTGAATTTGCTGGTAAAGAGAAAAATGTGATTTGTGATAATGATTCTTCTATCAAGGATATTCCTTCTTCTCCTGAATTCGGAAAATTCAAAATTCTAAACTCAGATGGTTCTTCTTCTGGAACAAAGAATCCAATGACCGATTTTAACAAAATTTATGTTCCAAGCTTCAAAGATATTGATTTCCAATTCTGTCTTGCCTAATGATTTGAGTAATGTTCGTGTTTGTGAAGAAGGTGATCTTGCAGGACAGTCTGATAATGCTTCTCTTCATAATATTCCAATTAATCCTTCTAGTAATTCTTCGGTTAAAGCTTGGGGAAGAAAATCTAATATCAATGTTTCCAACTTAGATTTTGGAAAGGACTTCACAGGAGACAATAATGTTGTGAAATTAGATTCCAATTTGGAAGCAGAGAACTCCAGTAAACTCAGTAAATCTTTGGTTATCAAAGTTTTTGGAGAAAATTTACCCTTCCACAATATCAGTTTGGAGATCAGAAGATAATGGTCTCAGTATGGTAAATTTCATCTTACTATGCTTGGATTGGGTTGGGTGTTATGTGCATTTGAAGAAGAATATTCTTTAGAATTGGTTCTCTCGAATGGTCTATGGTATGTTTGTAATAACATTATAGTGCTAGATAGATGGTCTCCCTCGTTCTCTTCAAGTTCCTTAAAAGGCCTCTGAGCCACGGTATGGATCAGAATGCCTAACTTTCCACTACAATGTTGGGACTCAATCAACATCTATAGAATAGCATGATTTATTAGAAAACCTTACATGATTGATGGTAATATGTTCCAATGAAGCAGGAGGGAATTTGAAAGAATTTGCATTCGAATAAAAATTTTATGAAGCTCTTCCAAGGGGAGTTTGGATGGAAGGATGTGCTGGTAAATTCTTTCAAAGAATAGAATACGAAAAACTCCTTATCTTTTGTTATAACTGTGGTTTAATTGGGCACTTGGAGTCTAAATGTCCTGTTTTAAAAGCTAACCAATCTTCTATAGAAGTCAAAATTCCTAAAAGTATCTTTGTTCCTTCAAATTCAGAAGACAACATAGCTGATAATAATTCTGACTACGGGCCATGGATTCATGTGAACTTCAGAAGGAACAAAACTCTCCATAAAGTTAAGAAAAACTTAACTACTCAGGCGTCAGGTTTTGCTGGCAGAAACAACACTACTTCTCAAATCTATAAGAAAGTCTTTTAAAACTGATAAAATTGTTATAAGTAATCCACCTAACAAAGGAGATACCCAGGAAGCTATACCAACTATTGTATCTACTCAAGATGTCCCTAATCATCAAGATATCATCGATAATGACTCAGATTTGAATTCTTTTATCTCCTGTAATTCTAACAAATTCAAAGTACTGGATGAAGGTCTTCAAGAAGGAGAGTTATCAATTCCTGAGAAAGATAAAGTCTTGCCTGAATTATCTGTTCCCAATTCTTTATCCAAGAATGCTAGATCTGCTATTAAGAATGGCTCTGATACTAAGAAAGAAAGGACTTAAACAACTCAAAAATTTAGGTCCTATCAATATTACTACAAGGAGTAGAAAATCCGAAAATGAAACTAGAGACAAAATGGGGAATCATCCCCCCATTTTACTATGATGTCTTCTATCTGTTTCTGGAACTGTAGAGGAGCTCAGAATAAAAGAGCTTCTCTATACATCAAGGAGTTTGTGAAAGATAATGGCATCTTATTCTAGCTTTACTTGAAACCAAAACTACTTCTTTTGATAGATTGGAAATTAACTCTTTAATTGGTGATGACTGGGACTACTTTCTAGTCCCTTCGGAAGGTCTATCTAGTGGGATCTTAATCTTATGGAGATCTATGTATGCTTCTTTCAAATTATTGGAAATAAATCAATAATTTATAGTTGGAGATCTTGAGGTTTTCAACAAATTTATATGGAGAATCAGTTTTATTTATGCCAATAAAGATGTCTATAAAAGGAGATCTCTTTGGGATAGATTGCAAATTTACTCCTATTTAGATAAACCTATGGTGATTGGTGGTGATTTTAATTTCCTTCTCAATAAGGAAGACAAAAAAGGTGGTAAGAGATTCTTCTATTCCTTGGGTGCAAGAGAATTAGATCTTTTTTTTTTGGCTTCCAACGACCTTCATGAAGTGGGTCGTATTTGCCCCAAGTTCACTTGGTGCAACAATAAATCTGGTGTTGACAGAATTCTATAAGGATTGGATCGTTGTTATCTCAATTCTATGGCTCTTTGCTCCCCTCATCATATATTGGCCAAGCACTTGGCTAGGATAGCATCAGATCACTGCCCTATCCTACTCAACCTCTTTGAATGCAAAGCTGATTTCAAAAAACCGATACGTTTTGAAGTCATTTGGATATCAAATCCAGGTTTGGATGAAGAATACAGCTGAAGATTATAGTCAAATCCTTAATCTTAAATTGAGGAAAACTTTGAAATTTTTTTTTACTAGAATAAGGAGAATAATATAAGTCTGCTTAACTCCAAAGATATAATCCTTGGTGATATCCTGGAATTGCAAGATAGAGAATTCAAAGTTATTTTGTTATCAGATGAAGATTCATGGCTCCTTAAATCCAAAGTTTCTGAATATAATTATGTATTAGCCAAAATCAACACTTGGTGGAGACAAAGAGCTAAAATCAAATGGGCAACCCAAGGGGATAGCAATACAAAATTCTTTCACACTTTTGCAAGTGCTAGGAAGAATGCCAACTTCATCAATTCTATTATTAATAAGAACGGCCAGCTGGTTGAAGATCAACACAAAATTGAAGACTCTATAGTAAGTTTTTTTTTTTAAAAACAAATAGAGAGACAGGACTTGCAACTTGGATGGTTGGCCCAATCCAATATCTCAAATGAATGAAGAAGAAGTTTTTAGCCTCAATACAAAATTCAGCTTTATGGAATTGGAAACTATTTTCATGCAAGTAAGCAATTTCACAGCTCCTGGATTTGATGGTATCACCTATTCCTTCTTTAAGGCATATTGGGACATTGTAAAGACTGACCTATGGAATGCTCTAAACCAATTTTTCAAAACTGGGATCATGATTTCTAATTGGAAAGATATTATTGTGGTACTCATCCCCAAGGTACAAAATCCTAAAACTCCATCAAACTATAGACCAATTAGACTTTGTAATGTGATTTATAAGATTGCTGCCAAAATTATAGTCAATAGACTATCTTCCATCATGCCTAAAATCATATCTATAGAACAAGCAGCTTTTTTGAAAAATAGATCCATGTCGGATCACATTCTGGTTGCACATGAAATTTTTCACAAATTCAGGTTTTCTAAAGCCTCTAAGGGATTGGTTTCCTTTAAATATGATATGGAGCAAGCTTTTGATTCAATGGGTTGGCCAACATTGGAAAAAGCATTGCTTTACTTCAGTTTTCCTCAATCTATATCCAATTTAATTCTTAAATGTGTCAAGAATCCCAAATTCTCAATATTGATTAATGGGAATTATTCTAGATTGATTGAAGCCAAATGTGGTTTTCGTCAAGGATGCCCCCTATCCCCTTTCATGTTTATTCTTTGTGTTCAACTTCTTACCAATGCTTTTTATCAAAATGGAGAAGGTATTGGTGTCCGGATCAACAAAGATAGCCCAAGAATCTCCCACTTGCTTTTTGCTGATGACATTATAGTTTTTTCTCAAGCCAATATCTTTCATTTAAGAAGATTAAGAGAATTATGGATAACTTCTGCTCTTGGACGGGCCTTAACATCAATGAAGAAAAATCATGTATCCTGTTTGGAAAATACATTAGAAGAAGGAAGAAAAAACTTATATCCAGGACAGTGAGATTGAAGATAGTCAAAGAACTCTTTTACCTAGGTTCGAAAATTACTTTGAGAAGACTAATTCGAGAGGACTTTCAATGCATTATTGATAAAGCCATTAAAATGTCCAATATATGGGGTTCTAAACTTATTTCTCTGTTTGGAAGGATTCATTTGGCTAAAACTGTATTGCTTTCCTACTCTATCAATTATTGTACACATTCAATGATTCCTAAAAGTATTCTTGGACTTTTAGACAAAATCTGTAGGAATATGATTTGGAATAAATCTAATGGTGAATTTGGCTTACATTATGTAAAATGGGATACTTTGTGCTTACCGGTTGAATTGGGAGGACGAGGTCTACACTCTTGCATAGATAAAGTTGGCCCTCTTAGAGCCAAACTTGCTTGGAGATATAATCAAGAAGAAGTGTCAATTCTACACAAATTTTTGTTTCCAAAATATGGTCATATTTTTTGTTACAGATTCCAAAATACATCAGGTTCCATTGCCTGGAAAATTATCAAAGATGGAGGTGCTTTGCTTAAGCCAATTGTGAGATGGGAGATAGCTAAAGGAAGACTTACAAATGTTTCCAATGACATTTGGATATTGGATAAAACACTAAACAAATGGCCTACATTTTTTAATTCTTTACTTTCCGAAGATACCAATGTGGATAAATTTATCTCTGGTAATTTATGGAATTCTGCTGAACTTAATGCTTACTTCGGCAAAGAGTTGGTAGATCTGATTTGTTAAATTCCCATCAACTCTGATCTCCAAGCTGACAATATGGATCTTTTGTATAAATTCTCTGGAAAATCTATTTCCAAATTAGCTTTTGAAGCTTCTCTTCAAGAATCCAATCATGTTACCTATTGGAAATGGACTAAAAGAGCCAAACTACTACCACGTGTCGAAGGATTTTGGTGGAGATTGTTCAACAAAGCAATACCAACCTTCGATTTTATTTGCTATAGAAGATTACTAATTCACAATGGCTGTCCTAGGAATTGTAATATGCATGAAGATGTTGAACATGTGGTTTTCAAATGTTCTAAACTGGTAAGCATTTATCAAAATCTGGAAAAATGTGGTTTCATTATTCCTACATTCAACACTATGGAGGATTGCTTGGCTTGGATTTCTATTCAAAATTTATGGACTATCAACTTGTTTTGCAATGTAATCTACTTCTCTTAGAAAGGAAGGAACAAACTGGTTCACGAAGGAAAGGATTATTCATCTCTGTTTATTTCTTCCGAAGCTATCTGCCTAGCTTCTTACTCTGCTACCAACCATGGCTTTAAATCGAGTAAATGGGTTGCTAACCAGCATCATCTGCTGTTGAATAACCATTGGCATTCCCCCTCCACTCTACTGGATAAAGGTTAATGTAGATGTTTCCTTATTAAAAACTACCATAGGAGGAATTGGAGACGTTTTCTTGGACTGCAAAGGTCGTTTCATGTTGGCTTTTGGACAATCCTGTACTCATTGAGATATCTCAAGACTTGAACTTTTAGCTATCCAAGCAATCAAAGGAGTCATCAAAGATTGGATGCATATCTACAAAGAAATCATTATTGATAGTGACAACTCCAACATCATTAAGCTTCTTCAATCGGTCCAATTCAAAGGTAATAATGGTTTGGTCTTTGATTTTCCTTATTTCAATAACATTATTTTTAATTGTATTGATA
The DNA here is from genome assembly GCA_019514585.1 of Dendrobium officinale. Lineage (NCBI taxonomy): Eukaryota > Viridiplantae > Streptophyta > Magnoliopsida > Asparagales > Orchidaceae > Dendrobium > Dendrobium officinale. The sequence continues at coordinate 26,752,740 of CM033684.1, read as the reverse complement.
GAAATTGCAATAAATTAGCGGATCTATGTGCTAATTATGCAATCTTTAGTTCCTTTATTTGGGAAGACTTAATGCTTCACAAGATTCCTTCCTTTTTTATTTCTATACTAAAGGAAGAATCTATGGGCATTGGCTAGTTTTTTCTCCTTTTCTTTTAATAAAATTTAATGCATTGGATGCATTTTCCTCAAAAAAAAAAAATCTAGCTATATAAGAATTTGGGACTTTATATTTATAAATTTATAAGTACTACAGGTCCTAAGTACATTTTATTTTCTCTAAGAAAATAAAAGAGCAATATATATACATAATGTAAAAGTACAATGTAGGTGTATAGAATCTGAAGCATCTAATATTACTTAAAAAAGACTAGGGTGCACCAATAAGAATATAAGTCTAAAGCACATGAAAGTAAGTAAATAAGTATAAGACACCCTCCAAGTAAGGTATCTACATCACATCAAATCACACCACCGGCCTAACCTAGGCTAGAGTTAGTAACCCTATCAAAAAATATGAATTGTGTATAATAAGTTGTGTGGTTTTGATAGGTCATAGGTTATTTATTATTTAATGTTATCTAACATTTTGTTTTTAATTTAATTCAGGTCAAAGGAAATTTATTTTAATTTAAATTTTAATGTTTTATAATTTTAGATTTATTTGAAAGAATACATTTTAAGTGTTAATTTATATATTTTTTTGTTTTAAAGACTAAAGTGCTCAAGAACCCTTAAGTTCATGGAATCATTAATTAACATCTTTTAGGCTTATATTTATAATGAATTTGACCTCCCATAAGGGATCAAATCCAATGCATAAAGTCCTTCATATTTATTTAGGTGTTTTAATAATTTAAATTTTAAAAATTTTATCGCTTGATCACTTTAGGAACTTGAAGCTCTCATTTGAAAGATCCTAGAATAATATTTTCAATGCATTTGATTCTCCATAATGGATCATATCAAGTGCATAGAGTCCTTTAGTCTATTTATCTTCATTATTTAAGTTATTGAATTTTATTTAATTTATTTAATTCAAGTTGTATTTTTAAGTTTATAAATTTTAAATTAATTTTGTTTAACTATTTTTTTCTCTAATATTTATTTATTTAATTATTTAATCTTTGAATTTTAGGGTTTAATTAAATTTTTATTATTATTTAATTTTGTTTTTTAATTGAGTTTACCAAACTTTAACTTCATTTTTATTTTAAATTTTAGTGATTTTTTTATTTTTAATAATTTATTTATTTTATTTAGAGTTGTAATCAAATTAATTTGTATTTTTTATTATTCTAGAATTGTTTATTATTTTTACAAAACTAGCCTAATTAACTAAATTAGAATTCAAGTAATTATGTTACTTTTTTACTTTTGATCCAAATAAATTCCAAAACACTTGAAATCATCACTAGAGGTTAGGAAAAAAAACTCTAAAGAAGTTTAGAAGAGTTTAAAACCTTTTTAGAATTTATTTTCTTTCTTTATTATTTATTATTTAATAAATTTTCTTTTACTTTTTAACTTTTATTTTTAAAGTTTCTAATTATGGCTTATTTTTCATTGAAACTATATTGAATTTATGTCTTATTAAAATTTACTTTGCATTTTTCTAATTTTTTTGAATTTATAATGATTTATTAAAATTCTTAGGTAAATTATTAAATTTAAATTAGAATTTACTAATTGATAGAGCAAATGAACTCTAAATTACTTAAAATTGAAACTATAGGTTAATTAAAACATAATGTTCAAAATGAAGAAATTTGAATCCTTTAAGGTCTCCTAGGGTTTGAAATAAATCACAAAGGTACATATATATTTGCACTTAGAAATTGTATTTTAGGCTATAAAGATCAGGGATTTGCTTAAAATCAATAACATTTTAACCCATATATACTTCTTTAAAAAACCACAAATAGTAAAACCCTAATTCTTTATGGATTTTTGTTTAGATTAATTTTAATTTCTAGGTCAAATCATGACCACCAAAACTAAATTGCTAAATTGTAGCCCTTAGAGGATTGAAATGTCCATGAATTTGTTTTCTACAAGTTAGAGACATCCCAAGAATGTTCCATTTAAATTTGATCTTGATAATCAATTATATTTAATAACTAATAAATACCCCCGAACATATTTATGAAATTACTTTTAATATTTTAAAATTAGGTATTGATATTATAAATCGTTTAAAGTAATCCTCAAAAAATCCATAGAGCTTAAATAATGCCTAATTTGGATAAGTGTGTGAGGAGTTATGAATTTTTAAAGATTAGATGAACTCTTTGATTTATTTTAATCCATTTACATAGCTAATTGACTGGCTATGTATGCTTTAAACACGACACCATTTGATTGGCCACGCAATCATTGATGAAATGATAAATAATGCACATTATTTAATATCCATATGGTTTGAGATCGGATGGCTATAGATTAAAAGACTCATAACCATAGGATGGAGTACAATAATCAATACAACTTAACTAAAGTTATTGGTAAAAACAGACTGCTCTGATTTTAACTTCAACCTCCCACATGGTTCTTAAACTATAGAGAAATTCCTTCAAGATTTGGGGGATTTTCTATATTGATCTGAATGAAATTTATCATAGAGCTTCACTTGCTCATAATGGTTCATTTTAATGGTCAGACCCTGTTGGATTGACCATTTCATTTGTAGTTAAGAAACACCTAAGGAAAGAGGGATTGTGTTTCCTCAAGATAGTCACCAATTATATTAGATACTGATTGAGTTGAGTTTGTCTCTCCTTTAGGAATAATCTTCCTTTAAATAATACGGCTAGAAGACCACTATATTAGACGTTGAGGTTAACTAGGAAGGGTTTGTCGAAGCTTACATAAATTCCTGGAAACCATTAAGGAATAAGCTGGGGAGCTAGGGAATGAAAGTTAGAGGTCTATAAAGTGAGTTGAGAATGAATTCGGGAACCTTTAGAGAAAAAAGAGAGTTTTTATAGACTATTTATAGGAGATTTATGCTTTAATCTGGCTAGCCTAGGCCATGCCCAACCATAATTTCTATTGGGGATTTCTAATAAGGTTTAATAGATGATTCTAGAAGGTATGAACCCATATGAGCAATTAGCTAGGTAGTTAGAGGTTAACCCATGTGTGTTGCTACTATTTTCTTAAATTTCAACCACCTTTGACCACCACCTCGCTTGTGCTGGTTAGGCCAGGTGTCTGGAAGGTGCTAGAGTGTGATGCTTGCATTGCTTAGACATAAGTTAATCTACGTGTGAACATGGTTCATTAATTATGGTTTAAGTCGGCCTAATAATCTAACTCAGGTTATGCTATCGCTGGGCTAACCATGGTAGATGTATAGAGTCATGGGTAATCTAATGCATATGTTCACTTGGCCTAATTTGATATAGGTTTCAAAATGGTTTATAGGAACCTCATTTGACCATTTTGGTAAAGCTATGTGACTACCCCAAGTGGACCCAAGGGCTAGGTCACCTAGGGTTGACCATTGGGGACCCAATAGATAGTTCAATAGGGTTTGGATGTCTTGTTATGGTATAGTGCATTGATTTAAGGTTTGGAGGGCTTAGGTTTAGTTTGATCAACTAGGATTAACTAGGGGTTGGGTCCAACCCATTCCATATAACATTTAGAACTTGTTGGTTATGACATGGCTTATATAAATTAAATATGTTTTCAAGTGTTTAAGGTGGTCAACCTAGGTTGACTTATGTGGACAAATTAAATGTGTGAATGTTGCCACTCAATTTCTTATTTAATACTTCTTTAGATAAATCTGCATAATTAGTGTTAAGTATCCTCATAAATAAACTAACACTTGTTATATAAATTTATAAAAGAAAGAAATAATTTTTTTAATTTAAACTCGGCATAGGGAATGTAACAATTATCCCAAAGGAAAAAAATGCATTCACCTGTCATTTTAAATACAAAATTGAATTAGGATAAGCTTGATCGATGTCTACAAAATTTTCCCCACAATCATCCTAGATGAAATATAGGATAAATGTAGCTCTATCTTAAAAGTTTAAAGGAGTAAATAAAACTCCAAATTAGTGACTTAAGATGAATCTTCACTTTAAGTTCAGGTGACACTATCGATAAGACTCACTAAGAACTATAACTTTTATCTTATTTAATTAACCTAACTAAATTTTATAAACAACCAAAATTTTGAAAAAAATTGGTAACATAACAACCCTATACCAATAAGAATAGCCCAGCATCCTCCAAGTGAAAGAGGACACCACTACCTTTCTATTAGCTTATGTGATAGGTTAGTGTACATTGTAGAAAGTAAGATACATGTATATATGCATGTCAGGGTAAAGGTACCCTTATTATATCATCCTAAAACCAATATATGTCTTCCTATAAAGTTGAAACACATAAATAAAGAAAAACCTAGGAAAATTCTACCCACTAATACAATATGTCACACATATGACACAATGCATATATGCAATGTAAATTAAAGAGAATTCTACATAAAATAATGGATTTTATTTATTAATTGATTGTAAGATTTATAATAGACTCTAACTCTGCAAGAAAGAAAGGCGGCCACGCTCAACCATAATAAACTTGGGTTATATATATATATATATATATATATATATATATATATATATATATATATATATATATATATATATATATATATATAATATATATATATATATATATATATATATATACACACACACACACACATACACATACATGCTTAATTTCTTTGAGCTCCAAGTATTATGTGAAATTCTAAAAGGTATTATCTCCCAAAGGCAGGGATATCATCTTTTAGACCCTGCTTGTATATATATATATATATGCAGACATTTTTTATTCTTTTATAACTTTGGACACTGTACAACTTGATTTATATGCAATTCTACTTCTATTGACACTTGTTCATATTCATTACATTTCCTACGTATATTCTACTAACTCTTGTAGAAAAATAAAGACATGAAAAGAAAGCATTACCATATAGTAATAAACTATAGTAGTTGTGTAATATCCTAATGCTTCAAGTGCAGTCCTTAAAAATCCTAAGTGTACCAACAAAAAATAAAATCTATGACATTAAGAGTTGCATAAATATAAATAAATAGACAAAAGGGTGCTATCCAAGCAACGCACCTGGCAATCATTCCACATCATCAACTTAACTTAGGCTAGAGTTGGTTGTCCTAGCAAACTACAAAAGTGTATGTAGGAGGGTGTGTAGCTTTGGTATGTCCTATAGAGCCAGTGCTTGAATTGCATGTATTTTTAATGCTTTTTTATTAGAGGTCAAATAGAGAATTTAATTAAAATTTAAATTACATACTTTTAGATTTTATTATTTAAATTTTAAAAGTTGGAGTTAATTATTTAATTATAAAAAACTTATAGATTACTAACACCAAAGTTCAAGGGGTGGTAATTTATAAGTCTCAAATGGCTGCAAATGAAATAAAATCATTGCCCATATAGGATAGACGACTACATAAAGCCATAGAAGAATTTTATTTATGATTTATTAGAGATAAAAAGAGGGTCCCTTTAATCCAATACACATGCTCGACAAGTGGATTCAAGCATGATGTATAGGGTCAATAATTTATTAGTGTTTTATTAAGTGTTGTAAAAAATTATATACTCATTCCTTCCATTAGTGGAGGCTAACATGGTGCTTAGAACTCCTTAATTTATTATAAAAGTTTTGTTAAATCCCTTAATCACATATTTTAGGGCCCTTCCAAAAGGAATCATGCACTTACATAAGGGGTTGGGTGATTTAGATGTGTTAAAGCCTTTAAAATATAATGCAAAAATTGAATTAAGTGTCAAACATGAAAGCTTTAATATTTAATTAAGATTAATTATCAAATTTATTTTATTTTTATTTTTAATATATTTGTTTTAAATTTTTCTAACTTTTATTGAATTATATAGAATTTTTTAATAATTTTTGAATAATTATATATTTAATCATAGGGTGTGATGTCACTAAGTTTGTTTGTCGTAACATAGGAATCAAGATTGAGATTTTGATTTTTGATGATAGCAAAATATTATTATTATGATAATTTTATTATTTCTCCTTGCATATATTGGATATTTCTAGTTGTTTTTGTGTATCAACATTTCAGGAAAATTATATACTACTCCATATTACTGAAGATTTCAAGGCAGGGTAGAATAGGATTTTATATAATAGTCTGTATATCTTTATTTTTATTTCTTAAGTTTGAGCAAGTGTGGATTGTAATTGGTTAACTATGCACACACACACATAGACGGGGAGAGTGATAATTTTTTAAAACTAATCATATTGTATGATTTGACATAGTTACTTCCAAAATGCAATTATTGAAATCATGGCTTGAATTTTTTAAATGTTCGTACAGTATGATGTCAGGTCATATAGATGACTGATATAGTATGAAATTTGTTTCATACTAGATCATACCAAAAAAAATCATATCTATTTAAATTGTTCGTATAGTATGATGTTAGGTCATATAGATGATTGATAGAGTACAAAATTCATTTTATACTAGATCGTACCAAAAAAACTCATACCTTTTTAAACTGTTCAAATAGTACGATGTAAGGTAGTACAAACGACGAATAGAGAATAAAATTAAGTTTATACCAAACAAATTCTTATCTTTTTGAACTCTTCATATAGTACGATGTCAGGTCATATGGATGACTAATATAGTACAAAATTAGGTTTATACCAAATGAACTCTTATCTTTTTAAACTATTCGTATAGTGTAATGTAAGGTCGTCCAGACGACTGATAGCGTACAAAATTGAGTTCATCCTAGTTTGTACCAAACGAAGCACTAATTTTTTGAACTATTCATAATATATGACTATGATTAAACAGTACAATAGTAAGTCAGTTCACTTAATTTTTTTAGTTTTTGGATATATTTTTTAATATGGTTTATATATAAAACATCCTAAAAATTATCTCGTATATCCTTTGCTTAAAAATTCTCTCAAGGGGGACCCTTTAGGAGTGTGTTTGGGAGAGATTTTTTGATTAAAGAGTGAGAGATCAAGTGCAGGGGAGTTGTGATGGATTCACAAGATTGCCCAAAGTAAGAATCTCTTTGTCTTCTACAAGTTTCTACCCAACTTCTTTGGAGGCTCTTGAGAGAAGATCTTCAAGACTGGATCAAGGTCCTCTGCCTTCACCAGGAGGGTAAAAAAGGATGTGTAAATACTCTTCCTTCACCAGGAGGGTAAAAAAGGATGTGACAGTTCTCTATCTTTACCAAGAGGGAGAAAAAGGATGTGTAGGTACTCTGCATTCACCAGGAGTGTAAAAAAGAATGTGACAGTTATGTGCCTTTACCAAGAGAGTGAAAAAGGAAGTGTAGGTACTCTGCCTTCACCAAGAGGGTAAAAAAGGATGAGATGGTACACTCCCATCACTTGGAGAGTGTAAAAGGAGATGGTTCTCTACTGCACTAGCTCGGTGGAAGAGAGTTTGTATGGGCTTCTCCGCCCTGTTATAGGGGTAAAAGGAGAGTCACTTATGTTTAGTGCAATACCTGGAGGAGTCTCCATAGAGTGGATGTAGGCCTCGTTGGACTACACCACTATAAATTTTAGTGTTTTTCTATTACTTTTAATTTTTCTAGTTTTTTTTTTTTTTTTTTTTTTTGCATTTAAATTTTGTGGTTGAAAAATTATCTATGGTAATCATTTCTATAAATAACTACAAGTTTTAGGATTAGTGATTTAACTTTCAAAAAGGATATAAAAAGATTTTCAAATATCCAAGATTTTTTTACGTAACCAATTCCCCACCCCCCCCCCCCCCCCCCCCCCCCCTCCTCTATTAGTTAGCATTGGGACAACTTTATAAGCCCAAATTAACTTACATAAACTTTCAAGTGGTATCAGAGCAAATTTCAAAAATTAAGATGCATACTACTTTTTGAAAATATTCATGGCTAATTTTATAAACCAAAATACTATTGAAGGTTATTTGATCATTAAACCACCTTTATTCAATAACATCCCTTTTAATTTTTGAAATACTTGCATATCTACTTTTCTGCAATCACTTGATTATCGCATGTGGATATTAGTACATGAAGGTTATACTGACCAAGTAGATTAGTTGATGGCATTAGAATTAAAATACTATTTATTGATTGGACTGTAGAAGATAGAGAGTCAGCACTGTTAAATGCAAAATATTTAAATAGTTTTTTCTGTGCTTTAAAATTTGAGGATTATATGCGTGTTTCTACTTGCAAAACTAGAAAAAAAAATTGGGATAGACTTTTTATAACTTATAAAGGAACAAATGAGATAAAACAATCTAGGTTGAACATTTTATTACATGACTATGAACTCTTGTGCATGAAACCAAATGAGTCAATTTCTGATATGTGTTGAATCTGTATAGGTTGTTAAACCTAAGCTATTGTCCCAAGGCTAACTAAGAGGGGGTGAATTTGATAATTTAATTTTTTTTGGATTTTTAAATAAAAAATCAATTTTAAAACTTGTAGCAAGTTAATTTAAGTTTTAAAAATAAAACTTTTCAACCATAGTAAATAACTTGCATTAAATAAAATATAGAAATTAAAAGACATAAATATTTATAGTGGTTCAATCAAACACGACCTACATCCACTCCCTGAAGACTCCCTCTTCAGGTATTGCACTATTACCAAAGTGTCTCTCCTTTTGCCCCCACAACAAGGTGGAGAAGCCTTTACAAAAGCTCTCTTCCACCAATCCCCGATGTGGCAAAGAACCATCGTTCTTTCACACCCTCCAAGTGTTGGCAGAGAACCGTCATCTATTCACACTCTCCAAGTGTCAGTAGAGAACCGTCATCTTTTTCACCCTGCACCCTCCAAGTGTCGACAGAGAACCGTCATCCTTTCACACCCTCCAAGTGTCAGTAAAGTACCGGATCTTCTTCAAATATCTTCTCACAAACAACTAGAAAGAAGAAAAGAAGAGTAATCACCAAAAAATTCAAAGATATACTTATCTTTGAGTAACCTTGTGAACCCTTCACTCTCCACTTGCAAGAAATATCTTTCAAACACTCTCCCACACTCTCTCTTTCACTTTCTTTTGAAAAATCACAAAGATAAGACTTTTTCATGTCATTTTTAGTGGACCTTTTATATCAAAGTCATGAAAAATTGTCCAGAAAATTAAAATTTTCAATTTTGAGCTTACATAATTATACATTACTATTGTATATTCGTACATACAAATAGTTTAAAAACTATTGCATATGAACCTATTGTGAATCAATATGAAATGATTGTATACATGATGTTCAACTCGTATAAACAAAGTTCATCTGGTATGAATATTATGAAAATTTTGTACTTTTATCAGGATGAAGAGAGGCCCCATAATTTCATACCCTGTTTGGCGTACGTACGATGATGACATCATACGGATATTATCAGTTATAAAAATTTTCAAGATCATCAGAACAAAAAGGGAACCATCCAATTTGTACCCTGTATAGCGTACGTATGATGACGACATTGTATAGTACGAACCATTCAAAAAATTTTCAAGTTCATCTGGACAAAATGTCATAATAAAAAGGGACCCATCCAATTCATACTCTAGAAGGTATGTACGAATGGTATATCATATAGTACGATCTATACTTATAAAAATTTTTTACTTTCTATTCATTTGACTGCTCGCAGGGAAAGTAACTGATCAAATCGTCCCATACAAAATGACTTCGTACAGTACAATTAGTTTAAAAAATTATAAATTTTAAACTCTCCCCCGATGTGTGTGTGCATAGTTACTCAATTACAATTACACTCTCTCAAACTCAATAAAATAAAAATCACATACTTCATTTATAATAAATCCTAAACTGATCTGATTTAAAGTTTTCAACAACCTAGAGTATGATTTCCCTAAAATGTTAGTAGACAAGAACAACAAAATAATGCATCCAAAATATGTTAGGAGAAATAATAATCAAATCAAATAATATTTGGAATCATCAAAACATACATGTTGTAAGAATATCAACAATCAAAAACTAAGTTGCAACTATCTCAACAATCTCCCTCTTTTTTATGATATCAAAATAATTATTATTTGAGTAAAATTGAATACCCTAAATTTCTCCTTATCTCCCCCTAAAAGAATAAACATGTGAATATAAGAGAATTTCTTGAAGAACACAATTTTTTTTTTTCACAACTGACAAAAACAAAAACACAAACACAAACACAAACACAAAAAAATGATAAAAACACAAAAACTCTAAACACCAAACAAAAAAAAAACAACATCAAAACACAATTATAAAAACAAAATCAATCACCAAATAATATTACTCCCCCTTTTGAAAACAATAAAAAGGGAATAAGAAAGTTGAAATAGAAGAAGTCATATAAGAAACCTTAGTAATTGATCTTAAAAGAGATTAAAATAAAATTTCAATAAAAAGTTAATTATCATTCAATAAAAAATAAAGATTAAAAAACATTTAAATTAAAGTATAACTAAGACAAGAAAAAATCATCAAGATCATGAAGCATTCTAGATAATTAGATAATGAGAATTATTGCAAAAGTGATGAAATAAAGATTAGTTAAGTTCACTTTTCAATATAAAATATAATTGAGTATTAGATATATTTGAATTCGAAGATTAAACGATAGAGAAAAGAAGATATTCAATTGGCGACATTGTGCATCTTTTCAAATATTTGTGGCACACTTTGAGCATCTTTTTGTATTTGGGCTAATTTTGTGCCTCTTTTCAATTTGTGAATCATTACGCATTCTTTCGCTTTTTGTACACATTATACATTTCATTTTTATACCCCATTTTTAAATTAATATTTCCAAAATAAATAATAAAAAAAATCAAAATTTTCATATTACAAAGATAATTATATTGAAAAGAGAAATAAAAAATAATAAGACATCAAAATTGTAATAATAATATTTAAATTATATTTGTCTAAAAAGAACACGAGATTGATGGCCTGAACTTGATTGAGTTATAAGTTAACTTAACATATTTTGAAAAATTAGATTTCATAATGAAATTAATTTTTGTTTTACATTTTTATTTATATCACAAGATTATCATATAGGCAAACTTACATTTCAAACAACGAACAAAGGCAACTAATCAAAACAACACAGTTTTTATTAATATCAATGTATAGATCAATTACATTTAAGCACTTTAATATCAATTTTCATCAAAATAAAATAATACAACATGAGCATACAGACTAAACAAAGACAAGTACATAAAACACTAAATAAAACACAAGTACACAAAATATTGAAATTGTCACTAAGATCATCACATCTGAAGAGGACTGGAAAAGACAACACAAAAGAAGTACATCTAGAACTCTGAGGGACCCTGGTTTGGAGGAGGAGGCTGGTTGAAGATAGAGAAAAAACTATTCATTGGTCTAGTATACCCTTCTTGAACCAACATCCACATGCAATAATCTAGTTATTGAAAAAATGTAGACATGCATGTTTTCCAAAAATCAAAAGGGATATTATCAAATACCGGAGGTGTAGTGATCGAATACCCTTCAAGTGTATTTTCGGTTTCCAAAAGTAGTCATTTTCATTTTTTAAAAAGTAGTCTAAACTTATAGTTTTGAATAGAGTTCTGATACCACTTGTTGATTCTAGATAGGTTGTTAAACCTAAGCTATTGTCCCAAGGCTAACCAAGAAAAGGGGGTTAAATTTGTAATTTAAAAATTCTCTTAGATTTTTTAAATAGAAAACTGATTTCAAAAATTCTGGCTTTGGAAAGTACAAATTCATATCTTCAAGTAAAATTGAAAGCTTTTAAGGAAAATAAGTCACCTCCCACACATGAATAATTTAACAATCCTAACCAAAAGCATACAAGTTCAAAACCTAGGAAAAGATATTATAACTCACATAGATAAGTAAAGTATTTTTCTAGTATTAAATGTTTTTTATGTGGCATGTTAGGGCATATTTCTCACACTTGCACTATTCATAAAAGAACACACATTTTAGTGGTTGTCCTTGACCTACATACCCCCCAGATGCATGAGTATTGCACTAAATCCTTTTGCTCCCACAAGGCGGAGAAGCCTGTACAAAATCAAACACTGGGTTCTTTAACACCAAAGAGATCTTCTTCTTGCCAAAACTTCCCTCAAGACGACCCTTGAATCCGATGGTATGAGGTGCAAGTTCGCCGGAGCAACTGTGTGAATATCCCCTTCACACTCCCTTGAAATCCCCTTCAAGGATCTTTCTCCCTCTCAAACTCCACCCTTTCCTCTCTCCCTTTCAAGTTCTCTCTTCACAGAGAACGGAATGTTGTTGAACTTCACTTGAGAGCCTTCGCCGGAGCAACCGTGTGAATATCCCCTCACACTCCCTTGAAATTCCAAGGATCTTCTCCTCTCAATGATCCCTCTCAAGAGAAAACAACTTCATTCTTTAATAAGTGTCGATTAAACACAAAATCCTTGTAGAGTTCCTAAGTGCATCAATTACAACATATCAAACAAACGTATCTAGATTATATATTATCAAAAAGGTCCAAAAACACAAAATGATTTTTTGGGTCCTCCTAATTTTCTAAAATTCTGATAATTTTATAGTACTGATCTCATACGAACAGCCGAACTCGTATTTAGTATCTCGACATCGAATTTTCAAAACATGTTTCTGACGAAAATTTTCCAGAGAGATACAAATCAATTTTTATCGCCAAAGGCCAGGACTGAAGGCAAAGTGACACTTGGAGATAACACCACTAGGAGAGTGGTAGGTTAAGATATGATTGGTAACATGAAAAAATTTTTGATTAAAAATGTTTTATTGGTTGAAGGCTTCAAAAATTCAAATAAAAATTACAAGCTAAATAATTATCTCATGCTGAATTTGATTTGAAGTCTTGTAAAGTTTGTTTTGAAATATAAAATCTTCCAAAAAGTGTTAGGAGATAACTACCTATAATTTGGAATCATCAAAATAATACAAGTTGCAAGAATGTAAAACATGCAAATAGCAACTTTCCTAACATTAAATGTTTTTTATGTGGCATGTTAGGGCATATTTCTCACACTTGCACTATTCATAAAAGAACACATTTAATGTCGAGACCTAAGATGCATCAATCACAACATATCAAACACGTATCTAGATTATCATTATTATCAAGAGTAAACACAAATTTTTTTGGGTTCCCTTCAATAATTTTGAAACATTATAAGCCCTCATGAAAGTATTTAATGACAGCGGAAAACATTTGACTTATACAAATCAATTTTTATCGCCAAAGGCCATGATGACACTTGGAGATAACACCACTAGGAGAGTGGTAGGTTAAATATGATTGGTAACATTCTTGAGTTAAATATGTTAAATCTTCTAATGCTTTTTATATAAAATTTATTATTAATGAATATTGGTTATGGTATACAAGAATTTATTATGCAAGCATGAAATACCTTAGGAAAATTACTCAAAAGGAATTGGTTAGAGGAATACCCAAATTAAACTTTACTAAGGATCATTTGTGTGATGCATGTCAATTAAGAAACAAGTCAACTCCTCCTTTCGTTCAATTAAAGATGTTAAAACTAACAAACCCTTATAAGTCCATATTGATCTCTTTGGACCTGTTAGCACTGTAAGTTTTGGAGCAAAAGTTTTTGGGTATATGATTATTAATGATTATTCAAGGTTTACTTGGATTATATTCTTATCTCATAAGAGTGAATCATTTTGTTAGTTTAAAAAAAAAATTTACTTGGATTCAGAAGAAGCTAGGTTATTAATTTTTAACAATTCATAGTGATGGAGAATTTGAAAATGAAAAATTTGAAGTTTTTTGTATAGAGAAAGGAATATATCACAACTTTTCTGCTCCAAGGACCCCTCAATATAATGGGGTTGTTGAAAGTGATGTCGGTGCTAAGTTACTTTGTTTATTTATTTTAGCGCATGTGCTATGTTTGTATTTTTTTAAGTTTTGGGTGTAGCTTTATGTAGCCATATAGCCTCCTCTATTTCGTGGCTCATATTCATGTATATATATTTGTACCGTATGGATGGAAGGTAGGTCTTTGGCAAGAATTTTACTATTCTATTTATTTGTTATCTTTTATATACTTAATTCATTTTCAGGTGGTGGTTTTGGTGCTCAGAGAGAGCCATATAGCCTAGGAAATTCACTGGGTTGATCTCTATTCTTGGGAGCGGTGCCATTTGGTATCAAAGTTGGTAAGATGCCACCTCATAGGAATCAATAATGTCCTGTATAAGATATGATGATTGTTGATCTACAAAGGGAAATACAATGCCTACAATAACACTTAGCTCAGTTGGAAGAAATTGAAATTCCTATAAGGCAAAAAAGAGATGAAGACATCAACCCCTTCCATCAAGATCAATCAAGCGAGGAAGAAGAAGATGTTGAATCTAGAATAGGTTGTTAAACCTAATTTTATGTCCCAAGGCTAACCAAGAGGGGGGGTGAATTGGTAATTTTAAAAAAATTAGATCTCTTGGATTTTTTAAATAGAAAATTGATTAAAATTCTGATGTAAGTTAATTAAGAATTTTAAAAGAATTTTTTAACCACAATAGATAACTTGCAAAAATTAAAGCAGCGGAAATAAAAATGACACAAAAGTTTATAGTGGTTCGGTAAAAACACGACCTATATCTTCTCCCTGAAGACTTCCTCTTAAGGTATTGCACTATTACCATAAGTGTCTCTCCTTTTTTCCCCACAGCAAGGTGGGGAAGCCTTCACAAAACTCTCTTCCACCAATCCCCGGTGCGGCAGAGAACTGCCATCCTTTTACACCCACCAAGTGTAGGCATAGAACCTTCATCCTTTTACACCCTCCAAGTATAAATAGAGTACCTTTGGCTATTCACATTCTCCAAGTGCAGGCAGAGAACCTCTGGCTGTTCACACTGTTGAAGTGTAGGCAAAGAACATTCGGTTGTTCACACTCTCCAAATGTAGGTAGAGAACATTCGGCTGTTCACACTCTTCAAGTATAGGCAGAGAACCTTTGGTTGTTCACACTTTCCAAGTGTCAGTAGAGAACTGGATCTTCTCCAAGATCTTCTCACAAGCAATCTAAAAAGATAAGAGTAAGAGTGATAGATAAATAATTATAAAGAGATCCTTACCTTTGAGTAACCCTGTGAACCCTTCACACTCCACTTGAAAGAAATCTCACTCAAACACTCTCTCACACTCTTTATTTCAATTGCCCTTGAAGACTCACGAAGACAAGACTTAGAATATGATATACGTAAGTTTAAAATGGACCCTTTTATACAAAAGACATGAAAAACCATCTAGAAAATTGAATTTTTCAATTTAGAGCATACACAATGGTACAGTAAGATCATATATTTGTACATACGAACAGTTCAAATACTTTTACGTATGAACATGTTGTGAATCGGTATGAAATCATTTCATACCCGATCATCATTTAGTACAAACAAAGTTCATCTGTTATGAATAGAAAAATTTTAAAGTTCATCTATACAAAACGTCAAGAGGAAGTGAATGAAAATAGACCAAAGACGTTCGTCCCAGTATAATATTAAATATCATCAATACGATCTTTATATGAGGATAAAATAGAGGCGTTCATCCATGTACGAATTTAAATTTGTCCATACAATCTTCATATGAGGATAAAACAGAGGCGTTCGTCCCTATACGAATTTAAATATCATCCGTACGATCTTCGTGTGAGGACAAAATAGAGGCGTTCATCCCTGTACAAAATTAAATATCATCCATATGATCTTTGTATGAGGACAAAATAGAGAAGTTTATTCCTGTACAAATTTAAATATTGTTCATATGATCTATACTTAAAAAAATTTATTTATGTTCATTCAACTGCTCGTTGGGAGAAATAACCGATTAGATCGACCATACGAAGTTATATAGCACAATATGATTAGTTTAAAAATTGTAAATTTTAATATCTCCCCTGGTGTGTGTGTGCTCAGTTACTCAATTACAATCACACTCTCTTAGACTCAATAAAATAAAAAATACAAACTTTAATCATAATAAACTCTAAACTGATCGTTTATTTTAAGTCTTCAACAATCCAAAGTAAAATTTTTCTGAAATGTTAGTACACACAAGAGCAAAATAATTCTTCTAAAATATGTTAGGAGAATTAATAATCAAAATAATAATATTTGGAATCATCAAAAATATATAAGTTGCAAGAATATCAAACATGCAAAACTAGGTAGCAACTATCTCAACAATCTCCCCCTTTTTTATAATGGCAAAATAATTATTATTTGAATAAGATTGAAAATCTTAATTTTTTCCTTAACTCCTCCTAAATGAATAATCATGTGAATATAAGGGAATTTATATTAAGAACAATTTTTTTAAAATGTTTTAAGTTAAAAAAATGATAAAAATAAAATACAAGGAAAAAACACTACAAAACACTACGAACAAAGAAACAATCAAATTCAAACACAAAAACAATCAAATGCAAATAATATTTCTCCCCCTTTTTTATAACAGCAAAAAGAGAAGAAGAAAAATAAAAGAAATATAAGAAGTTATATGAGAAACCTTTGATAATTGATCCTGAAAGAGATTTATTTAAAATTGCAATAACAAGAATAATGTTCATTTGAGAAAAATAAAGATTCATTAACATTTAAATTAAGATATAACATAGACAAGATAAATATATTAAGGTCATGAAATATTTTAGACAATTATATAAGGAAAATTATTGCAAATGTGATGAAATGAAGATTAATTTAAATTAATTTCAAATACAAAATTTAATTGAACATTAGATTGATTTGAAATTGAAGATTAAATGATATAGAAAAGAACATTATTAATATACATATTTGGTGACATTGCGCATCTTTTCAATATTTGTGGCACTTTGTGCATCCTTTTGTATTTGGGCTAATTTTGTGCCTCTTTTCAAGTTGCGAACCATTGCGCATTCTTTGATTTTTGTACACTTATACCTCTAATTTTTTTAATTGATCTTTCCAAAATAAATAATCTAAAAAATCAAACTTCTCTAAGTACAAAGATAATTATCTTAAAAAGAGAAATAAAAGAATAATAAGACATCAAAATTACACTAATAATATATAAATTATATATGCCTAAAAAAGAACATGAGATTGATAGCGTTTAACTTAATCGAGTTATAAATTAAATTAAATTATATTTTTGAAAATTTAGATTTTCTAATGAAATTTATTTTTGTATTGTAGTTCATGTTATAACATTTTTTAGATCAATTAAATCGGGATTATCATATAGGCAAACAAACATTTCTAATAGAGAACAAAATCAAATAAAGCAAAACATGACAATTTTATTGATATTAAGTTATCAATGAGATACAATAAATGCTCAGATGATATCAATAAAATCACAACATAACATCAAAATTTTGACACAAAATAAGTACAAAAAAACTAAACATTTATAAGTAAAAGATCATCACATCACTATGCACTGGCAAAGACAAAACACATAAGAAGTACATCTATATATCTGAGTGGCCCTGGTCTGGAGGAGGTAGCTAGTTGAAGAAGGAAAAATAGCTACTCATCATAGCCACATTGGTGTTCATCGAGTCGAACTGACCTCGTATCCAACCCATGGGTCCAGCTAATTTAGATGAGTCTCAATTTTATCAAAGCACTGATCAAAATGACTCTCCAGATGGTCAAAGCACTAGACCATCTCCTGAAAGTCAGGTCCACAAGCAGGCGCATGAATAGGTGTAGGTGCTCCCCTTTCTCCCTTAGAATCCTCACTTGAATCAACTCTCCTAAAAAGTGCAAAAAATGAAGCGTCGGTGAAGTAGATAGGCAATTCAAGTAGAGGATCAGGATGAACAAGATTGTACTTCTACTCAAGAATGTAGGTCACTAGGTGTCCTAAAGTAATGTTCTTCTTTCTCTTATGAGAGACATGACAAATTTTAGAAAGCCCATGAATATAGTCAATAATGAGTTGGGCTTCATCTATAGGTTGACCAGTCATGATAAGGTATGTGATAGTTGATAGAGGAGGAGTAATATTAATACGGTGAACAGCTTTAAGAATAATAGAGGTTCAAAGAACATGCTAGATAATCCTTGCATTTTGGTTCAAAGTGGGAACTTTTATTTGGTCCGGTGAACGTACGCAACTATACGTTCGGCCGCCAGTAGAATCGCGCCACGCATTTTCATTATTTATCGCACGCCCCTACAACCCGACCAGGAACGGACCTAGGATTGCTCGGTATTGTTAGGTATTAGTCAATTTTGCTCGGCAATAACCAATACTGAGCAATACCGATCAAATTCCTAACAATACCGAGTAAATACCGAGATGTACCGAGTTTTTTCTAGTAAAACCGAGCAAATACCTAGCAATACCAAGCAAATCCCTAGTAATACCGAGCAAATCCTGAGCAAGTACTGAGTTGTATCGAGTTGTACCGAGTTGTAAAAAAACTCGGTACAACTCGGTATTCGCATGGTATTGGTCTTCACAGAGCGGTATTTCTCATTTTTGTAAAGCAATACCTAGCAAATACCAAGCAATACCGAAAAAATCACGATCATAGCATTCCCGGGTTCCTGCTCCGAGTCAAGTCGTCGGGCCGCGCGGTAAAGAGTAAGAGCACATGGCGACATGTTATTGGCAGCTGAACGTAGCTCTACGTCTGGTCAGAGGATGTAATAATTGTTCTGAAAGTTTACACCTTAGGAAAATGACATACCTGTTCAATTCCTCAATTTCTATCCAGTCAAAATCAAAAGTAAAAGTCAAAGTGTGGGCTCTAATACCTTTAGTCCTTAAATGCAAAAAGTTCCCGAAATCTTTCTTGGTTATTTCAACCAGCTTCTTGAGAACATAAGATCTAATGCTACTTTGGTCAGTGCTAAAGGACATGTTGGCTAGAAAGAAGTGAAATGTGTCCTTATTATATGCGTGGATTTGGGTCAAAATGAAAGCAAATTGGGTGGCAGTGAAAATAGGCATTACTTAAAAGTTAATGTTTTCTTGGAGAAGGATTCTAGAAGGTATAATCTTGGCAGAAATAAACCTAAGAAATGGATCCTCGTTAGTCTTGGACAGAAAGTCATCATCTCCACTCCTAGAAGATGAACCCTTAGTAAGTCTACCCCTCTTGCTATTGAAGGACTAGAGGATGAGAATGATTTGAACTTGAAGTGAATAAAATTTGAGTTAAAGCCCTCCTATTTAAAGAAAAATGATCTTTCATTCGTAAAAAAAGAAATTCATACTGTACGATTGATAGGTTCGTACATATGAAATAAATTTTGTATATGCAAATGAATACGTTTGAAATGAAATGACTTTTCGTAATCACATAATTTACGAGGTGTCCTTTCATACAAACTTTTTGACCGTACGATCATATAGATGAACAGGTGTTCATCTGGGATGATCAGTTATTTAAGATCATTTTAATGATGGTTTGATTCATCCCTCACTTTAAATGACACGTGTTTGTATATACGAACTACTGGTTCGTATGTACGAACTACTGGTTCGTATGTACGAACTACTGGTTCGTATGTATGATCTGTTATAATAACTGATATTATTCGTATAACTATCTAAATGCATACATATGAATGAATACACATCATTCGGGATGATCTCAATGTCGTACAGTACGATATGTATTGGAAAAGCTAAACTATACACAATCAGTTCAAACCAAAGATCGACATGCTACAGAATTCGTACAATATAAAAATAATTTCGTGCAATACACTTAGAAAAATTCACACGATCGATCAGAAATAGAAAATATGATGTTAAACATTTCAAAATCACATAAAACAAAAAAACATAAATACCAATACACACATAAAACAGAAAACACACAAACACATATATCAAGTTTGCATAAAATTTTAATTAAGCATTCATATCAATCAAACCAAGTCTTGTTCTTAATGTACTAAAAGTATCAAAGGATAGTGTTTTTGTAAAAATGTCTGCAAGTTGATTTTCAGTTGAAACATAATTCAGTTTAATTTTTCCTTTGGATGCATGATCCCTTATGAAATGATGCCATATGTCTATATGTTTGGTTCTAAAATGTTGAATAGGATTTTTTTAAAATGTAAATGAAACTAGTGTTATCATAATAAATTAGAATTATGCCTATTATAAAACATAAATCAATCAGCTATTGTTTCAACTAAAAAACTTATGCCACACAACTACCTAAGGCAATTTATTCAGCTTCAGCAGCAGATAGGGCTATGGAATTCTATTTTCTATTGGACCAAGATACTAAAGAATTTTCAATAAATTGACATATTCCAGATGTACTCTTTCTATCAATCCTACAACCTGCAATGTCCGAATATGAATATCCAATTATTTCAAATAAAGAACTGAACTTAGGATACAAAATCCCTAAGTTCTGAGTTCCCGAGAGATATCTCAAAATCCTTTTCACTGCTGTCAAATGTGATTCTTTTGGATCTAATTGAAATCTAACACACAAATAAACACTAAATATAATATCGGGTCTACTAGAAGTCAAGTAAATCAAAGATCTAATAACCCATCTAAATTTTCTTTTGATCAATAGATTTTCCCTTTGGGTCCTTATCCAATTGAACTAAGGACCTCATATAGGTGTACTAACATGTTTAACATTATCCATTTCATTCTTTTTAAGGATATTCTTAACATACTTTGACTGACTAAGAAATATTCTTTCCTCAATTTGCTTAATGCTAAAACCTAGAAAATAACTCAAATCTCTCATTAGACTCATCTCAAATTCACTACTCATTATTTTAAAAAAATCATCATAAAGATTTTTATTTGTAGATTCAAAGATGATATCATCAATATAAATTTGTATAATGAGTATATTGTCTCCCAATTCCTTCAAAAAGAGAGTGGTGTCCACACTTTCTTTTTCAAAAGATCTTTCAAGTAGGAAAGTGCTCAACCTCTCATACTAAGCCCTAAGTGCCTGTTTCAATCCATACAATACCTTTTCAATTTATAAACATGATTTGGGTATTTTAAATTTTCAAAACCTAGAGGTTGTTCAACATAAACATCCTCTTGAATCACCCCATTTAAAAAGGTACTTTTAACATCCATTTGAAATAATTTGAATCCTTTAAAATAGTCAAAGGCTAACAAAACCCTAATTGCTTCAAGTCTTGCTACAGGGGCAAAAGTCTCATCAAAATTAATCCCTTCAATATAATTATACTCCTTAGCTACCAATTTAGCCTTTTTTTCTAACAACAACTCCTGAGTCATTTATTTTATTCTTAAATACCCACTTAGTTCTAGCTACACTTTGATCTTTTTGCCTTACAATTAATTTCTAAATTTCATTTCTTATAAATTGATTTAATTCTTCCTGTATTGTAAAATCCAAAATTTATCCGAAAGTGTTTAATCTATATTTGTAGGTTCTATCATAGAAATAAAGGTAGAATGATTAACTTCTTTACTTAGCCCACGCTTAGTCCTAACACCCTCACTAGGTTCACAAAAAATCAATTCTTTTGAGTGGTTTTTAGAAAATCTCAAATCTCTAGGAAAAGAGTTTTTTATCTCCTGCTTTTCATCCAAAATAATCTTCTCAATATTTTGAGAGTTATTTTCTATCTCATCCTCTTCTAAATTTAGCTATTCCAAAATTCTAAATTAATCAAATACAACATGTGTGGTCTCCTCAACTACCAAGGTTCTTTTTTTAAATACTCTATAAGATTTTCCAATATTAGAGTATCCAAGAAAAATTCCTTCATCTGATTTTGGATTAAATTTCTTAAGGCATATTTTCCATTATTGTGTATGAACACCTTACATCTAAAAATATGCAAATATGACAAATTAGGTATTCTCCCTTTAAGAAACTCATAGGGTATTTTATTTAAATTCGATTTTGTGTTCACTCTATTCATAACATAACATGCAGTACTAAACACTTCAGCTTAAAAGTATTTAGGAAAGTTAATATTCTGCCAACATGGCTCGAGCGGCTTCTATTAATGTTATATTTTTTCTTTCGACTACCCATTCTACTGAGGGGTTCTAAATGCAGAAAAATTATGATCAATTCCTTTCTCTTTATAATAATCCTCAAATTCTTCATTTTTAAATTCACCGCCATGATCACTTTGTATTATTAAAATATCACATCCTAGTTTTTTATAAATCCAAGTCAAAAAATCTCTGAACTCCTCAATTGATTAACTCTTATAATATAAGAATTTAACCCAAGTAAATCTTGAAAAATTATCTACTATCATAAATCTGTATACACTCCCTCCTAAACTTACAGTTCTAACATGTTCCACAAAAGATTCATACATAAAATCTCCAAAGGTTTACTAGTTCTAAGATCCTTATTAGATTGAAAAGAGGACTTCACCTATTTTTCTAATTGATAAGTATTCCAAAGGTGGTCCTTGGTAAAGTCTAATTTAGGTATATCTCTCTCTAAGTTCTTTTGGATAATTCTCCTAAGATTTTTCATGCTAGAGTAACAAAATCTCCTATGCCATGGTCATGACTCATCAGAAATAGTTTTCAAATAGAAAGCATTAGGAGTTTTTATATAATTTAAATCTAGCATATAAATATTGTTTACCCATAAACCATACAAAATATCATTACCATTTAGGCTTAATATGCAGCTAGTATAAAAAAATTTTATACTGTATCCTTTATCATATAGTTGGCTAATACTTAAAAGATTATGATTTAAGCCTTCTACAAGAAGCACATTTTTAATGAATAAATTTTCAAAGTTCCCAATCATACCTGATCCAACCACCTTCCTAGTTGTGTTATCTCTAAGTGTAACCCTACCTCCACTTCTGACTTCCAGTGATATAAATTACTTAGTTTCTCCAGTTATATGCTTTAAGCAACTACTATCCATGTATCAAATGCTCCCATGAGACCTTATATAAGAGCATTCCTACAAAATTATCAAATATTAGACCTGGGAACCCAAATAAGTTTGGGTACTCCTTTTGGCAATTTATAAATAGATGCATGTATGAAATGACTTGAGTTATGCATATTAGGTTTCCACATTAAATGAGTTTTCCCACCTAAAGTACAAGTGTGTGCTATATATCTAAACATGCCATAAGAATAACATTTAACTCCAGGAAATGGATTTTTCAATCTTCTATAATTACTCTGTCTCTTCCTGGGTTGTATAAATTTTGGATACAAAATAAGATTAATAAAATCTTTAAGTGTTAGTGGTTTCCTATTTTCCTCGAGAGCTTGCACTTTTAATTTCAAAAAAGTTTTCATAGCTTTTAGAATATTCTTACTATAATTCAAATGATACTCTCTATTTTCATATTCATCCTTCAAATTTTTTAAAGTCTTTCTCCAATTGAGCATGGGATGATTTTAAAATCTCATTTTCCTTATTCAAGTTATCAAATTCATCAAGTAAGCTCATGTGGTTATTATCAATCAATGACTGATCTTTCCTAAGGATTTTGTGTTCTCTCTATAGTTCTTGTAATTCTATATTTAGACTAGCATGTATTTTCCTTTAACTTTCTATATGCATCATTAATCCTTTCATAATCTTATAATAGTTTAGTATATGTTAAGTCACATACCTCTTCTTGATTTGATTGATTAAGATTATTGGCCAATAAGCACAAGTTGGTGACTTCCTCCTCCTTTTCAGTTTCTGATAAATTCGAAGTCGAGTCCATCCAAAAAGCTCTTTGAAATCTCTTCTTGTCCTTCTTTATGTTTGGTTTATCCTCTACCTTCTCCTTACTAGGAGTGGCTTTTAGGTTTGAGCAGTCTGACTTTATATGTCTAGGTTTCCTGTACTCATAAAAAATTACATCATTAGAAACCTTAACATTCCTATTGAACTTACCTCTATTCCACTATTTCCATCTCCTCTACTTCCTTTTAAGAAAGTTCCTGAATTGTCTAGTCATTAAAGCCATGTCGTCCTCATCCTCATATTACAATAGATCACTCTCTGACTCCTCTACTTTCAGTGCAATATTCTTTTCCTTTTGGTATTCACCTACATCAATCTTTCTTTGACTCACTCCTTATTCGTAGGCAATCAGTGAACCAAAAAGATTATCAACAGAGTAAACATTTAAATCTTTAGACTCTATAATTATAGTTATCTTAGCATTATATGCAGTAGGTAAATAACGGAGAATCTTATTAACCATTTCAGCTTTTGTTAGTTCCCTACCCAATGTATGTAAAAAAGTAACAATTTGAGTAAATTTTGTATATATTTCAGAAATAGATTCATTTTGTTTCATGCGAAATAATTCATAATCATGTAACAAGATGTTCAGCCTAGATTGCTTTACTTCATTTGTCCCTCCATAAGTTATACATAGTCTATCTCATATGTCCTTTCCATTTTTGCAAGTGGAAACCCGCATGTAGTCTTCTGACTTATTTTCACAAAAGAAGCTATTCAAACATTTTGCATTTAGTTTTGCTAATTCACATTTTTCTACAGTCCAATCTATAAAGGAAATTTCAACTCTAATCCCATCAACTAATCTAGTTAGTTTTGTATACCCTTCATGAACTAAGATCCACATATGATAATCTAGTGATATAAAAATATTGACATGTGTGTTTTCTTAAAATCGAAAGGGATGTTATTAAATAAAGGACGCTTAGTTATAGAGTACCCTTCGGGTGTGTTCTGATTTCCAAATATAGTCATACTTGTTTATCAAAAAGTAGTCTAAACTTATGATTTTGAAACAAAGGTCTGATACCACTTGTTGAATCTTGAATAGGTTATTAAACCTAATCTTATGTCCCAAGGCTACCAAGAGGGGGGAAGGATGAATTGGTAATTTTAAAAAATTAGATCTCTTAATTTTTTTAAATAGAAAACTGATTAAAATTCTGATGCAAGTTAATTATGAATTTTTCAACCACAACAGATAACTTGCATAAATTAAAGCAGCGAAAATAAAAATGACACAAAGGTTTATAGTGGTTCGGTCAAATTACGACCTACATCCACTCCCTGAAAACTCCCTCTTTAGGTATTGCACTATTATCACAAGTATGCCTCCTTTTTCCCCCACAGCAAGGCAGAGAAAACTTAAAAAAACTCTCTTCTACCAATCTCCGGTATGATAGAGGGTCGTCATCCTTTTACACCCTCCAAGTATAAGCAGAGAACCTTCATCTTTTACACCCTCCAAGTATAGGAAGAGTACCTTCGGCTATTCACACTCTCCAAGTGTAGGCAGAGAACCTTCAGCTATTCACACTCTCCATGTATAGGCAGAGAATCTTTGGTTATTCACACTCTCCAAGTGTAGGTAGAGAACCTTCGGTTGTTTACACTCTCTAAGTGTAGGCAGAGAACCTTCGGATGTTCACACTTTCTAAGTGTCGGTAGAGAACTGGATCTTCTCCAAGATCTTCTCATGAGCAATCTAGAAATTCAAGAGTAAGAGTGATAACAAATAATTATAAAGAGACCCTTACCTTTGAGTAACTTGTGAACCCTTCACAATCCACTTTGCAAGAAATCTCTCTCAAACACTCGCTCACACTATCTCTTTCAATTGCCTTTAAAGACTCATGAATACAAGACTTAGAAGATGATATACGTAAGTTTAAAATGGACCCTTTATACAAAAGACATGAAAAACTATCAAGAAAATTAAAATTTTCAATTTAGAGCATACACGATCTTATAGTACTATCGTATATTCATACGTAAGAAAATTTCAAATACTTTTGTGTATGAACATGTTGTGAATCAATATGAACTCATTTCATACCCGATCATCGTCTGGTATGAATAGAAAAATTTCAAAGTTTATCTGTATGAAACGTTAGGATGAAATTAACAAAAATAGACCAGAGACGTTCGTCCCAATATGAAATTAAATATCATTTGTGCGATCTTCATATGAGGACAGAACAGAGGCGTTCATCCCTGTATGAATTTAAATATCATCCGTACGATCTTTGTATGAGAACAAAACAGAGGCGTTTGTCCTTATATGAAATTAAATATCATTTGTATGATCTTCGTATGAGGATAAAATAAAGGCATTCGTCCCATGTATGAATTTAAATATTGTTCATATGATCTATACTTAAAAAAAAATCATTTTTATTCGTTCAAATGCTCATTGGGAGAAATAATTGATTAGATCATCCCGTACGAAGTTATATCGTATAGTACGATCAGTTTAAAAATTATGAATTTTAAACTCTCCCTCAGTGTGTGTGTGCTCAGTTACTCAATTACAATCACACTCTCTCATACTCAATAAAATGAAAAAAAAAAAAGACTTCAATCATAATAAACTCTAAACTGATCTTTTATTTAAACTCTTCAATAATCCAGAGTATGATTTCCCTGACATGTTAGTACACACAAGAGCAAAACAATTCTTCTAGAATACATTAAGAGAATTATTAATCAAAATAATAATATTTGGAATCATCAAAAATATACAAGTTGTAAGAATATCAAACATGCAAAACTAGGTAGCAACTATCTCAATAGAAGACCACTAGTCTCAAATACATATAAGGCGAGGTGGGTCGAATGATTATGGAGTTAAGATTGAGCTACCCGACTTTGATGGGCAAATGGACCCTGTTGATTTTTGAATTGAATAAAATGATAGAACAAATTCTTGATTTCAAGGACATTTTGCCAAATCAAATCATCAAATTAGTCGCAATTAAACTCAAGAAGAGTGCCTCCATATGGTGGGAGAATTTAAAACAAAATCGAAACTGAGAAAGATGGAGCAAGATCACCACGTGGGCCAAGATGAAGAAAGAGTTGCAACGCAAATATTTTCATGAATAATTTTTTCAAGAGTTATTACTAAAGTTCCATCGACTTCAACAAAATCAACTTATTGTGGAAGAATACATTGCTAAGTTCGAACAGTTAGCGCTTCAATGTGATCTAGTAAAACCAGAGGAGAATACCATTGTGTTTCCTATGTGGATTTTGCACATCTATATCATACGTGGTTATACTTCAACCATATTGGACCTTACAAGATGTAATGAACTTAGCCATGAAAGTGGAAAAGCAACAACGCCAAGGGAAGATATTCCAGAATAGGACACCCATTTTTGAAGGTGAAGGAAGTAAAGGAGGAAGCAAGAAATTTGTAGGTAGAATCAACTCTCAAGATTCAAGAAGCAGTTTCCAGAACAAAGAAGAATTTCATACTAATAATAGTGGGAAAAATCAGATACCTGCTACCAGACTTCCGACAAAAAAATATTTTAAGTGCCATGGATTTGGCCATATAGCCTCAGAGTGTCCCAACCGCCGTGTGATTTCCCTTATGGAGGATTTGGAACACCAAGAGGAGATTGAGAATGACTCAAAACCTTCTGACCGAGAGTAGGGGAAGACTCAAGAAACTACCTTCATTTCCATAAATGATGAGAATTTGTTGATTCTTCGACAACTACTAAATTCACAGAAAGAAGAGGTTGGTCAGTGCCATAATATTTTTCAGACTCGTTGTACTGTCGGAGGAAGGGTGTGCCAAATGATCATTGATAGTGGGAATTGCAAGAACGTGGTGTCCACCATGATGGTAAAAAAACTCAAGCTACCGACAGAAGATCACCCCAAACTGTACATGCTCTCTTGGATTCAGAAAGAAAATGAGGTTCAAGTCTCCAAGTGGTGTCTTATCAAGTTCTCCATTGGTACTTTTGAGGATCAGGTATAGTGTGATGTGGTACCCATGGACACCTTCCACCTTCTACTGGGAAGACCCTGACAGTTTGATAAAAAACTATTCATGATGGTGCAGCTAATACATATTCTTTTAAGCACCTAGGAAAATAAATTGTGCTTGTTCCCTTACCTGTCAGCCATAAACCCAAAAACAACTCGCACCTTCTGATGTGATACCTATTTTTGGAGGCTCTAAGGGAAGCAAAAAAAGGATTCTTACTAGTCCTATTTGAGTCCAGTGAAACTTCTTGTAGTAATCCAGCAGTTGTGCAAAAAATTTTAAATGATTACAGTGCCATCCTAACAGATGTCATTCCTTTTGGATTGCCACCGGAGCGTGAAATACAACACGCCATAGATTTTTTATCGGGAGCTATAATCCCAAACTGTCCTATCTATAGGCTGAGACTGGATGAACAAGCTGAACTCAAACAGCAAATTGAGGAGCTTCTATACAAAGGCTTTGTGCGATCGAGTGTCTGTCCGTGTGTTGTACTTGCTTTGTTGGTTCCAAAAAAGGATGGAGAATATAGGATGTGCATCGACAGTAGAGTTTTAAATAGAATTACAGTGAAATATCATTTTCCTATTCCACACATCGATGATATTTTTGATCAATTACATGGTGCGACAATATTTTCAAAAATTTACTTGCGCAACGGATATCATCAAATACGTATGAGACCCGGGGATGAATGGAAAACTGCCATCAAAACACATGAAGGGTTATACGAATGGATGAACTTATATAGGACCTTTACGCTAGCAAATACTCTTTGTTAATGTACAAAAGTGTCAATTCGCATTAGAAATAATTATATTTATGGGCTATCAAATTTCAGCTGCTGGATTGGAAGTTGACACCTAAAAAGTGGAGGCAATTAGGTGCTGGCCAGTTCCGCAAACCTTCTTAGACGTTAGAAAGTTTCATGAGTTGGATTCATTTTATAGAAGATTCATCCAAAACTTTAGTTATGTGGCAACCCCTATGACCGAAGTCTTGTGTGCTGACTGATTCTATTGGAACGACGAGACTCAAGCGAGCTTTGATTCCTTAAAACAATAGTTATCTACTGCACCTACCTTGGCTCTACCCAACTTGGATCAAGTCTTTGAAGTAGAATGTGATGCCTCAAATTTGGGCATTAACACAGCTCTTAGTACAGGTGGACATCCTATTGCATATTTTAGCGAAAAACTAAATGATGCTCGCCGAAAGTACTCCACTTATGACAAAGAGTTTTATGGGATTGTGCGGGACTTACATCATTGGAGACATTATTTGTTTGCAAATGAATTTTTTCTCTTTTCAGATCATGAAACACTCTGGTTCCTCCATATCCAAACAAATGTCAAACAAGCTCTTCCCAATTCTTCCATGTGAAGGAGGGATATTTATTCTATAGCAATCAGCTCTGTATTCCTGAATGTTCTCTTTGGTTGGCCTTAATAAGTGAATGTCATGAAGGGGAATTAGCTGGTCATTTCGGTAGAGAAAAGACATTTTCTCTACTAAAGAAAAGTTTCCACTGGCTGCTACTTAAAAGGGATATTGAGAGATATGTGAAAAGCTATCGTGTTTGTAGATGAGAAAAAACAACAGGCACTAATGATGGATTGTATTTACTCTTAGCCATTCTTGATGCTCCATGGCTCGATATCAGTCTCAACTTTGTTGTAGGGCTCTCACAGACTCAAAGAAGCAAGGACCTGGTCATGGTAGTGGTTGACAGTTTCTCCAAAATGGCCTACTTTGTGGCATGTAGCAAAACTTTGATGCAACCCATGTGGTTGACTTGTATTTTAGAGAGATTGTCTGCCTATATAGATTTCTAAAAACAATTACTTCAGATCAAGATATTAAATTTTTAAGTCACTTTTAGAAAACTCTTTGGGTAAAATTAGGAACGCGGCTACAATAAAGCTCAGTGGCACATCCTCAAACTGATGGCCAAATCGAATCTGTCAATCGCAGTTTGGGCAACTTGTTGCGCTATTTTGTTGGAAAAAATATTCGACACTGGGATTTAATCTTAGACCATATTGAATTTGCATTTAACAGTTCTCCTAATCAGTCCACCAAATGGAGCCCCTTTGAGATCGTCTATGGCAGCAACCCGTTAACTCCTTTAGACCTTATTTTAATCAAGCAATCAGCCACAATTAGTTCTTACAGGGAGCAGCAAGGTGCAAAAATTTAGTAACTACATAAATTAGTTCGAGATACTATTAAAAAACAAAACAACAGATACCAGAAGTATGCAAACAAATCACAAAAAAAAAAGTTGAATTCAAGGAAGTAGATCTTGTGGGGATTCGACTAAGGAAGGAACAATTTGCATCGGGGGCTTTTGGAAAATTTAAACCCAAGGCAGATGGACCTTTTAGAATTATTAAAAAAAATAATGATATTGCCTATAAAATAGATCTACTCAGTGATTATAGTGTATTTGCTACATTCAATGTCGTTGATTTAACTCATTATGATCTTGAAGCCCCTCCTACTCTGAAAGAATGATGCCAGTGCTGACTAATTTTGTTTCTTTATTTTACATTATGTGCTATATTTGTATTTTTTTTAAGTTTCGGGTGTAGCTTTGAGTAGCCATATAGCCTTCTCTATTTCGTGGCTCATATTCATGTATATATGTGTATACTATATGGATGAAAGGCATGTTTTTGGTAAGAATTTTATAATTTTGTTTCTTTGTTATCTTTTGTATCCTGAATTCATTTTCAGTGGTGGTTTGATTCCCAGAGAGAGAGCCATCTAGCCCAGGAAATTCTTTGGGTTGATCTCTATTCTTGGGAGCGGTGCTAGAAAGAAAGAACTGAATATTAGTAGAAGCTGCTAAAGTCATAGTGGCTGAATATTCACTTTCTAAATATTTTTGAGTTGAAGCAATTTATACAGCTTGTTATATTTTGAATATGGTAAACATTAGATCTAAGTTATATAAGACACCCTATAAACTTCTTAAAGGTATAACACCCAACATCTCGCATCTACATGTCTTTAGAAGTAAAGTGTTTATTCATAACAATGAAAAAACTCTTTTAGAAAAATTTGATCCTAAATCTAATGAGGGATTTTTTTTTAGGATATTCAAGTGTTAACAAATCCTATAGAGTTTTTAATAAAAGGATTTTGGTAGTAGAGGAGACCACTCATGTAGTTCTTTAATGAATTTGATATTTCTAGAGGGTATAGATTGGAAGAAGAAGATGTTGAAGAAAGTACCCAAGGAATTGAAAATGCAAACGTAAAGAAAGGGTTGAAACCGAAAATAAATCGCTTAGAGAATAGAAATATCTTAAAATTCATCCTAAAGAACTAATTTTAGGTGACCTAAGTGAAGGTGTTAGGACTAGGCATGTAGTATAGAAGTGAACCACTTTGTATTTATTTCAATGATTGAACCCATAATTTTAAATCAAACACTTTCTGATGAATTTTGGATTCTAGCTATGCAAGAAGAGTTGAATCAATTTGTTAGAAATAATATTTTGGAGTTAATAGAAAGACCTAAATATCAAAGTGTTGTTAAAACTAAGTTAGTTTTCAAAAATAAGATGAATTATTCAGGTGAAGTGGGTAGAAATAAGGCAAGATTGGTGGCCAATGGATATAATCAAATAGAAGGAATTGATTGTGCAACCTCCAGGTTTATATTGTGTAACCTCCAAGTTTTGGAAATTCATAATTTCTTAATCATGTGTTTAAATTAAAGAAGGTATTATATGGACTAAAATAGGCACCTAGGGTATGGTATGAAAGGCTATGTATTTTCCTACTAGAAAGATCTTTTGTTAAAGGGAGTGTGGACACCACTCTCTTCATAAAAAGAGTAGGAGATGAAAATCTCATTGTCTAAATTTATGTTGAAGATATCTTATTTGGATTCATAGATAAAAATCTTTATGATGACTTTTCAAATACAATGAGTAAGGAAATTGAAATGAGTTTAATGAGAGACTTGAGTTACTTTCTTGGTTTTAGCATAAAGCAGAAAGAGGATGACACCTTTCTTATTCAAACCAAATATATTAAGGGTATCTTTAAGAAGTATGAAATAGACAAAGCTAAATTAATAAGTATACCCATGAGTTCCTGAAGTCAATTAGATATGGACTATGAAGAAAAATTTATTGATTAAAAGAAATTTAGAGGGATGATTGGATCATTACTTTATTTAACTACTAGCAGACCTGATATCATATTTAGCGTTTGTCTTTATGCTAGATTTTAAGCTGGTCCAAAAGAATCCCATCTTCTGATGTTAAAAGAATTCTTAAATATCTTTTAAGAACTCAAAACTTAGGGATTTTGTATCCTAGGCACAACACGTCTTTTAAAATTATTGGATATTCTGATTCAGATTTTGCAAGATATATGGTTGATAGAAAAGTACTTCAGGAACTTGTCATATCATTTAGAATGCTTTATTTTCCTGGTATAACATAAAATATAACTCAGTAGCCCTTTCTACTACTAAAGTAGAATATATAGCCTTAGAAAGTTGAGTGGCACAGGTTTTTTAGTTAAAATTATAACTTATGGATTCAAGTTTTTCAATTGGTACTATTCCAATTTCTATGATTATACAAGTATCATTTACATCTCAAAAAATCTAATTCAACACTCCATGACAAAGCATATAGACATAAAACATCACTTCATTAGGTACCATGCTACTAAAGGAGAAATAGTGCTACATTATGTAGCTACTGAAAATCAACTTACAGATATTTTTACAAAATCACTAATTTTTGAAACTTTCAGCATTATAAGAATCAGATTGGATGTTATTAATATTCATGCTTGAAAATTGTAATTCTATAAAATATCTTAGTGGTGTACTTCTTTTGTGTTTATGATTGTGTCTTGTTCTCTATTTTTAGTTTGATTTGTTTGTACTTCTCTATTTTTGGTTTATTTTTTTCATTTTTATTATTTTTGTTTTTGTGTTTCATGAATCTTGTTTGATTTATTCTGAAAAGGAATATTAATAATCATGTGCAAATCTAAAATTCTTTTTTCGTTCGTACTATATGAATCACTTTCGTATTGTATAAGTTCTCCAGATTTTACATGATTTCTTTGCTAATTTGGACAGACAAAAA
Organism: Dendrobium officinale; assembly: GCA_019514585.1. Classification (NCBI taxonomy): domain Eukaryota; kingdom Viridiplantae; phylum Streptophyta; class Magnoliopsida; order Asparagales; family Orchidaceae; genus Dendrobium; species Dendrobium officinale. The sequence continues at coordinate 26,719,773 of CM033684.1, read as the reverse complement.
ATTGTTTTTTTATGGTAATTGTATAGTACAAACTACTTCATCATCTGTATAAGATTAAATTTTTTGTTTGTACAAATAAGGCGAACATTCTGAGAATGAATTTATGTGATTTAGGGTGGTGATTTTTGAAAACCATCTGTATGAACACTTGTTTATCCATATGATCGTGTTATCAATTTACATGTGGATGAATTGAATCGGCAGGTATTATCATTATTGGTAAATCATCTCGTATGAACACTTGTTCTTCTGTATGATCAGGCTAGGTCAAAAGTCATACGAAACAACTCATCGGAAAGGCAACTTTATGAAAAGACATTTTGCTGCAATAATTGTTCTTGACCGTTTTCATTCATATGTACGAACTCAAGTTCATATTGTATAAAATCAATTTTGTATTGTACTAATCGTCCAATTTCTATAAATTGGAAGCTGTTCTTTGAATTTATTCAATCTATTCCACATTCAGTCCCTTTCAATCCTTGTGTTCAATCCTTCTCAAATGGAAAGTAGTAGCAAACTATCACATCCTTCTAAGGGAAGTTCATCTCATTCTGAATGAGATGATAATTTTCTTTTAAGGGAAAATAAACAAGACTACACTCGGTTTTTTCAAGCTAAGATTACTCCTCATCTTCTTATTCAAGAAGATATTAACTTTCTTATTATTCCCCTCTTTAACTCCACTCAGTTTTCATTCATTCTCACTTTGATCTATGCTTTTAATTCTAAGTCCTTTTATTATTTTCTCGCCAATTTGATAATGAGAGAAAACAATACCATTATGTCCTCATATGTCTTTCCCAATGTATTGAAATCACTAAAGAGGATTTGGGCACCTTTTTTATTTATTTTTTTTTTTTTTTTATGGATTTGGGCACCTTTTTACATCATAGAACTAAAGGAATTAGGGCTCATTCAATGACTTATAGAAGTGATTTTGATTAGAGTACTGTTAATCAAACTTTTAGGGGAACACCTTCAATCCAACACTTACCCTTTACTCATACTTTAAATCAAAATGACTGGATCATCCAGCATGTTTTAAGAATCTCTATTATTCCTAAAGCTGGTGATCGAATTAATATCACTCCATTGCTTAGTATAGTTACATACTATATCTTATAAAACACTACATTTGATGAAGCCCAGTTGATTATGGATTACATCTATAATCTTACTGATATTAGACTTCCTGCCACTAGAAGGAATAAGAATGTAGATTTAGGCCACTTGATTGCCTACATTCATGAAAAGAAATACAATCTTATTCATCATGATCCCCTAGATAATTTTCTTGTCTATTTTATTGATGTTTCATTTCATATTCTTTCACATTGGGAATAAGGGAATGAGGGAGATGAATTTGATGAAGAATGAGGATATGATCTAGCTCATTCACATACTCCTACTCCTAGACTTGATCATCATTTCTATCAAGAAATGATCTAGAGATTTGATTATCTTGAGTCTTGAAATTACTAAATGACAAGAGGGGGGTGAATTGTGAAAAACTTTTTCTCAATAAAAAGTAACCCTAAACAGGAGTTCTAATCTTTTTGTTATTTTTGAAATTTGACAACAAAAACTTAAACAAATTTTCTTCCACAAATTTCACCACGCAATAATTATAAAAAATTAAGTGCAAGTAAAAGGTAAATGACGATAAGAAAAAAACACACCAAGGATTTTTATAGTGGTTCGGTCAAAATATGACCTACATCCACTCCCCGGAGTCCTCCGCTCTGGGATTTTCACTACCAAATATAGTTCTTCTTTTGCCCCCCTTGGAAAGGCGGAGAAGCCTTTACAAACCTCCCTTTCACCAACCCGAGCGTGAGGAGTGCCAAACTCTTTTTTCGCCATCCTGGCGATAGCAGAGAACCTTCTCATTTTTCTCCCTCATAGAAAAAGCAGAGAACCTCGAGGTCACGGATGTAGACGAGCCTTTCCCTTGGAGATCCTCCCTCAAATTCTTCTAGGGCCATAGGAGGAGCAAGATGCAGCAAGTTCGGAGCAACCGTGTGATCTCCCTCACACCTCTTCTCCCTCACAACGCTCACCTTCTCCTTCCTCTCTCAACCCTAAAGAACTTCTCTAGAGCTCTCTCCCTTGGAATCCCTCTCTAACCATGTTCTCCCTCTTTGTAATTCTTACTAAAAAAGGACGAGATTAACACCTAAAACGGGCTCCAAAATCCCTCTGATTTCAAAAGTAGCCGTTACTGTTCGTACAGTACGATTCCACATCGTACAGTATGATCTTCATAAACAGACTTCATCCTGGTACGAAAATGTACGAACAGTTAAAAAAATAATTTGTACTGTACGATATAATATCGTACGATATGATACACAAAATACTATTCATACAGGACGATGGTCTGGACGACCAGATGTCATCTCTGTTCATCGTATGGTACGATTACTATCGTACAGTACGATGAGACAAAAACCAAGAGATCATCCAGGACGATATCCGGGACGATCAACCTTCGTCTCTGTTCATCATAGTGGTACGATCATGTTCGTACAGTACGATGTTCAAAATATAATTAGGCCTGGATTACATGCACTAATCACGGGTTAATTTAAGTAAGTATTTAAAATAAATCATACAGTATGAAAATAATCATACAGTACGAACGGCACAAAATCACTTACTTAAACTAAACTACGGCTAGGGTTTTGGATCTGAATATATAGTACAGTACGAATATATTCGTACAGTATGATCTATTCACAGAATCATCCATATAGCTCGGATCGTATGGTACGAATTAAAATCGTACAGTACGATCTCCAGAGAAGAAATTCTATTACATTTTGCATTTAAAAACAAACTCTCCCCCTGTGTGTGTGCATGGTTGCTCTTACTCTTATGCATTTTGTGGCCAGACTCAAGAAAATAAAAATACAATAAATAGAAAAATATAATATCTGACTCATACTCCTAATCTACCCGTTCTTGAGTCTTCCTTTCGTCCTGAGTCACTTGTGATCTTCCTGAAATGTTAGTACTCAAGGATAATAGCAAATAAAATAATATCCAATGAAAAGTTATTTCAAAACAATCATTATTTGGCATCATCAAAATCTCAAACTCGGGGTCATGGGTTGCAACAATCTCCCCCTTTTTGATGATGTCAAATGATTTGTTGTAAGCAAGTACGAATGACATTTCTTTTTTTTTTTAAATTAAACACAAGAAAAAAGAAAGATAATAAATGCAAGTACAAAATAAAAGGAATGCATTTAACAAACTATAACAAGCACAACAACAAGTACAACAAACTTCTCCCCTTTTGACAGCACAAAAAGGAGGAGCAACTAAAGCAGAAAGCAAAAGAAAAAAACTATAATACAAATACAAACAATCTAAATAGAAGAGTCCTGATCATTTGGTGGTGGAGGTGGATTCGGTTGAAAATATTGAAAGAGAGCATCAAATCGGTGATCAATTGCAATAAAGCGTTCTCCAAGCCATTGCATAACTGTCTCGTGTTGCTGATGTTGTTCTTGAATATGCATATCGAGACGAGTCTGCAGTTGGTCGAAGCATGCGACCAAATCATCATTAGGGTGTGCTGGTGCAGGTGCTCGGGGTGTGGCTTGTCGTCGTGGTCGAGCTGGAGCTGCTGCTGGGGCATCTTCTCCTTCTTCTTCGTCAAAGACTGGTTCTTCAGACTCGTGTCCCTGATGAAAGAGAATACGGAAGGAGGCATCCGTATAAAAGATAGGAAGAATGTCGGGTTCACCAGGGTAGGTCAATTGATATTTATTGTGGAGGATATATCCTACTAGGTGACCAAGAGCTAGATTTTGTTTCCATCGAGTGGTAGGTAGACGAACAAAAGTCATGTGGCGAATCTAGTTACTAATTAAATCAACCTCATCAAATTTTATGTTGGACATAATAAGATAGGTAGCGACGGATAAGGTCGGGGTCAGATTGATACGGTCGCCACCTTTGGGTATTATTGAGGTTCGAAGGACATGTTGAATTATTCGGGCATTTCGAGTTAAGGATTGAACGAGATGTTGGTGTTGATGAAAAGTAACATTCCTAAGGACTCTATTAACATCGCTCCAATCGAATTCGTTAGTAAGAAATGAGCGAACCATAGGTCCTTCAGTGGACAACCCAATATATTGGGCAATGTCGGCTCTAGTGATCTCAATGTTTAGGCCACAAACAAAAGAGTGAAAGGTGGTGTTGTCGACAGTGTAGGTGAGATTAGCGAGAAATTCGAAGAGAAGTTCAGAATTGTAGGGAAATGCCAGGGTGAGGAGGAATTGGAAGGTGGTGGAAGCGAAGAGGCCCATTACCTTGAAATTAAGAGCAGCCTGATTAAGCATTTTGGAAGGAGAAATTTTACAGGCTTTATACCTATGGTAGGCTTCCTCGTTTTCAGTATTCAGAAAATGAGCAGGTGGGCGACTTGACGAGGATGAGCTTCCAGCAGTCAACCGACCTCGTTTAGACATTGCAAGAGGGCACGAAACTAGGTGAATAAGTGAGTGAGGAAAGATTTGAGTGAAAGGAACGGCCTAGCAAAGGGTTCTTATAGAAAATTTTGACGATCGTACAGTACGAATTTCAGATCGTACAGTACGAAAGTCAATCAATATCCTGACCGGTCATTTCGGGAAAAGGCAGTCAAATCGTACAGTACGATTAATATCGTATAGTACGATCAGGCGAATTTCGATCGTCCCGAGGCCCTCAGTACGACTTTTGACCAAAAGTTTAGTACTGTACGAACAGGTGTATCGTACAGTACGATCCATAATAAATATCGTGCCAAACACCTTTAACTCATATTTATTCGTTGTGCTGATGTGTATCGTACCGTACGAAAGGTATGTATCGTACAGTACAATAACCAGTAATGTCGTACCAACCGGTTTAAATTCGTCCCAATTCGTTCCTGACGTGTATCGTATCGTACGAAGAGGAGATATCGTACAATACGATAGGCAATAATGTCAGACCCATATCGTACAGTACGATGTTGATCATACAGTACGATAAACAGAGTCGAAATCTGCTTGTTGGTGGACGGTATGTAGATTAAGATGTATCGTACGGTACGATATGTGTATCGTACAGTACGATAAACAGTCAAGGTCAGAGTTGTTATGTGGTGAGTGTGTGATGATCAGGAGTAGCCCTATTTAATTTTTTTTTTTAAATGCAGTTATATCTATGACACCTAATCTAGTCCTCAATATGCTAAAGGTGTCGAAAACTAGAGTTTTTGTGAATATGTCAGCTAGTTGATCTCCTGTAGCGATGTGATACAATTCTATATCTCCCTTTGCAATGTGATCTCTAATGAAATGGTGTCTAATGTCTATGTTTTTCGTTCGAGAGTGTTGAATTGGGTTCTTAGAGATACAAATTGCACTTGTGTTGTCACACATGATCGAGATGGTTCCAACAGGTAGTCCAAGATCAAGAATTTGTTGTTTTAACCATAGTACCTGTGCAACACAACTTCCTACTGCAATATATTCTGCCTCGGCTGTGGAAAGTGCTACTGAGTTTTGCTTCCTACTGGACCAAGAAACTAATGATTGTTCTATAAATTGGCGGGTACCAGAGGTGCTTTTTCTATCTATCCTACATCCTGCAAAGTCAGAATCTGAGTACCCTAGGATTTCAAAGGAAGTGCTGTGTCTGGGATACCAAATTCCTAAGTTTGGGGTGCCTAGTAGATATCTAAGAATTCTTTTAATAGCAGTTAAGTGAGACTCTTTAGGATCGACTTAGAAACGGGCACAAAGGCACACACTAAACATTATGTCCGGTCTACTAACAGTCAGGTAAAGAAGGGATCCAATCATTCCTCTATATTTTTTCTGATCTACTGATTTTCCACTAGGATCTTTATCTAATTGGATTGTCGAACTCATTGGGGTGTTCAAAGGTTTTGCACTATCCATTTCATATTTCTTTAAAATATCCTTAATATACTTTGATTGGCTAAGAAAAGTTTCATTATTCATTTGTTTTACACTAAAGCCAAGAAAGTAATTAAGTTCTCCCATCATACTCATTTCAAACTCATTACTCATTATTTTTAAAAATTCATCGCATAACATTTTATCTGAAGATCCAAATAAAATGTCATCCACGTATATCTCAACAATGAGAATTTCTTCTTTGACCTTTTGTAAAAGGAGTGTAGTATCTACACTACCCTTTTTAAATCCTCTATCCAAAAGAAATGAGCTAAGTCTTTCGTACCATGCTCTAGGTGCTTGCTTTAATCCATACAGTGCCTTCTTTAATTTGAATACATTGTTTGGAAATTGTGAACTTTCAAATCCGGGGGGTTGCTCAACATAGACATCTTCCTTAATTACCCCGTTCAGAAATGCACTCTTTACATCCATTTGATATAACTTAAAGTTCTTGAAGCAAGCAAAAGCTAAGAGCACTCTTATGGCTTCTAGTCTAGAAACCGGGGCAAAGGTTTCTTCAATGTCTATTCCCCCAATTTGGTTGTACCCCTTAGCTACTAGTCTTGCTTTATTCCTTATTATTGTTCCTGAATTATTCACCTTATTCTTGAAGACCCATTTTGTTCCAACAACACTTTGTTCTTTAGGTCTCTTGACTAACTCCCAAACATCATTCCTGGTGAATTGATTCAGCTCTTCTTGCATTGCTAGAATCCAAAATTCATCTCCTAAGGCTTGATCTATACTTGTAGGTTCTATCATAGAGATGAATGCTGAATGACTAACCTCCTTCCTAAGTCCATGCCTAGTTCTTACACCTTTTGAAGGGTCTCCTAAAATTAACTCTTTAGGATGACTAGAAGAATATCTCCATTCTCTAGGCAAATCTTCCTGAGGTTCGACCCTTTCTCCTAAGGTCATAGTCTCTACTCCTTGAATTGCCTCTATTTCATCATCTTCAATTTTAGATTCTGAGGGCTTATCTGATTCATCAAATACCACATGGGTGGATTCTTCTACTACAAGGGTTCTCTTATTAAAAATTCTATAGGCCTTACCTACAGAAGAATAACCTAAGAAGACACCCTCATCAGACTTGGGATCAAATTTTCCTAAGGGATGTTTACCATTATTCAAGATGAAGCACTTGCACCCAAAGACATGTAAATGTGAAAGGTTTGGTGTCCTACCCTTAAGGAGTTCATATGGAGTTTTATTCAGCTTCGATCTAATGTTTACTCTGTTTAAAACATAACAGGCTGTGTTGACTGCTTCTGCCCAAAAGTATCTAGGAAGGGTATACTCCGCTAACATTGCCCTAGCAGCTTCTACCAAAGTTCTATTCTTCCTTTCTGCTATACCATTTTGTTGGGGTGTTCTAGGGGCTGAGAAATTGTGTTCTATTCCTATCTCTTGACAGAATGACTCAAACCTATCATTTTGGAACTCTCCACCATGATCGCTATGGATTGTTGATATTTCACAACCTAATTTTCATTGAATCCATGTGGAGAATACTTTAAATTCCTCAAAAGACTCATTTTTGTGTGCTAAGAATCTTACCCAAGTAAATCTAGTGAAGTCATCTACAATCACAAATCCATAATTCTTTCCACCTAGACTGGCTGTAATAACGGGTCCAAATAAGTCCATGTGTAGAATTTCTAGTGGCCTAGAGGTGATCACATCTCTAATTGAGTGAAAGGATGATTTGACTTGTTTTCCTAATTGGCAAGCATCACATAAGTGATCCTTGGTAAAGTCTAACTTAGGTACACCTATAACTAGGTTTTTCTAAGTGATGTTTCTAAGAGTTTTCATACTAGCATGGCATAGTCTCCTGTGCCATAGCCACGAGTCATCAACTGTTATTTTCAAACAGAATGAATTTGAGCTATCAATGCAATCAAGGTCTAACATGTAAACATTGTTCATTCGTTTTCCTTCTAAAACTAGTTTATCAAATAAACTAATCAGGCATTTATCAGATAAAAATTTAATGTCAAAACCTTTGTCACACAATTGACTAATGCTAAGTAAGTTATGCTTCAAACCATCAACTAATAGAACATTTTCAATTAAAAAATTCTTAGCATTACCAACAATACCTGAGCCTATCACCTTCCTGGTAGTGTTGTCTCCCAACGTTACTTTGCCTCCAGTTTTGGTCTCCAGTAGGATGAACTTCTTCATATCTCCAGTCATGTGTCGTGAGCAGCCACTATCCAGGTACCACATGCTCTCACTAGGTCTTTTGTGAGAGCATCCCTACAATTTCATTCAAAGATTAGATTTTGGAACCCAAGTGAGTTTGGGTTCCTCCTTATGCTTGCATGAATGAGATGTATGCATGCTATGCTGTGATGGATGCAGTTTAGGTCTCCATACTAAGTGTGTCCTATGGTGAATTGTGCATGTGCGGGCTATGTGACCTAACATGCCACAAGAGAAACACCTAACACCAGGAAATGGGTTTACTAATCTATGTGTGTGGTGGTGCCTCTTCCTAAAGTTTTGTGATGCATGCTGTGTTGGTGGTTTTCTAGGTTGGCCTGTGAGTGATGCAATTTCTTCTTCTAGTTCTTTGATTCTTTGTTTAAATGTATTATTTTTATATGTCAATCCATCGACTTTCCAGAATAACAAATGCTCATTATGATCTATCTCCTTTGCTACTGCCGTTAGTTTTTCAAACTCTACATCTAGTTCAATATGCGATGTTTTCAAGGATTCATGCGCTTCAATTAGTTCAATATGCTTCTTATTTAATGCATCAAACTCATCAAGAAGTAGCATATGATCTCTATCTAAATCAGAACTTTCCTTAACTAAGTTAGCATGCTCAGTTTGTAAAGAACTAAATTCAACATTAAGCTTAGCATGCATCTTTTTCAACTTCCTATACGAGTCATGGATATTCTCAGAAATAAGCAACAATTCTTCGTATGAAAGTTGACATACCTCGTCTTGATCCGATTGATCAAGGTTATCGTTAGCCATAAGACACAAGTTAGTTACCTCCTCCTCTGCTTCTTCTTCTGAAGATTCTGAGGCAGAGTCGGCCCAAAAAGCTTTCTGTGTCTTTGTCTTTCCTTTCTTGTATTTTGCTTTGTCATCTCCTTTCTCCTTAGCTGGTTGACTCTTCAGATTGGGGCAATCGGCTCGAAGGTGACCTGGCTTCCTGCATTCAAAATAGATTATATCAGATGAAACCTTATTGAACCTTGAGCTCTTATCTTTATTCCAGCTGTTCTGATGACGCTTATGTTTTTTCTTCAGGAAATTTTTGAACTGTCGGGTCATCAGTGCTATCTCATCCTCTTCCTCCCCTGCAGAGCTTTCACTTTCTGAGTTGCTAGCTTTTAATGCCACCGTCCGCTCCTTTTTCTTTTCACCTGCATCACTTTGCCTTTGGCTCACTCCTTGCTCGTATGCAATGAGTGACCCAAGGAGGTTATCAATAGAATAAACATTAAGGTCTTTGGACTCAGTGATAGCAGTTATCTTAGCATCATAGGAACTAGGTAGGCATCTAAGAATTTTATTCACTTTCTCAGAATTTGAAATTTCTCTACCTAATGCATGCAAGGATGTCACGATTTGGGTGAACCTAGTGTACATGTCAAAAATTGTTTCGCTAGGTTTCATACGGAATAATTCATAATCATGCAGTAGAATGTTAAGCCTAGACTGTTTTACTTCGTTTGTTCCTTCGTATGTAATGCACAGTCTATCCCAAATCTCCTTTCCAGAAACACAGGTAGATACTCTCATATAGTCCTCAGATTTCAATGCACAAAAAAAGCAGTTTAAGCACTTAGCATTCAGTTGGGCTAACTCCCTATCCTCATTGCTCCATTCATTAAAAGGTACAAGAGTTTTCAAACCATTAACAGTTTTAAATGGTGCAACATATCCATCATTACTAACATCCACATGCGGTTATCTATAGATTGCAAAAATGTAGACATTCTAATTTTCCAGAAATCAAACGGAATTATTATCAAAAAGTGGTGGACGAGTTATTGAATAACCCTCCGCAGTGTTACGATTGCCAAAAATTTGACATGATCGTTTTTTTTTTCAAGGTTTTCTAAAACACTATTTTTGAAAAACAAGCTCTGATACCAATTGAAATTACTAAATGACAAGAGGGGGGTGAATTGTGAAAAACTTTTTCTCAATAAAAAGTAACCCTAAACAGGAGTTCTAATCTTTTTGTTATTTTTTTTAAATTTGACAACAAAAACTTAAACAAATTTTCTTCCATAAATTTCACCACGCAATAATTATGAAAAATTAAGTGCAAGTAAAAGGTAAATGACGATAAGAAAAAAATACACCAAGGATTTTTATAGTGGTTCGGTCAAAATATGACCTACGTCCACTCTCCGGAGTCCTTCGCTTTGGGATTTTCACTACCAAATATAGTTCTCCTTTTGCCCCCCTTGGCAAGGCGGAGAAGCCTTTACAAACCTCCCTTTCACCAACCCGGCGTGGCGGAGTGCCAAACTCTGTTTTCGCCCTCCTGGCGACGGTAGAGAACCTTCTCGTTTTTCTCCCTCCTGGAGAAGGCAGAGAACCTCGAGGTCACGGATGTAGACGAGCCTTTCCCTTGGAGATCCTCCCTCAAATTCTTCTAGGGCCACAGGAGGAGCAAGATGCAGCAAGTTCGGAGCAACCGTGTGATCTCCCTCACACCTCTTCTCCCTCACAACGCTCACCTTCTCCTTCCTCTCTCAACCCTAAAGAACTTCTCTAGAGCTCTCTCCCTTGGAATCCCTCTCTAACCACGTTCTCCCTCTCTGTAAATCTTACTGAAAAAGGATGAGATTAACACCTAAAACGGGCTCCAAAATTCCTCTGATTTCAAAAGTAGCCGATTACTGTTCGTACAGTACGTTTCAACATCGTACAGTACGATCTTCATAAACAGACTTCGTCCTGGTACGAAGATGTACGAACAGTTAAAAAATAATTCGTACTGTACGATATAATATCGTACGGTACGATCCACAAAATACTATTCGTACAGGACGATGGTCTGGATGACCAGATGTCATCTCTGTTCATCGTATGGTACGATTACTATCGTACAGTACGATGAGATAAAAACCAAGAGATCGTCCAGGATGATATCCGGGACGATCAAACTTCGTCTCTGTTCATCGTATGGTACGATCCTGTTCGTACAGTATGATGTTCAAAATATAATTAGGCCTGGATTACATGCACTAATCACGGGTTAATTTAAGTAAGTATTTAAAATAAATCGTACAGTACGAAAATGTTCATACAGTACGAACGGCGCAAAATCACTTACTTAAACTAAATAAACTACGGCTAGGATTTTTGGATCTGAACATATCGTACAGTACGAAATAATTCGTACAGTACGATCTATTCATAGAATCGTCCACATAGCTCGGATCGTACGGTACGAATTAAAATCGTACAGTACGATCTCCAGAGAAGAAATTCTATTACATTTTTTGCATTTAAAAACAAACTCTCCCCCCCTGTGTGTGTGTGCATGGTTTGCTCTTACTCTTATGCATTTTGTGGCCAGACTCAAGAAAATAAAAATACAATAAATAGAAAAATACAATATCTGACTCATACTCCTAATCTACCCGTTCTTGAGTCTTCCTTTCGTCCTGAGTCACTTGTGATCTTCCTGAAATGTTAGTACTCAAGGACAATAGCAAATAAAATAATATCCAATGAAAAGTTGTTTCAAAATAATCATTATTTGGCATCATCAAAATCTCAAACTCGGGGTCATGGGTTGCAACAAGTCTCACTTTGATCAACGATTTGATCATATTGAGACTTTCTTGGACCAGTTGATTTTAATATAATACTCAATATAAACTAGGTGATCAATCAATTAATACTTTAACTACCATCAACCCTAGTTTACCCAGTTTACTCCTCCACAGCCACCTCCTGATCAAGATCCTTCGAGCTTTTATTTGAATTATTGATTGTCGTATATTTTATTATCAGTTCTTGTGTTGCATCTATTTGCTTTAGATTTGAGATTGTTGTATTTCTTTTGTATTTGAGTCCATGTTATTTTTATATAAAAAAATATTTGTTTATTATTGTGTTTTTCTTTCTCCTCTTAATTGTCTATGAGTTATTATTGACTAATCTGAAATGTTGATTTTAAAGATGAAAATTTAAAGTTATTTGTATTACAACGTTAATTTTTTTTACTCATCTTAAATTATATTATAATTTGATTTAAATAAAGGATATCATTTAATAGACATTTATCTTACAGTTATAATTATTGTAAAAATTATGACCTATTTGTCTTTTCTTTTCTTGTTCAATATGTTGATTACATTTTTATTATCTATTGGGTTTCATTTTGTGATTTACTCTTCCTTATATGAAAAATTCTATTTTTTTTATTTGGAAGATAATTACACAAGCTAAGATTTGCTGATTTGGTTATGAAAAGAACAAAATATCAAAAGTTGCACAAAGTGTGCCATGTTGGTAAAGAGGCACAAAATAAGCCCAATATAAAAAGATGCACAATATTCGTCAAATAAAGTTTAAATTCAAAAGATAAGTAATTACATTAACAAAAAGTTTTCAAGTCTAGTTGATAAAGAGGCATAAAATGAGCCCACATTACATTTATTTCTATCCTCTATATTTCTAATTCTTAGAAAAAAAACTCAACTTTAAACAATAATTTCAACTGTTGAATTTAAAAATATATTATTTTTATCTCATCATTTTTGCGATAATTATTCTATCTGATATCTCTGCTTTCTAGAACGAACATTGAACATAGTCAACTATTCTTATTTTATTTATTCTTTGATTTAAAAGATTTTTTGGCATCAAGAATTTAATGTTCGTCTTGCAAATTTTAAATTTATTTTCCTTATTAACTTTTAGATTGGTCCATAATAGCTTTTATATTTAGAGGATTTTTTTTTTCTTTCTTTTTTTTTTGTTGATGTCAAAAGGGGAGGTAGTTTGTGTTTGTTTGAAGTCTTCTATCTTATGTTTTATTGTGTTTTTTGTTTTGGTGTATTGTGTATTTCTTTCAAGTTTTGTATTTATTTTTTAAAAATTAAATTTAAAAAAGAGGAGGAAGAAATTCTTTTTCCCTTGATTTTTATTTTGTCATTCATTGAGGGGGAGCTTAGGAGAGAAGAACTTTATTTGTAATTCAAATAATAATTATTTTTTCCATCATAAAAAAGACTATTGCAACTGTGATTTTTTATGATAATAAAATATTATTATTTTGATAATTTAATTATTTCTCCTAGCATATATTAGATATTTTTATTTATTTTTTGTGTACTAATAATTCAAAAAAATCATATACAACTCTAAATTACTGAAGACTTTCAAGATAAAGTATAATAGGATTTTATGTAATAGAATCTATATATTTTTATTTTTATTTCTTGAGTCTCAGCAAGTGTGATTGTAATTGGATAACTATACACATATATAGGGGGAGAGTGATAAATGTTCTAAATTAATCATACTGTATGATATCTAATTGTATTGTATAATTTGACATAGTTCCTTTCAGAATACAGTTAATCAAACTAATGGCTTAAATTTTTAATTATTTATACAATATGATATCAGGTTGTACAGATGGCTGATAGAGTACAAAACTTATTTCATACCAGATAGTACCAAACAAGCTCATATGTTTTGAACTATTTGTACAGTATGATGTTAGGTCGAATAGATGAATGATATAGTATGAAATTCATTTTGTACCAGTTCATACCAAACGAAATCATATCTTTTTGAACTATTCAAATAATATGATGTCAAGTCTTATAGATGACTTATAGAGTATAAAATTAGGTTCATACCATATTGTACTAAATGAATTCATATCTTTTAAACTGTTTGTACAGTACGATGTCAGGTTGTACATATAACTAATATAGTATGAAATTAGGTTTGTACCAGATCATAAAAAATTAACTCATATCTTTTTAAACTATTCATATAATATGACGTAAGGTCATCCAGACAACTAATAGTATACGAAGCTGAGTTAGTCCCAGTTCGTAACAAACGAATCTTTGATATTTTAAATAGTTCATACTATTCGATCTACGATCGTACAATATGATAGTAAGTCGGTTCACTTGAATTTTTTAGTTTTTGGACGTGTTTTTTTATACGGTTTCTATATATATAAAGAGTCCTAAAAATTATCTTGTATATCCTTTGCTTAGAATTTCTCTTAAGAGTGACCTTTTGGGAGTGTGTTTGGGAGATATTTTGTGATTGAAGCGTGAGAGATCAAGTGAAGGGGAGTTGTGAGGGAATCACATGGAGGAGTCTCCAGGGAGTTGATGTAAGTCTTGTTGGACCGAACCACTATAAAATTTAGTGTTCTTCTATTACCTTCAATTTTTCTACATTTTTATTTTACTACAATTAAATTTTGTAGTTGAAAAATTATCTATGGTAATCATTTCTATAAACAATTGCAAGTTAGGATTAGTGATTTAACTTTAAAAAACAATCTAAAAAGATTTTCAAATATCCAAGATTTTTTTTATATAACCAATTCACCCCCCTTTCATAGTTAGTCTTGGGACAGTTCTATAAGGTCTAACAACCTACATGAACTTTCATTGCTATGTTTATATTTCATCCAAATAGGATGTATGTATGTATCCCTAGAATTGCCTAAGTTCACTAGACAAATCCTTAATTATTTTCCTTAATTGTCACAAGTGTTTGAATAGGATCAATAATTATGTACTAACCCATAAATATACATAATTAATCCACAACAATCCATGAAAAATTAGTATCCTAATGTTCTTTGGAATGATTATAGTGAATTATCAAAGTTATAGGTCATATAATAACCTATAAACTTGAAAATTCAACTATAGGAGATGTGTGCATCAAATTGAGTTGAGATCATTGAAGGATGTAGGGGTCATCCTTAAATGATCCTCCATCCAATTTGAAGACATGACCATGTATAGTTTGAGGGAAATACATAGAAAATCCTTATACCATTAATAGCAATTTTTTTTTTTGGGGGAAATTTTGGGGCTCAGCCCATTTATTAAAAACTAAAAGAAATAAATATAAATACAACTGAAGGAAAAATAAAATAACAAAAAGAAAAAAACTAAATAATCATTCATTCAAAAGAATGAATGAAAACCCAAGGAAAACACACAATGCCAACACGACATTAAATGTACGAAACCGCAAAAAGGATTAGACTCTAAAAAAAAAAAAAAACCTTTCTCAGTCCCAGAGAAGGGGGAAAACAAACTGAAGGCTATGAGTCAAATGATCAAAATAGAAATAGTACTGAGCTCAAAACCAAGAGGCTCAAGAGCACCAATGAGATCCAGCTTTCCAAGTCAACCAGCAACCATGTTAATAGAATCAATCCATTAGAAGTAATCCATCAAAGAACAAGTGCTTCACCACCAAGATGAAAAACCAACAGCAAGGATCAGGAATTCTTGAAAATTCTCGATGATCACTCCACCCGAAAAAGCTCCAGCATCAGAACAACAGCAGAACCGTCCAACCATAAAAAGAAGAAAAAACTTAAATCAGTAGAGCAAAGTTGAAAAACAAATTGAGTTCCTCAAAAATTTCCCTTTTAGAACAAAGAAAAACCTTAGAGTAAATAATATATTTAATCCAAATAAATGAAAGAAAGGTAGAACAGAATCCAGCTTGTTGAATCTAGTAATTAGGTTGTTAAGCCTAAGTGAGTGTCCCAAGGCTACCAAGAGAGGGGTGAATTGGTAGTTTAAAAATTAAAATTTAAGACCCCTTTTTTTTTTAATTTTGTAGAAAAAGATTTTTCAACCACAGAGTTTTTAAAACTGAAATAGAAAGTGCGGAAATGTAAAAACAGTAAAGTAAATGACACCAGATTTATAGTGGTTCGATCTATAACCAGACCTACATCCACTCCCCAGAGGCACCCTCTGAGTATTGCACTAATGTGAGACCTCGTTCTCTTACTGTTCCTCTCAGATTTGGATTTTTCCTCTCAGGATCGTCCAGGACGATTGGAAATTGTCCAGGCCGATCGGCACTGTAGAAAATATCGGCCTGAGAATAGTTCTGGGAATCGTCCAGGATGATTTTTCTGGTCTGATCGTCCCGGGACGATTTGGCGATCGGCCGGGCCGATCAGACAACTGATTTAAAGAAATCAGCTCGTTTTGATGAGAGAGAAAATATTTTATAAATCAAAATATCTGTTTTAGAGAGAGAAAGAGAAAAGGGAAAAAGAGGAAAACCTGGTTTTGGAGGCCGCAGAGCGCTTTTCGTCTGACGCTGCTGTTGGGAAAAGTGAAGATCTCATGGTAAGGACTCCGAACCCTATTTCTGTTTTCAAAGATATTGAGTTTTGACCGAGTTATGATTTGTTTTGTGTTTTCGTAATCGACTTTTCGACGTGATTTGGATTTGACACAACTTTCACCGCACAACTTTTAGTATGTTATAGATATGATTATTGTACACGATTTGACTGTATTCTACGAAGATTTTACCGGTCGGAATTGATTCTACGCGATTTTAATCGAATAGAAAATTATTAGAATTTGATTAGATTTGATTTCTATAGGATAATAGTCTTATATTGATGTTATGGATCTTCGTCTGTAATTTGGAAAGATTTGGAAATTATGCTTTTTGTAGGATTTTTGTGTAAATTCGACCGACTGCCGTTACGCTGCCCGATTTTCGTAGATTTTCGGATTTGCTTGGAATTGATAGATTAGCTTGATATGCTATTGATTATTGATATGATTGTTATAGATTGCATTAACATTGATTATTGAACTGATTATTGATTGATTATTGATACTGGGAAACACGTATAGCCTGGTTGAACATTAGTTGGAGATTGATATTGACCTGTACAGGATGGTGGGCCGACGGGCTTTCCTTTAAACCATTGATCATTGATATAACGATTGGGAGTCATAAGGAGTTTATAGAAATGCCGACAGGCGAAAAGAGTGACGACTCTTATTGATAGAACCAATGTACGGAACTACAACAGCAATATGGATTCTACAACAGCAACATGACCAGTTGATTATACTTGTCCAGTATATAGTATTGAATTGCATGTTTACTGTATTGCTTTATAGATTCATTATTTTATAGATTTCTGCTTTATCGACTTTGATTGGATTTACTAGATCGTACGATTTCATTGATTATACTGATTGATTGCTGTGCATCGACATTGAGCATTGATATAGAAATGGATGGATATAGATATTGCATTGATAGCATGGACATGAATAGTATAGAATCATTGATACTGTTGCCTATAGATTTATTGATTTTGTATATAGATTCATTGCTTTCCTCGTATTGATTTCATTGAATAGATATTACTGATTGACTGCATTGATTTGATTTGATAGCAATTGATTTAACGGATTGATTGATTCGACGACTTGATTGATTTGACGGATTGATCGATTTCCTATTGTGTATGGATTTCTTCGCGATTGAGTTGATTTATCGATTTGCCTGCCGCTGCATTGACTGGTTTTATTGACTACTGGATTTCTGTATTACATAGATTCATTGACCATTGACTGATATTGATTTGATTGATTGACATGCATATTGATAGCATAGCCGTGCTTTGATGTCAGTTATAGGTATTAGGTGACCTGCTGGGCTTTGTAAAGCTCATTATATGTGGTTGATATTTTCAGGTCAGGGCAAGGGAGCAGAAGATAGGAATTGATCCAGATCTTCAGGTTTTTGTCTTTTGATTGATTTTGATTCTTTTGTACTCAGGATAGATTTCAGTACTGGTGATTGTAGTGTAGTTCCTGAGTATTGTACATGACTTTTGAGATATGAATCGACTTGTATATTGATGTTTTAAATTTTATAGATGTTTGATAGACTGGTTAATTGAAGGTTTTAGATAACTCTGGTAAATTGTTTGAGAAATTGATTGACATTCTTTCCAAGTTAGATCTTGGGGCATCATAACTAATACCAATAGTGACTCTCCTTTTGCACCCACAGCAAGGCAGAGAAGCCTTTACAACACACTCTTTTCACCACTCCCTGGTGCGGTAGAGAACCGTCCGTCCTTTTACACAATACCCAGTGGTTGCAGAGAACCGTCCGTCCTTTCACACTCTCCTAGTGTGGGCAGAGAACCCTTCGTCCTTTCACACTCTCCTAGTGTGGGCAGAGAACCCTTCATCCTTTCACACTCTCCTAGTGTGGGAAGAGAACCCTTCGTCCTTTCACACTCTCCTAGTGTGGGCAGAGAACCCTTCGTCCTTTCACACTCTCCAAGTGTCGGCAGAGAACCGGATCTCCTTGACAGATCTTCTCACAAGAATCTAGAAGGAAGAAAGAAAAGAGTGAAGTAATCCCAATTCACAAGTAGAGACTCTTACCTTTGAAATCCAAATGAAGCCTTCTTGCTTCTATGGTAGGAATCCTCCCTTGAATGCTCTCTTCACTTCTCTCCTTGGTTATTCTCTCAAGAGGCACGAAGATCAAATGACAAAAAGATTGGGTGGCAGTCTAATTTGGGCTATTTATACAAAAGACAAGAAAAACCGCCCAATAACTGCAAGTTTTCAATTCTGTACGCAGTGGATCGTCCTGTACGATCGTAGATCATCCTGGACGATTTTACTTAAACGATCTGAAACGACCCCATTTGAATATGTGTACGAAATGTCTTCGTATAGCTGATCGTCCTGTACGAACTAGGTTCGTCCAGTACGAACGGTTATTACAAGGTCGAATCTAGAAACTGCTGAAAACTGTCCTAAGTCGGTTAATCGTTTGGACGATAATTAATTTCGTTTGGACGAAAATTTTACAGAGAACCAATCGTACTGTACGATAATTAATTTCGTCTGGACGAAAATTTTATAGAGAGCCAATCATACTGTACAATAATTAATTTCATCTGGACAAAAATTTTACAAAGAGCCAATCGTACTATACGATAATTAATTTCGTCTGGACAAAAATTTTATAGAAAGCCAATCGTACTGTACGATAATTAATTTCGTCTGGACGAAAATTTTACAGAGAGTCAATCGTACTGTACGATAATTAATTTCGTCTGGACGAAAATTTTACAGAGAGCCAATCGTACTGTATGATAATTAATTTTGTCCTGGACGAATAGGACTTAGAAAATTTTTCGAGCAAGTTTCTATTCGTTCCATATGCTCTATAGGAGATAACTGTCTGATCGTCCAGTACGAATGAAAATCGTCCTGTACGATCAATACAAAATTAATATGATCTCCTTATTTGTGTGTGCATGTTTTTTTTTATTCACTCAAGTTACAATCACTCCCTTTCAATTTGATTTCTAAGCAAAGTGCAAGCTTCAAAAATTTCAAGGTATCTCATGCTGATTTTAATTTGAAGTCTTCGTAGTCTGGAGTTCTTTCCCTGAAATGTTAGTACACACAAGAGCAAATATAATTCTTCCAATATTGTTAGGAGATAACTACACATTTGAACAATAATGTTTGAAATCATCAAATCTTTATAAGTTGCCAAAAATGTAATGCATGCAAATAGCAACTATCTTAACAATCTCCCCTTTTTGATGATGGCAAAATAATTATTGTTTGTATGATTTTAATTTAAACAAATCTTTCTATCTCCTAAACTCCCCCTGAATTGATGAATACATGAAAATAAGGAGGCAATTTAAATCAAGAAAAAATTTTAAAATTTTTATTTTTCAGACACACACACAAAAACAAACACAAAACAAACACAATAACATACAAACATAAAGAACACAATAACATACAAACATAAAGATTTCTCCCCCTTTTTTGACAACAACAAAAAGTGAAGAAGAAAAATAGACAAGAAATGTAAGTAATTGTATGAAAATTCATTTGAACATTTAATCTAAATGGTGATTGATACAAGGTATGCAATTTTAAAAACTAAAAAACATTAGGTCAATCATAGAAATTCAGGAAATTTAAAAAGTGATATAACATTGTAAGTAAGAAGAATTTAGCAAAGACATGATTCAATTTAGACATTTCAATATAGAAAATCATTACAAGAGAGATGAAGAAAAAAAATTTTATATTACAATGTTCAAAAGAATATAAATGAACATAAGATCAATTTGAATTTAGAGATTGAAAGAATTTGGAAAGAAAAGAATTACCACATGTGGCGCTTTGCGCATCTTTTTCAAATTTTTTTGAGCACATTTTTGTGCATCTTTTGATATATTGGGGATGATTTTGTGCCTCTTTTTCATATTTGCGAACCTTTTGCACATTCCTTTTGATTTTTTGTACTTTTAGTACAATTTTTTCAAGAGTAATTTAGACCAATTCTTTTCAAAATCAATAATCTAAAATTTCAAATATTTCTAAGTGCATAAATATTTTTTTGAGCAAGGAAATACAAAATAAGAAAAACATCTAAATTGCAATAATAATTTTAACTTTTATGTAGTCTAAATGAATAGACATGGATTTTAAAAAATTCTAATTATAATAAGTTATAAACAACTTTTTAAATTTAGAAAGACTAGATTTTCTAATGTAGATAATCTCAAATTACAATCTAATTTAAGCACTATGAAGATTAAATAATACTAATGAAAAATTCATAAAAATTAACCACATTTCAATAACAAAACAACATTGAAACAAGTACGAAATGCATTGATATTTATGAAAGGATTACACATTTCATAATATCTAAATACAACTTAAAAGAAAATACAAACAAACACTTAACATAAGCACTAACACAACAAGACATAAAAAACATAAGAAACTAACACATAAAAAAAAAAAATTCAACACAAGAACAACAAAACACAGAAAATCATCTCTACTGTTCTGGAGGAGGAGGAGGAGGAATGCCACCGAAAAGGTTGAAGTAGGAGGCCATCAACATTACATTGGTATTGATATCATGTACTTCATTTCTAATTATACCAATGTCATGTTGTTGCTGCACAAGTTGAGCATCAAATTGATCAAACCTTTGATCAATATGAGTCTCTAATCTATCAAATCTCTCAATCAGATTCTGATAATCTGACTGAGGTGCAGAGGTTTGCGCTCCTTCTCCTTCTTCTTCTTCTGAACCACTAGCATGTGCTTTTTCTTTTTCTTTTTCCTCCCTGAAGAGCAGTCTAAAGGATGCATCATTATAATAAACTGGCTCTTCATATTCTTCATCAGGATTCACCAAATTATATTTCTTCTCCAAAATGTAGGTAACTAAATGTCCCAAAGAAATATTCTTTTTCCTCTTCTGTTCAGCATGTCCTATTTCTGAAAGCCCATAGAGATGATCTATGATGAGTTGGGCTTCGTCGATAGGTTGACGATCCAAAATCAAAAAGGTTAGAACAGAAAGGAGAGGGGTTATGTTTATCCTATCACCAGCTTTAGGAATGATTGAAGATCTAAGGATATGCTGGATGATACGGGCATTTTTGGTCATCCCAGAAACTCTAGCAACATGATAGTTTAGACCACTTTTTCTAATTGTACTATTGACTTCATCCCATCTAAATATGTTTTCAGTCATTAAGGTATGGGCTCTATATCCTTCAGTCCTAAGGTTTAGAAATGCACCAATGTCATGCTTAGTGATTTCTACTTGTTGCTTGAAGACAAAGGATCTAATGCAAGAGTGGTCAGAGTTGAAACTCATGTTGGCTAGAAAGTAGAGAAAAGTTTGCTTGTTGTAGAGATGGACGAGAGACAGGATGAAATGAAATTGGGTTGAGTCAAAAAGGTGAATTACCTTAAAATTTATCTCGCTTTGAATTAAGATGCGAGATGGAGTGATTTTTGCGGAAGCAAAACGAGGAAATGATTCCTCATTTGCTTTAGAAAGGAAGTTTTCCGAGGCATTCCTATTTGGCTTCTTCGCTAACACCTTTTGTCTTTTGCTTGAGGAGGCCATTGACAATTTGAAGTAGAAAGAGATTGAAAGAGAAGTTTGAAAGTGTGATTGTTAAGTTAGAAAGTCTTCATATTTAAAGAAAAATGATACGTTCATCCTGGACGAAGAAGGTTCGTCCTGGACGAAAATAATCGTTCGTCTGGACGAACATTATTTCGTACAAATGATCAAATTCGTCCAAAATGTAACGGCTTTTCGTAATCAACACAACTTACGATGCGTCCCTTCGTACAGACCTTTGACTTGACCGATCGTACATACGAACAAAATTTCGTACAGACGATCAAAATTAATTCATTTTAAATGTCTTTTGAAAACCATCCCCTACACTGAAACGACATATGTTCGTCTGGACGAACCAAAATTTCGTACAGACGAAATCCATATTAAAAACTGTCTTATCCACTTAACCGCTGCATTCAATCGTCCCGACGTTTGAGAAAATGAAAAAGTTCGTCCTGGACGATATTTATATCGTACAGACGATTTAATTAAAAACTGCTCTCAAAACGGTTAAAATGCACGCAAACCAACTTTTCTCACATCGTCCCGTACGAACCAAAAGTCGTCCCGGACGATTTCCTTCAATTTTTGAATTTTTGAATTTTAATTTAAGAAAATCAAACCAAACTATAAAACACAGAAATCATACAATAAAAAAAAACTTACACTAAAAAAACAAATTCATTAAAAAACACACAAAAATTCACAAAATCAAAAACAAAAACAAAAACATAAACATCAATGTTGCAAAGACATTTTGTTTAGGCATTTAAATCAATAACACCTAGCCTTGTTCTTAAAGTACTGAAGGTATCAAGGGCTAAAGGTTTTGTAAAAATGTATGCAAGTTGATTTTCAGTTGAAACATGTGTGAGTTCAATTTCTCCTTTGGATACATGATCCCTTATGAAATGATGTCTTATATATATGTGTTTGGTTCTAGAATGTTGAATAGAATTTTTGGAAATGCAAATAGCACTAGTATTGTCACAATAAATTGGAATAGTGCCTACAGATAATCCTAAATCAATCAACTGTTATTTTAACCAAAGTACTTGTGCCACACAACTTCCTAAGGCAATGTATTCTGCTTATGCAGTAGATAGAGCTACTGAATTTTGTTTTCTACTGGACCAAGAAACTAATGAATTACCAATGAATTGACATGTTCCAAAAGTGCTTTTCCTATCCACTCTACAGCCTGCAAAGTCAGAATCTGAATAACCAATAATTTCAAATGAAGAGCTAAACTTAGGATACCAAATTCCTAAGTTTTGAGTTCCTAGTAAGTATCTTAAAATCCTTTTCACTGCTGTCAAATGTGATTCTTTTGGATCTGATTGAAATCTAGCACACAAGCAAACACTGAACATAATATCTGGTCGGCTAGCAGTCAAGTAAAGCAAAGATCCAATAATCCCTCTATATTTCTTTTGATCAACAGATTTTCCCTTAAGGTCCTTATCTAACTGAACTGAGGAACTCATTGGTGTACTAACAGGTTTAGCATTGTCCATTTCATATTTCTTGAGGATGTCCTTAATATATTTGGTTTGACTAAGAAATGTCCCTTCCTCAAGTTGCTTGATGCTAAAACCTAGAAAGTAATTTAAATCTCCCATTAGACTCATTTCAAATTCACTACTCATTGCATTTGAAAAATCATCACAAAGATTTTTATTTGAAGATCCAAAGATGATATCATCCACATAAATTTGAACAATGAGTATTTCCTTTCCAAATTTCTTTAAGAAGAGAGTAGTATCCACACTTCCTTTTTCAAAAGATCTTTCAAGTAGGAAAGTGCTCAATCTCTCATACCAAGCCCTAGGTGCCTGTTTCAATCCATATAATGCCTTTTTTTAACTTAAAAACATGATTTGGGTATTTTGAATTTTCAAATCCAGGAGGTTGTTCTACATAAACATCTTCTTCAATAATACCATTCAAAAAGGCACTTTTGACATCCATTTGAAACAATTTAAAACTTTTAAAACAGGCAAAGGCAAGTAAAACCCTAATTGCTTCAAGTCTTGCTACAGGGGCAAAAGTCTCTCCTCAAAATCAATTCCTTCAATTTGATTATACCCCTTAGCAACTAATCTAGCCTTATTTCTAATGACTACTCCTGAGTCATTCATTTTATTTTTTGAAAATCCATTTTGTTCCAACAACACTTTGATCTTTTGGCCTTGTAGTTAATTCCCAAACTTTATTTCTTACAAATTGATTTAACTCTTCTTGCATGGCCAATATCCAAAATTCATCAGAAAGTGCCTGATCAATATTAGTGGGTTCTATAGTTGAAATAAAGGCTGAATGATTGACTTCCTTATTTAATCCACGCCTAGTTCTAACACCCTCACTAGGTTCTCCTATAATCAATTCTCTTGGGTGGTTTTTAGAAAATCTCAAATCTCTAGGCAAAGGGTTTTCTTTTTCAAAGTTTTCTTCCACATTTTCTTCCAAGTTTAATCTATCAATCTTTTGGGAGTTTTCCTCAATTTCTTCTTCAACACTATTTGGCCCTTCTAAATTTCCAGATTCATCAAATACAACATGTGTGGTTTCTTCAATAACTAAAGTTCTTTTGTTGAATACCCTATAAGATTTTCCAACACTTGAATATCCAACAAAAATTCCTTCATCTGATTTTGGATCAAATTTTCCTAAGGCAGATTTTCCATTGTTATGAATGAACACCTTGCAACCAAAAACATGCAAATGAGACAAATTTTGTGTTCTACCTTTTAGTAACTCATAGGGTGTTTTATTTAAATTTGATCTCACATTCACCCTATTCAGAACATAACATGCAGTGCTAACCGCCTCAGCCCAAAAATATTTAGGAAGAGAGTATTCTGCCAACATTGCTCTGGCGGCTTCTATTAATGTTCTTTTTTTCTTTTCAACTACCCCATTTTGTTGAGGGGTTCTAGGAGCAGAAAAGTTGTGATCAATCCCTTTTTCTTTACAAAAACTTTCAAATCTTTCATTTTCAAATTCTCCTCCATGATCACTTTGTATAGACATTATTTCACTTCCTAATTTTCTCTGAATCCAAGTTGAAAAAATTTCTGAATTCCTCAAATGATTCACTTTTATGAAAAAGAAATCTAACCCAAGTGAACCTAGAGAAATCATCCACAATAACAAATCCGTATACCTTCCCTCCTAGACTTACAGTTCCTACTGGTCCAAAAAGATCCATGTGAAGAATTTCCAATGGTTTACTAGTTCTAAGATCATTATTGGACTTAAAAGAGGACTTCACTTGTTTTCCTAATTGACATGCATCACAAAGATGGTCCTTAGTAAAGTCTAGTTTTGGTATACCTCTTACTAAATTCTTTTGGGTAATTCTCCTAAGATTTTTCATACTAGAATGACAAAGTCTCCTATGCCAAAGCCAAGATTCATCAGAAACAGTTTTCAAACAGAAGGCAATAGGAGTATGAAATGAATTCAAATCTAGCATGTAAACATTGTTTACCCTTTTTCCATTTAAAACTTCTTTCCCATTTAGGCTTAATATGCAGCTAGTAGGTAAAAATTTCACATTATAACCTTTGTCACATAGCTGACTTATACTTAACAGATTATGCTTTAAGCCTTCAACCAATAGCACATTGTCTATAAAAAAGTTTTTGAAATTACCAATCATACCTGATCCAACCACTTTCTCTTTGTGGTATTATCTCCAAGTGTAACCTTGCCTCCATTCCTGGCTTCTAGCGATATGAATTGTGTAGTGTCTCCAGTCATATGCTTTGAACATCCGCTATCCAGGTACCATATGCTCCCACGAGGTCTTGTGTGAGAGCAAACCTGCAAAAATATCAAATGTTAGACCTGGGAACCCAAAACAAGTTTGGGTTCACCTTTTAGCAATTTATAATCAGATGCATGTATGATATGTCTAGGTTTATGCATCCTAGGTCTCCACACCAAATTAGATTTCATCATCAAGGTACAGGTGTGAGCTATATGTCCCAATAATCCATAATTATTACATTTAACATTAGGAAAAATATTCCTAAGTTTTCTTCCATGTGTTTGTCTTCTAAGGGATTTCATGAATTTAGGATAATATTTAGGATTTGTAAAATCTTCAAGTCTGGGGGGTTTCTTATTATCCTCAAGAGAGCTCTTATTGTTAGTTTGTAAAATGAATTCATATCTTTCAAGATTCGATTGGTATAATTGATTCTATATGCTTTGCTCTCAGATTCATCCTTAAAATTTTCAAAATTCCTTTTCAAGATCAGTATAGGATGACTTTTAGATTTTCAAAATTCTTATTCAAGTCATCATATTCATCAAGTAGTTTCATGTGGTTGTCATCTATTAAAGCATGGTCTTTCCTAAGGATTTCATTTTCCTTCTTGAGCTCTTCAAATTCTAAACTTAAACTAGCATGCATCTTTTTCATTTTCCTATATGCATCATGCATGTGTTCAGAAACTTCAAATAATTCATCATAGGATAAGTCACATACCTCTTCTTGATCTGAGTGATCTACATTGTCAGCCATCAAGCAAAGATTAGTGACTTCTTCTTCTTTTTCTGTCTCAGATGAGTCTGAAGCTGAGTCCGCCCAGAAAGCTCTTTGAAACTTCTTCTTGCCCTTCTTTACCATAGGTTTCTCCTCCACCTTCTCCTTAGCAGGAGTGGCTTTGAGTTTTGGGCAATCAGTCTTGATATGACCTGGTTTCCTGCATTCATAACAAATCACTTCATTAGAAACCTTGCCATTTTTGTTAAACTTACCTCTATTCCATAGCTGGCGTTTCTTCTGCTTCCTCTTTAAAAAGCTTCTGAATTGTCTAGTCATTAGTGCAACATCATCTTCATCCTCAGGTTGTGTGAGTGTTCACTCTCTGACTCTTCCACTTTTAGTGCTATATTCTTCTCCTTTCGTGATTCACCTGCATCAATCTTCCTTTGACTTACTCCTTGCTCATAAGCAATGAGTGAACCAAGAAGATTGTCAATAGAATAAATGTTTAAATCTTTAGACTCTGTAATTGCAGTAATTTTTGCATCATAAGCAGTAGGTAAACAACGAAGAATCTTATTGACCATTTCAGCATTAGTTAATTCCCTACCAAGTGCATGCAAAGAAGTGACAATTTGTGTAAATCTTGTGTACATGTCAAAAATAGATTCATTAGGTTTCATGCGAAACAATTCATAGTCATGTAACAAGATATTGAGCCTTGATTGTTTAACCTCATTTGTCCCTTCATAAGTTATACAAAGTCTATCCCATATGTCCTTTTCGCTTTTGCAAGTGGAAACCCGCATGTAGTCTTCAGATTTTAAAGCACAAAAAAAACTGTTTAAATATTTGGCATTTAATTGTGCTAAGTCACGTTCTTCTACAGTCCAATCAGTAAAAGGTATTTCTACCATTACTCCATCAACTAATCTAGTTGGTTTTGTGTAGCCATCCTGGACTAACATCCACATGCGATAATCAAGTGACTGTAAGAAAGTAGACATGCGTGTTTTCCAAAAATCAAAAGGAATATTGTCAAACAGTGGAGGTCTAGTAATAGAGTAACCCTCAGGTGTGTTCCGGTTTCCAAAAGTAGCCATCTACGTTAATCAAAAAGTAGTTCAAACTTATGATATTGAAACGGAGCTCTGATACCACTTGTTGAATCTAGTAATTAGGTTGTTAAGCCTAAGTGAGTGTCCCAAGGCTACCAAGAGGGGGGGGGGGGTGAATTGGTAGTTTAAAAATTAAAATTTAAGACCCCCTTTTTTTTTTTAATTTTGTAGAAAAAGATTTTTCAACCACAGAGTTTTTAAAACTGAAATAGAAAGTGCGGAAATGTAAAAAACAGTAAAGTAAATGACACCAGATTTATAGTGGTTCGGTCTATAACCAGACCTACATCCACTCCCCAGAGGCACCCTCTGAGTATTGCACTAATACCAATAGTGACTCTCCTTTTGCACCCACAGCAAGGCGGAGAAGCCTTTTTACAACACACTCTTTTCACCACTCCCCGGTGCGGCAGAGAACCGTCCGTCCTTTTACACAATACCCAGTGTTGGCAGAGAACCGTCCGTCCTTTCACTCTCTCTTAGTGTGGGCAGAGAACCCTTCATCCTTTCACACTCTCCTAGTGTGGGCAGAGAACCCTTCGTCCTTTCACACTCTCCTAGTGTGGGCAAAGAACCCTTCGTCCTTTCACACTCTCCTAGTGTGGGCAGAGAACCCTTCGTCCTTTCACACTCTCCAAGTGTCGGCAGAGAATCGGATCTCCTTGACAGATCTTCTCACAAGAATCTAGAAGGAAGAAAGAAAAGAGTGAAGTAATCCCAATTCACAAGTAGATACTTTTACCTTTGAAATCCAAATGAAGCCTTCTTGCTTCTATGGTAGGAATCCT
Source organism: Dendrobium officinale (assembly GCA_019514585.1). NCBI lineage: Eukaryota > Viridiplantae > Streptophyta > Magnoliopsida > Asparagales > Orchidaceae > Dendrobium > Dendrobium officinale. Next base: position 26,691,416 of record CM033684.1, on the reverse strand, counting down.
CCCTTGAATGCTCTCTTCACTTCTCTCCTTGGCTATTCTCTCAAGAGGCACGAAGATCAAATGACAAAAAGATTGGGCGGCAGTCTAATTTGGGCTACTTATACAAAAGACAAGAAAAACCGCCAAATAACTGCAAGTTTTCAATTCTGTACACAGTGGATCGTCCTGTACGATCGTAGATTGTCCTGGACGATTTTACTTAAACGATCTGAAACGACCCCATTTGAATATGTGTATGAAATGTCTTCGTACAGCTGATTGTCCTGTATGAACTAGGTTCGTCCAGTACGAACGGTTATTACAAGGTCGAATCTAGAAACTGCTGAAAACTGTCCTAAGTCGGTTAATCGTTTGGACGATAATTAATTTCGTCTGGATGAAAATTTTACAGAGAACCAATCGTACTGTACGATAATTAATTTTGTCTGGACGAAAATTTTACAGAGAGTCAATCGTACTGTACGATAATTAATTTCGTCTGGACGAAAATTTTACAGAGAGCCAATCGTATTGTACGATAATTAATTTCGTCTGGACAAAAATTTTACAGAGAGCCAATCATACTGTACGATAATTAATTTCGTCTGGATGAAAATTTTACAAAGAGTCAATCATACTGTACGATAATTAATTTCGTCTGGACGAAAATTTTACAGAGAGCCAATCGTACTGTACAATAATTAATTTCGTCCTGGACGAATAGGACTTAGAAAATTTTTCGAGCAAGTTTCTATTCGTTCCATATGCTCTATAGGAGATAACTGTCTGATCGTCCAGTACGAACGAAAATCGTCCTGTACGATCAATACAAAATTAATATGATCTCCTTATTTGTGTGTGCATGTTTTTATTCACTCAAGTTACAATCGTTCAAAAATTTCAAGGTATCTCATGCTGATTTTAATTTGAAGTCTTCGTAGTCTGGAGTTCTTTCCCTGAAATGTTAGTTCACACAAGAGCAAATACAATTCTTCCAATATTGTTAGGAGATAACTACACATTTGAACAATAATGTTTGAAATCATCAAAACTTTATAAGTTGCCAAAAATGTAATGCATGCAAATAGCAACTATCTTAACACAGCTATCAGTTATACAGTTAATGAAAATTAGAAGAGAAAAGGAAGCCAAACCATCTAAGAACGACAAAAAGGAAGCTCCAGGAAGTATCCCCATACAATCACATCCTTATAGTCAACTCTCATAAGCCAATCATAAGGAGAAGAGAAACCAAAATCAGTTAAGAATATTAGAAAAAACTTTCTAAAGATCCTCAAAATTCTTCCATTTCAGAACTTTTATTTTAACAGCTTTTTTAATAGAGTAGCAAAGAGCCGAAGGAGAAGTCCAATTGCCATCATATCTCCTTTTATTTCTTTCGAGCCAAAGAAAATATACCAGAGAAGAAATAATAAAGAATATAAAATTTTTCTCTTTTCCAATAAAACCATTATTATTATCAAAATAATCCAGTAACTGTAATAGATTGGGCCTTAAAAGAAAATTATCCATATGAGGAAGGAGATTAGAAATAACAGAGAAAGAGTAATCACACTCAAAAAATAAGTGGTTATGGTTCTCCATCTCATAACAGCAATAAAAGCAATAAGAATTGATGGCAATGTTCCTCTTTAATAATAGGTCAGCTGTTTTCAGCATTTCCAAAATAGCCATCCAAAAATAAACCGAGAATATAAAAGTATGGCCTTTGAACCAAATAAATTTATTCAAAGAAGTATCAGATAAGTTCTCATAGTAATTAGCTAAGAATAAACGATGAGTAGAATTAGGTAAGCCATCCTAGAGCACCGTCGGTTGCTTACCAATAGGAATTTTTAAAATTTCATCTAGCACAATTCTAGGTAAATCATAAATGTTCCCCAAAAAATTATAAGAAATATAATTCTTAACCGGAGCAAAGGGTCCAGGAGGAGGATTAATAAACTCAGAAATAGCTTTTCCATTACACCAGGGATCCCAATAAAAAGAAAGGTTACTGTCAGTATTGATATGAAAGATAATTTTATGCTTAATCTTAACAGCAACTTCACAAATAAGTTTTCACATTTTAGAAGCTCCCACAGGAGGAGGCTTCCAAGGAGAAGAAAATTTCCCTCTATACCATAAAGCCAAACCATTGTTACAGGATAAGAATCTCCAAATGAGAGAACAATTAAAACTATGATAAAGAGCCTTAATCGAAGGTAAACCCAGTCCACCTGTAGCTTTGGGGGTGCAAACAGTGGACCAGGAAATAGTATGTAATTTCTTATCATTAGTATTGCCATGAAAAAGAAATCTAGAGCACATCCTGTCAATCATTTTGCAAGAGCTTTTAGGTATAATAGCCCCCCTAATCCAATAAGCTATGGTATTAGCAATCGAGAATTTAAGAAATTGAATTCTACCAGCCATTGATAAAAATTTAACTTTCCAGCCATCCAGTAAACCAGCAATTTTGTTAAGAAGAGGCTAAAAATGAGAAGTACTTAACTTCTTCAGAGAAATAGGTAAACCAAGATATGTAATGTAATGAACAGAGTTAACAATCCCCAAGATATTGCAAATATCCTCTTGATGTCTACAGTTATCAGCAAAAATAATGGAGCTTTTCTGCAGATTAATACAAAGAGCATAAGCTTTTGCAAAATCATCAAGAATAATCTTGAGATTGATAACATTATTAGTAGAGTTCTCACCAAAGATAAGAACATCATCAGCATAGAGTAAGTGAGTAAATTCATGCCCATTAGAAAAAATGCCTTTGAAATGATAGTTCTGCTTATCATGTAACCTACAAGAGAGAGCATCCATCACAATGCTAACAAGAAGAGGAGAGAGGGGACACCCTTGTCTAAGCCCGGACGTGGAATTAAAAAATCCTTCCAGCGAGCCATTTAAACAAATAGAAAAGTAGACATTATTAATACAACCTTTAATCCATCTAATAAAAATCTCAGGAAAACCTTTCATCCTCATCAGATTAAAAATAAAATCTTTGGAGACCGAGTCAAAAGCTTTAAGAATGTCAAGCTTAGTACAAAATTTTTTACTAGAATTATTGGAATCTCTTAAAATTTCATTGGCTAAGATGATGTTATCAGAAGAAGATCTATTTTTAATAAACCCGGCTTGGCTACCATGAATAATAAGAGGTAAAACATTCTTCAGCCTATTAGCAAGAAGTTTAGCAACAATCTTGTAAAAAACATTACATAAAGAAATGGGTCTATAGTCAGAAATAGAAGAAGCATGAGATTTCTTGGGGATAAGAGTAATGGCCGTAGCTTTTGCCCCTTTAGGAAAATGGCCATATTTAAAGAAATTCTTCACAGCATTGCAAACTTTAATGCCCATAATATCCCAATTTTTCTTATAAAATTCAGCAGTATAACCGTCCGGACCAGGGGAGGAGCCGTTAGGAAAAGCGAAAACCACATCTTTGATGCCTTTATTATTAAAAGGACCAACCAAATAATTAGCCGCCTCAGAAGAAAGTAAGACACCAGTAGAAAGTTTCATGGAATTAGCAAAAGGGGGAACAGGAGTATTAAAAAGATTGCTAAAGTGATTAATCAAAGCTTGAGCAATGTCATTATGCTCCGTAAAATTACCATCAGGCGTAGAAAGGATTTTAATAGTATTAATATTTTTCCTATTTCTAATTTTAGCATAAAGGAAACCCAAATCCTCTTCACCAGCAGTAAACCATTTGACTTTAGCCCTTTGAAGCAACCAAGAAGCCCAAGAAGCTTGATAATTAGAAAGTAAATCATTAATAACCTTAAGCTGAGAGTTAATAGTACACTCTAAGGGATGCTTCTCAATCTCATTAAGATAAAACCGCTGCTTATTTTAAGATATTCAATGGCTTTAGAAATGTAGCAAGCAGAGTTCCAATTCTTTTTCTTAAGAAAATTTTTCAAAGTCTGCAAGCTAGAATAAAGGGAAGCATTGGGACTAGAAGAGGGGCAACTTTGAAAAGAATCCAGCAAAGCTTCTCTAAAGCCCGTCTGATTAGACCAATAGTTTTTAAAAAGAAATCTCGACGGTTTAAACTGAATAGTATCAAAATGAATCATAAGAGGAGAATGGTCAGAGCATTGGGGAGTATCCACATTATAATAGGAATTAGGATAAATATCCAACCAATTAGTGTTGACCAAAGCCCTATCCAACTTAATATGTATGGGATTATCTTTCTGCTGATTGAACCAAGTATAATACAAACCAACCGAAGCAAGATCAATAAGTTCTCAATCAAAAATAGTATTATTAAAATCACTATATCGATTAGAATGTAAAGTAGCACCCCCTAATTTTTCTTGTTCATACCTGCAGCAATTGAAATCCCCAACTAAAATCCACGGCTGAGTAATATTATCAGCCAGATCTCTAACAAGAGTCCAGAGGGACTTCCTATCATCAGAAGTGTTAGCAGAATAAACAACAGTAATAAAAAAAGAGGTGGAGGAGTCTAAATTAACTTTACCATGAATACATTGGGAAGAAATAACTAAAGGGTTAAAAGAGATAGAAGAAGAATCCCATTTAACCCAAATTCTTCCAGGGGAAGAAAGAACAAAATTGTTACAACAACCCTCATTCTCAAAGAGCTTATGGGAATTAACGAACCAAGTATCTTCAAGCATAGACTGATGAATCTTCGCTTTAAGAACACAGAACATTTTCAATTTGTGGTTGTTAATAAGGTTTTTACAAGCTAGAATTTTTTCGGGCTTGATAAAACCACTAACATTCCAGCACCCAATAAAAGGAGGGCTCATTTGGATTTTGAGGAAGAGGGTTTTGCCTTTTTGGCAGTGTTCCCTTTAGTGGGTTTTTTGGCAGGAGAAGTATCCTTGGTATTAGCAGGAGACTTATTCGAGGAGAAGGGATGTTTCCCTAGAGGAGGATTAGAATGTTTATCCAAAATCAGCGAGGATAATTCATCAGTATCAGTTTCAAGTTGAAGATCATGATTGCCTTCCATATTGAGAATTTTGAACTTATTGTCAATAGGAATCACCGAAGATATATGAGAGGAATTTATGTAATTAGGTTCTGAAGAAGATAGCTCTTCTGTGGGAATATTAAGGTTGGGTATGTTGTGATCTTTTTCCAATATGATCTTAGAATTAAGCTTGGAGATATTTATCTGATCAGTAGTAATTTCATGTATAACAGATGGTTCAGTAGGAGGAGGAGAATGTAATGTAAGCTCAGCAATCTTCTAAGGTTGAATAGGCTGTTCAGTGGGTGCAGGAGAAGCAGGCTTGGAAAGAGGATGTTCTGTGGGTGTAGGGAGAAGAGGAGGAAGTTTGGAATTCGTGCGGAGTCTATAACGGGGATTTTTGCTCGTACTTCTGCCCCTCATATTGGGTAGATTATTATTAAGCAAAGGTTAATTTGGTTTAGGATTAGAGGGGCAAAGATTAGAAGGGTGGATAAGAGATCCGCAAGATTCACAAGGAGACGGTTTCCAATCATAGATAACTTTCAGAGAGAAGTCCTCCCCATCAATATCAATCGGAATTTCTTCCGGAAGCTTAGAGTCTTTGGAGATCAAGACACAAATTCTAGCAAAATTAAGTCTTGTACGTTTGGCAGTGAGAGCATCTACAATAAGCGGAACTCCAATAAAACTAGCGATTTTTGATATTCCCGAAGGTGTCCAAAGAGCAAGCGGAACATCAAAAATCTTAACCCAAATCGGGATGGAAGCAGACTCATCTCTTTTAGGTTTGAATTTGGGAGACCATTGTTGAAGAACAAAAGGTTTCCCAAGCAAAAACCAAGGTCCACCAAACCAAACCATATTATAGTCATCCAAATTATTAAACTTCAAAAGGAAAAACCCATCTGAAAGAGAGATTAAAGATAGAGATCCCTGAAGTTGCCATAGCTTTTTCATGGCTGAAAGAAGCCTTTCATAATACGGTCTCTGACCGATAGAATACCCAATAAGAGATAAGTTCCAGAGAGAGATACCTTCCGAGATATCATCAACTTTGAAGGAAAGTTTTTGTTCCGGGGGAACAAAAGAAACAGGAAAAACCTCAGATCTGGTTTCAGGAGCCGCAGTGAAATTGTTCGTCCATGGAGCCGGAGCAGCCAAAGATGAAGGATCGAGTTGCGTAGAAGATGGAAGAGGAGGAAAATCAGAAGATTTTCCAACCATCGTCGATAGAATGGAGGGGCGAAAGCTCCCAGACGAAACCCTAAGCGCCGCAAGCAAAAAGTTTCTCTGAGTGGAAACCCTAAGCGTCGCTCAGATCAGTCACATCCTTTTCACGCTCTTGTAGTTGTTGAGCTATTAATAGCAATTTCCCCTCAAACAATACATGACCATGTCTTGAATTTATTTTTTTCCTAATATGCATTTATTGGAATTGAATTGAATTATATATGCATTTTCAAATATCTCACTTAAATTTTGGCATAGGTTTTTGTAAATTCATAAACTAATAAGATTTATATCAAATATCCTTGAAAAATTCACGGAAGATCAAGAACAAACCCTAATTTACCTCTGCCAAAAAAAAAAAACTCATATATGATTAACAATTTATTAATTATAATTAAAAATAGAAAATCAAATTCCGCATTCAATTGTTTTTCCGCATTCTAGATTGCCTACTTTAGTTTTGCGCTTTTTCTTTAGTGTGTGATTTGATTATCCGTTTTAAATTATTTGATAACCTTGCTCCTTAAACTTAATTTAATTTAATTTAAAACGTGCAAATGAGGTAAGCTCACTTGAGAGGTGACTGTAAACCAGCTCACCCGGACGATGCCAGACCTCCAACTTCAAGCATGTGTGCGTGAGAATCAGCAGAGATTTATTCTAATCGGCTGCTATGACTGCAATTCTTTCGGGGCCAGCCGCGCCTTTGACCTGCTTCGCAAAGGCGAAGAAAGCAGTCTCCTTTCCAGACAAACAGTACCATTTTTTAGGCAGAGGCGTCCTTTTCGATCCATCACTTAGCTCTGTGATCCCAAGAAGCTCCGCATATGGGCGGATGACTATGAAGAGAAAGTCCAATCTTATACCCAGAAGACCGTTATCTCCTGTCATGGAGTGGCAAGACTGCAGGTATTTGATCAATTGCTTGTTCAAACAATTCAATCTGTTTCTTGAATGGGATTTGGGTTGCATTTGTTCTTTCATACATATTTTAACTGACTTCCGTTTTGTTGTGTTCCATGGTTGGGGGAGCTTTGAATCAAAGTAATAATGCTTGAATATCCTTCCATTTTGCTAGTTATTGTCTCTTTTGAAATGTAAATGCGATGCATGAAACAAACAGTGTATGTATTTTTGAGAGGATACTGAGACAATGCCGCACCTGTTTAATTTGTATATCTGTAGATGGAAATCTGTTTACTCTACTGGGGCTTATTTTGTTCCTGGATATACGATTGAAATTTACTTATTTCCTATGTTGTTGCTCCGAAAAAATAGCAAGATTGCGTTATATCTTGATGCCTTCTTAGTTTCTCTTGATTCCTTTGGGTTCAGTAGATTTATAGCAATTCAAACTACTTTGTAAGATTTTGGAGTGTTTAAAAGAAGGCCTTGAGAATAGAGTCTTTTAAGTGTTGAAAACCCACCAAAAAGCAGCATGAATTTTGTTGGGTGATGCTTACTTGTTCTTTATCTTGTAATACTTGTAATTGCGTTCGCGTTATTTTATTTTATTTTATCTTTTTTGAATCAATCTAGTTTCAGATTTCGACCGTCATGGCAGTTTGCATTTTAGATATCGAGAGGCCTATGTTGCATCGATAAGGATACAATGACACAGATATGACACGATATAGATACAGGACACATCAATTCTTAAAAATATAGTATACGGGTACGACGCGGACATGTCATTATAATTTATAAATCATACATAAAAATTAAAAAAACAATCAATGCATAATATTTGAAATGACAAAAAAATGAAAGCAACATTATTTGTAGCCTTGTAGCTTATAATATCAAAATAAAAGTAAGCATTGAGTCAAGGGAAGAGTTAAAACTAAAACTCATTTGCCTAATAAGAATTTTGTGGGATGATTCCACTAATTATGTTTTTGCATAATTTGATGGCATGTTTACTGAATAATATATGAGAGCTAAATTTCTTTTTTTTTTCCATTTAAGAAAACATACAAACTACAATAACATGAATTTTTTAATACATGAATAAAAAATCAAAGCATTACAAATGCAAAATAATTGACGCCCTAATATCATATTTTCTAGTAAACTAACATCAATGTAAATGGCTCGCGGGTTTGAGAATGAGAGAAACTCGCTCGCAGCCGCGGAAGCAAATATGACGCGTCTTTTTTTGGATTTTTTTTGACTTTCAACGGACACGCGTATCCGATACGTGTGTCCTTTTGAAATTAAATATTATTTTAATTGGATACGGCTTTGACATATCTGACACGTTTTGGTGTTGTATCAAATGTGTATCGTGTCTGACACGTATCCAATACAGCATGCCTTCATAAATAGGTGAATCGATGCAACATAGTTGAGAGGTCAGATATTTAGACCTTTGTCTAATATCTCAGCAATACTAGTTTTCCTTGACAAAACATGGAAAATGGTTTAGTGTTTTTTAGTCAACATGTGTTTATAATTCATACCATCCTAGAAAAGCTTCTAATAGAAATTATATATTAAAAAAAAAAAAAACTGAAGTAGAATAGATGGTGGACAGCCCATTATGTTTCCCTGTATAACTGAACCGAGTAGCTCCCACAGATTAGTGGCACGGCAGCAATAACCTGAGAGAGGTGGCAGCAGAGAGGGAGGAGGTTATGGGCTCAGGTGAGTGGAGTTTAAGGCAGGATTATAGGGGTGGTTTCCTAAGGATGGTTACATAGTTTTCAAAGCTGGTTGTAAGAATGCTTACTTGTATGCATGATTGGTGTTTTTAATGGTTTTTTGTTTTATTCTTGCATTTCAGTTCATGTTAGCAATTGTTCAAACCTTTGTACCTACTGGTTATAACTTATAAGCAATACAGCTGGTCTTCTTTAATCATCTAGGTAACTAACAGAGCAATTTACAAAACTCCTAGTTGGTCATTGATTCTAAACATATACAAATATTTCCATAGTGTACAACTATTATTTTCTCTTTTTTAGGAGATATTCGCTTATTGTATTTTTACCTTTGTTGCTCTCTTCTTCAACATATAAGTAGGGATTTTATTTTCAAATACAATAGAATGCAAATATTTAATTTATCTCTCACTCTCCTTTCTTGTAACATGGTGTCAGAGCGATATTACCTCTAATCTTGCTTTCACTAAAGCATCTTTTTCGCTAAATCTATTAGAATCTTCGTGTATCTAAACATTTTTAATGCAGCTTTTTGGCTGAATATTTGGATCTAGTCTCCTCTTATTGAAGCCCATTGTGTCAGCATCTTACCAATGTAATCATTGATCTTCAAGCCTCTGCTCACCATCATACACATACTCTCTCTCTCTCTCTCTCTCTCTCTCTCTCTCTCTCTCTCTCTCTCTCTAAATTTTGCTCTTCAGGAGACAACCGCCATCGTCTCGTCCCTTTTCATCTTTTGAGGGTTGCAATCTCATTGCTCATAACTATCTTGCTACCTCGATGCCTCACCACAATCACTAATAACTATAGGCAAATCCAAGCTTGCGCATCCTATTGCTACTACATTAGATGGATCTGACTATAACCTTTGGAGCTAGAAAATATTGAGTTTCCTCAAAAACTACCAAGTGTGGGAGTATATCATTGAAAATGTTAATAACTTTCTTTCTGAAAATCATCCTCTTTGGGCTCATTTTGATTTGCTTTGCCCAACGATAATATTTGGTCCATTCTCTATTACTATGAATAATGCCTATTAATTTAGTTTTTTATAGTATTATTTGATTACTATCAATCTATTTGTGCTTCTTTACTCAATCCCAACTGTCTCATTACCATGAAAAAGTTGCCTTTCTTGAACTTATCTCAGAGATGAAACAACTTGTTATGGAAAGAGTTTTCCTCAATAGCTTTTTTATTTGTACTTATTTATATGATAAAAATAATTCTTATTTATGATTATCATTTATGGCCATATGTGTGTAGATACTATTAGGGCACTGTTCACTCTCCATGAGCTTGTCCTAAATTCTTACTTATATGTGTCACCACTGCTACAAAATCTTTCTTAGGTATAACAATAACAAATGATCAGAAGTCTTTCCTGCCTTCCTACCTAATCTTCTGGTTGCTAAACTCTTGGATGGTCTTCTTGGTCTCATACTTTGTCTGGTATAAAGGTTTTTGTTATTGCTGCTTCTTCCACAACCGCTGATACTTATCCTTAGTTATGGTTACTCTTTCTATGATTGATCTAAATAGCTTTCCTTTTACATCGAAATTTATCACTTTGATCTTGAAATACAGAAGTCCGTTCTATCTTATCATTTACATCAACACAAAACTGCACCTCAATACTCTTGTTTTCACACATCAAACAACAAATGGTTAGGTTTAATGCAAGCATTATCGTATTCTTAACATTATGCATCCTTGCTTCTCTCAACCTTATGTCTTGAATTTCTCTAGGGGGAGGCTTCTCTCACTATAGTTTATACAATCAATTGAATTCCTTCTCTTACTACTTTTTATCATTATGGAATTCTCCTACTATTTTATATTAGTGTTCGCATGATGTACTTTATTGTAAGATCCTTGACTACACATTCTTGTTGGGCTTTTGGTTGTGCTTTCTTTATTTTCTTATGACTATGAGTGAAATAAACTTCAAAGTCAATCTCATCTTTTTTGCTTCTTAAGCTATAACCCATAGGGCAAGAGCTATTGTTTTTGGGATCTATTATAGTGTCTTCAAATCTCTCACCATGCCATGTTCTGGGAACATGATATATTTGATTCTTTATTTCAATTTTATCTTTCCATCCTCTTCCTCCCTTCCTTCGCTTGATCTCTTTACCTTTTAACCTTTGATCTGTTGACATCAACACTATTAATGATATTTCTTTTCATGTACTGTGTTAGACCGATTCCTGGATTGGTCCAGCCGGTCCATCCTGGACCGGCCTTGGTTTACCATAGGCGGAATAGAGGTTCATCCCTAGCCATTGCCTCCACCCATCCTGGACCGGCCTTGGTTTACCATAGGCGGAATAGAGGTTCATCCCTAGCCATTGCCTCCACCTTTTGGGGTATGGTCCAGAAGCCACATTAATGAGAAATTAAGTGAGTTTAGAAGGAAAAATCTCAAATTGAGGGGTTGTTTTGAAATTGGGGAGAATTTGTGTATGTTTTAGTAGGTCTCCTAGGGTTTGTTTTATCGAATATTTTGCTTGAGAGCCGGATCTTTCTCTCAAATCGAAGATCCATTGTATTTTTGCTTCTCCACTTCTTCCTACCATCAATTAAAACGTTCTTTTGTGAGTTTCTACCTAAATCTTGTCTCTTTTTATTGTTTGGGGTTTGCTGAAATTCAAATTCAACCAAGAGAGTTTACAGTATATTGGAATATTTCTTATCAAATTGGTGTCAAAGTCCTCAATTCAGGGTACCTATGATAAGAAGAAAAATGGAAATATTGGATAGAGAGATAGGCCAATTAAAATCAAATTTGGTGGGGAAGAAATGTTGAGGAAGTTGCTTCCCAACCCAAAATGATGTCATCGGAGGTGAGGGAGCCATCGACGACCAAGGAAGTGCTGAAAACCAGAATCCAATAAGGAGGGAAAAATCACGAGATAGAGATTTTGGGGGGAGAGGATGGGATGCCTCCCCTAGAACCTATTTTTAGGGAGCAGATGAATTATGGGTATGAGCTAGGGGTGGTGATTTTGCAAGAAGAAGGGTTGATTTTGAGCGAAGGGGTGTTAAGTTTGAAAGAAGAAGGGTTTGAGTATGAATGTAGAAGGGAGGATCGGGATACTTGGGGGGGGGGACTACCCCCTCAGGGAATGGGAGGTTATGGAGGAATAAGGGGAAATAGAGGTGATTCGAGGGTAAGGAAGCTAAAGATGCTTATCTTTAAAGGAGAGGAAGTGTATTGGTGGATCTATAAGGTAGAGAGATGCTTCGCTATAAATAAGTTGATGGAGGAAGAGAGACTGATGGAAACTGGCTTGTGTTTGGAGGGAAGGCATTGGCCTGGTAATGGAGAGACATGAGGCGACTTATACGGAGTTGGGGGGAGTTTAAGGACTGTTTGTTGGAACATTTTCAAACTAGCAAAAGAGGGAATTTTTATGAGTAGTTCTTCTCTCTTACGCGGGAGGGCTCTATCTTAGAATATTGGGAGAAGTTTAACTATCTAGCTAGCCGACTGGATTGGCTTTCTGAGATAGTACTGGAGGGAAACTTCTTGAAAGGGCTCAAACTAGAAATTAGGGTGGCAGTTAGAGTTATGTGGCCTTGTGACTTGGGAGAAACTATGCAGCTAGCCCAGTTGGTGGAAGATCAGAAGCACCTTAAGAGGGGGTTGGGGTAGAGGCAGCAATTCAAGAGGCTCGTATAGGATGACCACCACCTTCCTAGCTCCCAAGCGGCCAACATCAAGAAGCCTTCGTGAGGCCCCAAAGGAGAAGCCTGTAGGCAGTGGTAGTGCCAGGATTTTTTTCTGCGGGGGCACAAAATTTTGATATTAAAAATACCCTCAAGCTTTTTTATTTTATCTTGAAATTGACATTATGGTTTTAATTTTTATTATTATTATTTTTAATTATAAGAAGATAAAATTTATGAAAATAAAAAAAACTTATTGTCATGCTCATCTAAATTAATTTCAACACAAATTTATTTAAACTATATATTATCATATTAATGTATTTCAACTACTCTTCTACCATATATTTTTATATCTAATTTAAATAAAAATTTAACTAAAAAAATATTTTAAAAGCAATAAATATATAAAAAAATTGCATCTTATTATTATAAAAGTACATTCAAAATATATAAAGATTTATAATAAATATATTTTAAGCTACTTGATTTAAAATTAAATATTATAATTCTCCTCTAATGGAATTTGTTGACTTTAATTACATAAATTTCCTATAAACTAGAAGTTGGAGTTTTTAAGATAATAAAAAAATTTGATGAAATTTTTAAAAAAAAAAAACTAGTAATGGAAAGATGGAGAGAAAAATAGTCTCATCCCTCATGAAAATAGATAGATAGAGAGAGAGAGATAGATAGATAGATAGATAGATAGATAGATAGATAGAGAGAGAGAGAGAGAGAGAGAGAGAGAGAGAGAGAGAGAGAGAGAGAGAGAGAGAGAGAGAGAGAGAGCTAGGGGCTAGTGAATGAGGTTGCCGGCTATAAAATTAAAATGTCAAAGAGAGAGAGAGAGACAGTAGGCAAAAAGAGAGGGTGAGAGCCGATGAGCATGAAGTAAAGGGAATTTTTTTTGAAGGGGGGGGGGGGGGGACGTGCCCCCCCCTAGGCCCCCCTTAAATCTGCCCATGCCTGTAGGAGGGGGATTCTGGGGAAAGTTCAAGAAGCTCACTGAAGGAGTGACATAAAAAAAATGTGAAAGGATTGTGTTTTAGATGTGATGAGAGGTACACACCGGGTCACAGGTGTACTGACCGAACTCTTTAGGTTCTCACCATCTATGATGATGATGATGAAGCTGAGGAGGAAGGTGAGAGCAAGACAGTGGTAGAAGAGGACAAAGAGTTGCATCTTGAAATGGCATAGGTCTTCTTAAATTTAGTGGTGGGATTCACTCTGAATCACACCATGAAAGTGAAAGGAGATATGAAAAAAAGAGAGGTAGTGGTGTTGATAGATAGTGGAGCTACTCACAATTTTATCTCCAACTAGGTCGTTGACCAATTGGGGTTGAAATTGGTGGTCACAGGGAGTTATGGTGTGATGGTTGGCACTGGGAAGGTTAAGACGGGTAGAGGAGTATGTAGAAGAGTGGTTCTGACCATATAGGGGGTCTGGATGAGGGAATACTTCCTTCCATTGGAGTTGGGAAGCACTAAGGTTGTCTTGGGGATGAAGTGGCTATAAACCTCGGATGATACTAAGGTTAATTGTGGAGCACTGACAATAGAGCCGGTAGTGGAGGGAAGAAGAATGATGATCAGGGGTGATGCAGAGTTATCCAAAGCCTCAGTTTCACATAAAACAATGGTGAGGACCCTACAGGAGGTGGGATAAAGATTTCTGGTGGAGTTACAGAGCTTAGAGGGGGTTAAATTGGAGGAAGAGGGAGACATTTCTCTTGTAGTGCAGCCGTTTATATAATAGTTTGGTGAGGTTTTTCAGCAAACTCAAGGATTTCCACCATTGAGGGAGTAGGTGCATGCCATCACCTTAAGAGAGGGGGTATCACTGATTAGTGTCAACCCATATTGCTATCCTCAGATTTAGAAAGATGAGATTGAGAAGCTGATCTGAGTGATATTTGAGTCGGGGATCATTAGACCTAGTGTGAGTCCTTTTTTTAGCCCGGTCTTATTGGTCAAGAAGGATGGGAGCTGGAAATTCTGTGTGGACTATTGGGCCCTCAATAAGAATACTGTGCTTGACAAGTTTCTCTTTCCGATGATAGATGTGTTGTTGGATGAGCTATGTGGAGCAGTGGTGTTCACAAAGATGGATCTAAAGTCGGGGTACCATCATATCCTGATGAGAGAGGAGGATGTCCCGAAGTTTGTGTCATGTCTTATTTAGTGGTGATATTGAGAGTGAAATTTAGATGCACCCATTACCTCATCTTGAAATATCAAGAATAGTATGTTGATTTCGATGTGCTCTTTATCTACTCAAATAAGATCCTTGACCATGATTCAAAAAGTTTATTGGTATTATTCATTATTTCTTCTACTCATTCAATCCTTATGGTCTTGGTCTCTATTTTGGCTTGTAATGGCATTATTTTATTCCATGTAGCTGGTATGATTATACATAATGATGATAATAATAGTTTCTCTGCTCTTAAAAAGCATCTCCAACATTACATTGAGATGAAGGATCTAGGATACTTTTATTACTTCCTTAGTATTGAAATCTCCTTTGACTCTATTGGTTTTGCTCTCTTACAATCTAATTATACCTTTGATCTTCTACTTATGTGATCATCACTAACTTGAAGATTGCCTTCATTCCCTTGGAACTGCACAATCATCTCAATTCAAATGATGAAGTACCACTATTAATAGTGATTGGAGGATTGATATTTTTAATTGTCATTCATCATGGCATTGAATTACTCAGTTGCCCCTCACACTCCCCAGAATGTTGCTATCCTCCAAATTATTTGCAATATATGAAGTAATAACATCCATTGTGGTTTTCATTACTTTTCCCAATCTCCAGTTATACTCATTTGTACTCTGATATAGACTAGGTTAAACCAGGATTGCTCGTTCAAGTGTCAAGGAAGAATATTACTGCCTTAGCGATATGGTGGAGGAATTAATTTGTTTTCAATGATTGCTTGATCACTCATAATTATGGCTCTAGTTCATGAAAATCCCTTTATTTTGCATTTGACAATCATAGTGTGATTGAGTTCGCTCAAAATAATGTCTACCATGAGTACACCGAAGACATTAAGACTATCTATTTGTTCATTTTACTATTCTTCTTTAGTCTATTTCCTTATGTGATCAACTACAGGCATCTTTAGCAAATCCTATTCTCTGGGAGATTTTTTGCGAGTTGTAAATTTTTCATATTTTATCTCCTCATGATTATGAGAAAGTATTATCATGTACAAATATTCTTCATAATGCATAATTATTATCTCATTATTAGGATATATTTTCTTAATTTGTTTTTAATTTTATTTCTCTCTTTATAGCCTATATATAAGCTTCATATTTTCTTTTACACAAATACAACATAAATGGACACTCTTCTTTTATAACAATGATGATGTTATAAAATGTATTATGCAACATCCAAATTGAATCTTCACGTGATTGATCTTCTAAAATCTAAGCTGTAGGGATGTGAATTGCTGCCAAGGAAGGTTGTGGTTCTTATGACCCAAGGAGAATGAGAACCAATGGAATTTTAGTGTCTAAATTTCTTTCTCTAAAATACAGTTTATAGCACCTATTAGATGGGCTAGAGAATGGATCCTTCTAAGTTGAACCCTCTAATTGTTCACCTTCCAAAGTCCAAGAGGTTAGCTAATTAAACAGCCTCAAGAATGTTGCAGTTTGTATGTGATAAGCTTCTTGGCATCCGAGAAGGGTAGGCACCTTTAGAGTAGGTGTGGACTCTAAAAGAAGAAGAGGGAAAAGAGAGAAACCATAATTTTTCATTCCACAACATTTTCTTACAATAGGAGGCTATTTATACTACTTGAGTAAACAAATTTACAAAATAGACCCATGATGCGGGGCTTGAATTGATGTTTGCTTTGAATTGATTAGGAAATATGCTTAGATTTTCTTTGATATAAAAATAATGAAAGCCCACTAAAATATGCAAGTATACGTGCCGATTAAGTAATAAAATATTATAGTAGAGTGTTGATCCCACAAGGAAATATTATGCTTAATTGCAATTAAAATACTACTGCTTATTTCAAATGCACAATTTATTCCACTGAAAGTTAAAATGGATATTTTTGAGTTTTTGTCATTTAAGAAAAATTGCAAGAAGATTTGATACCAATGAAGATAAAATATTTTGGACTAATGAATGTAAGTATGTAACAACATAGGTTTTCTAATGAGACTCTTAATTTTAGATGTGGATCAGAGCATATGCATCCGTTGATCCTTATCGAGTTTATAGGGGTGAAAAGAGGTTAATGGCCTTCCTATAGTTTCACTATCTTCATAGAACTTAGAATATTCAAACATTCTATATCTAGGTATGCCAACATTCAATTTCAATATTCCTAATTATTTTAGCATTAAATGAAGAACAGGGATATATTGAAAACATCTATATATTCATAATGGCATAAGAGTCTATATTAATACTTGCTATGCTTTTGTATCATTAACCCAAAACTAGATAATTAGCTAGACATGGAAGATATAACAAACAATCTCATTTTTATTTCATTCATTAAAAGAAGAGATACGAGAGAAGTAACAAGAAAATTGTCACCCGGAATGATCAATTAATTTTCTGCTCACCCATTCTTTCTCCAACAATAGAGTTTCTCTCACAAGACAGACTAAGATCTCTTATTATAAGTATCTTCCACTTCCCTAGCCTCCATTAGACTTCACTCTAAGGGGGCACTGAAGAAACACTAAGAATTATAATTTTTTTTTCTCAAGTGTCAGAACTCCCTAAACAACAGAGCTTAAAATTTATTTATAGTAAGTACAGGGATGGGCTCAAGCTCCGCGGCGCTTGACAAAGTGGTGTCATTGCGGTGTAAAATGAACTAGCACCTCAGGGCAATAATGCTTGCTCCACTGCAACGTTGGCTTACCTGACATGATTAATAGCTAAACCGACACGTCTTTTGGTTGAGTCTGCACAACATTTCATCTCAGCCAAGGTTTAAAATTGCGTAAATAAGCCTCGAGGCGTTTTTCGTCTGTGAGGCGAGGCATAAGCCTCGAGGCAGTGTGAGGCGTAAGCCTCACAAACGAAGAATTGCGTAAATGGGAATTTAAGTATTCTAGCAGGTAAATAACAGTAAGAGTCTATGATACAATTAAAACATCTAAATGAGAAGTAAACTTAGTGGAAAACAATAAAATAGATGCAATATATGCATTTAATAGCATAATTTAAAGTACAAAATCACAAATTGAAGTCTATCAAAACTCCCAAAGTACAAATAAAAAAGAACATCTAAAATTCAATCATGTCCCATCACTAAATGGGTCTTTAAGGGAGGCATCTTCATCTCCAATTATATATATGAATGTCAAATCTTCATCATCTTCAATGTTACCTACTTTTCTCTTCCCTATTCAATAAAAATGATTAGTGTATTGTTAATTGCATATATTTTAAATGTAATAGCACATAAGAAATTGTGAGATACCTTTGTTAGCTTGTTGTGCTGCAGTACTAGTGGATGTGTGTCGTGTGGTACTAGTGGATGTGCCCGTTTGTTCTGCTTTGCCCCTCAAGACTTCCATACTTATATCCTCTAGCTGCAGGTCTGATAATGACAAATCTGTCTCATCATCTATGAAACACTCATTATCTGACGCTACATCATCACACACTAAAGGGTCATCATGATCTTTTAACCCCTTGTTCCTCAACCTCTTGTTGTGCATAATATACACAAGGGAGTTCATTATGAGTGTTGAAAGTGGATTTCTTCTCTTTGTTTGCACTTGACTATATGTGCTCAAATTTCGCTCACATCCAGAGAAAGAACAACTAAGATCCAAAACTCTATTAACTCAGGGGTGGAATCACCAAATTGGATTCACCATTCAACTATTTTCAAGAAGGTAAATGATGATCATAATATTTTAAAAGTGTTATGCATGTACGGTTACTTTGCAAAAATAAGCTTACCTGGAAAGCGTTTGACAATAATAGATTTTGCTGCTTGCAGACCAAAAAAATTCCTCTCTATTCTGAAATAGAACAAGTTCTAAATCTGCAAGTTCCATGAGGCATACGCCTCATCCACGATTAAAAAGGCGTTCGAGGCGGACGCCTCGAGGCGCGCCTCAAATCGAGGCGGAGGTCGGGCGAACTTAGGCTTAAGCCTCAAACATCCGGGCGAGGCTTACGCCTTTTTCCACGGAGGCGTACGCCTCAATACCTGAGGCGCCGAGGCGCATCGAGGCAGCGCCTCGAAAGGGAGAAAATTACCTTCAAAGCCAGCGAACAGGAAGGGAAAGTCATCGAAGGAGCGCAGTCGAACAGCCACAAAGGAGCCAAAGAAGCGACGCATGTAATCTCTACACCTCCTATGAAGCAACGAAGCCGAACAACAAGGACGAAAAGTGAAGATGAAAGGCAAACCCTAGACGCAGCTAAGTTATTATTTATTAACTTAATTAATATAATTTAAATATTAATAATTAAGCAAATTAATTAAATACTTAATAGTATAATTAGTGCATAAATTAATTGACTAATTAGTAATATAATTATTAATTAAATATTAATATAATTAGCCTAGTTAATATAAATTAAAATATATATTATTAAATATATAATTAATAGTAGTAATAATAATTATTGAGTAGCTCGTACCGCTCAGTACATGCTCGGTACCGAGCCAGTACCGCTCGGTACCGAGCAAGTATATGCTCAGTACTGAGCGGTACATGCTCGGTACCACTAGGTACACGCTCGGTACCAAGCCAGTACCACTAGGTACATGCTCGATATTGCTCAGTACATGCTCGATACCGAGCCAGTACCGCACAATTCCGAGCCAGTACTGCTCAATTCCGAGCCAGTACCGCTCAGTACCGAGCAATATATGCTCGGTACCGAGGCTTACGCCTCAATTCGCCTCGAGGCTTACACCTCGCCTCGCTTAGCCAAAACGCCTCGATTCCCGATTTCGCCTTTTAAAACGTTGCCCTCATCCATTATTGTGCAATTGCGCCGCTGAGGCGCGCCTTAGGAGCCATTAGGCGTAAGCCCCACCTATTCCCAAAATTGCTTAAGCAATGAGGCTCATGGGGGTAAAATTGCTCAAAGGCGCGCCTCTTATTGTGCAATTTTAAACTATGGTCTCAGCAACTGCATCGTCGCGGCGCTCCAGAATTTGAGCGTTGCGGCGCTTGAATGTGACTTTCAACACTGAGGCGTTGCAAGGCTCAGGTCTTCGACGCTCATTTTCCCGAGACTCCAGTGTTGCGGTGCTGAATTTGGGCACAATGGTGTTGTGTTACGCTGTAGTGTTGACCTTAGTGTCACTGTGGTACTAAAAAACAAAGAAATCGACACTGTAATGTCTTAATTAGGGACCTTGACATTGACGATCATAACACTGCAACGCTTTATTTGATGACATTGCGGCGCTGTTCAACACTTTTTTTTTCCTTGTACACTTCTTGTAGAAACACAACTAAAACAACACTTTTTTTTTGTAAACACAATAAATAGTACAAAATTTGCACTTAACAACCTGGTTCACGTAGAACAAATTAAAAATTGCAAAAATAGAACCTGTGTTCAACCTTGGATATCTTGAAGTATGACATGCACGTTAACATGTAATGAGTGTTTTTTTTTTCATATGCATGGGAGGAAATAGGCTTACAAATAACTTTCCGGCTTTGCTGGAACACTAACTTTATCACCTAATTATAAAAGTTCATTTTTTTTTTAAATTCCTCGCAGCCACATAAATTTAAGCTATAGTTTATAGGATTAAGTTTAAAGTCCACTTGGTTCCATCCATACCATATTTGTATTTTTCCTCATTCTTGTAACCTTAAGTACACATGGGTTGTCATTTATAGAGCATGCCCATGTTTTAATTATTGGGAATTGGACAACACCTAATTCAAATCACCAAGAGTGAATAAAATAAAAAGAAGATAAATGCACAAAATACACCATACATTTTAAATAGGTTCACCTCACAGATGTCTATGTCCTATTGCATTTGATGCATATTTCACTATGATGAAGTTTTTCATAGGAATTCACAAGTCAAATTTAAAGTGCCTCACATAATGATGCCCCCCTCCTTTTATGATTGAAAAAAAAAAAAAAATGGATGACCAAAATATATAATGAAATCTCTAAAATAACTAGCAAAAAAAAAAAAGCTCTACTCACAATCAAAGGAGATTAATTATGCTCCAAAATTTAACATTAATATTTAAGTCATCAAACATAATCACTATGAGGGGTACTGCAAGGTGAAGGGCAAAAATCACACGCCATCAAAAAAGTTCCGGTTCTGTTATAATCATTTTTTTCTTGATGTTTTCATCCTATTTAAATGTGGAAATATTTGTGGAGAGGAATATATGCAAATTATCCTTCTTTCTCCAACTGACTTCAAAAATTTATCCTGAAATTCAGCTTTGAATGGATAATCAACTGATGTATGAAAAAGTTTATTATCCTTTTGTATTGTTTTAGATTGTGTATATTACATTATTGTGACTATTTCTCGATTTCATAAAATTTTCCTTAGTCTTCTCGAACTGTTATGACACAGTGCTATGCTTTTCTGAACTTTACAAATGACATTTGTCAACCTTATCAATATAAAAAAAAGGTGTTATGAAGTTGAGAACAATGTAGAACAATCTGTATGTTTGAAGGGAACCTACATAGTAATTAAATTGCCTTTTCAGTGCAGCTCTGTGATTGAAGCTGAAGTTCCCTGTTCCGTTGCCTATGAATGCTACTCAAATAAGGAACTTATCCCCCAATGGATGCCTTTCATATCATCTGTAAAGGTGCACTTCTAATGAATTGTGATTATATTCTCTATTTCTTAATCTTAAATCTTTTTCATGTTGCAGGATAAGATAAGAAACCGTTGTAGAGACTTCCTGAATAGCGTATTTTTTGCTAAGATTTACATGATTTGAAGATTTTATTTTCATGGAAAAGCAAGCATTATATTTCTTAAACATTCTAGTCTCAACTGCTCAATAGACTAATTATTTCCTTTAGCATGAATGTTTACAAAGGAAACTCGAGCAACAATAATTGTGCTGAACAAAACTTCTTGTTTGCCATAATTTCTACGAAAGCAACAAAAGTCATGCCTAGTCAAAGCTTTTGTTTGCCACTATAACTAAGAAACCTATTTTATGCATGATGTTTTTCTAGGTACTTCAAGACAATACTTCTCTTGTTCTTGACATAGCCAAGTATTGCTCATTTCTACATGATTTGACGGCAGCCAGTAAACTTATGTGTTAAACTTTAATGGAACTTTAACTACACTGACATTTATTTATCATTATTTTTTTTAACTATTAGTACTTTTCCTCTGTTGGGAGACAGTATCATGATTTGTATCTCTTTGGTTGGGTAAACATTGAATTAAGTAGTTATTTGGTTCACCGACATATGCTAATGTTGTCTTATTAATGCATGTCAGTTGTTTGGTTTAATGTTTTTAAATAACAATTTTTTAAATGATATTTCTGTTTAGATATATTGACATCTAGATGTCTCCAAAATCATTCATAATATAGATATCTGAAATAAATGATACAATAGAAAAATTATAATAATTGTTGATCATTTCAAAAAACTTTATTAATTAAGGATGATTAGTATTGAGCCAAATTTATTGCATTTGACAGTTAACACTATCATCCAATTAAGTTTGTTATTTAGATAGTATTGCAATCTATGTAAAATTGGTATCAAGGTAAAATTAAACCAAACAATAATCCTTAAATGCACTACGAACAACAGCAACAACAACATCAAGCCTTCATCCCAACTATGTGGGGTAGCTTCATGAATCTTTTTTTCTCCATTATGTCCTATTAAGAGTTAATTCTCATTTAAATCTAATAAATAAAGATCATTTCAAAAATTTTCTAACCAAGTCTTTTTAGGTCTACCTCTACCTTTCTTAACATAAGTCAAATCTAATACATCTACTTTCCTAATCTGGTCATCGCAAGGCCGCCGTTTTATGTTACCAAACCATCTAATGCGACTCTCTCTAATCTTATCTTCCACCGGAGCTACTCCAGCCTTTTTCACGTATATTCTCATTTTGTATCTTGTCTCTAAGAGTAAAGCCAATCAACCACTTGAGCATCCTCATCTCTGCAACACTTACCTTAATATTATGCTTCTTTTTTAATGGCCAACATTTTGCACCATAAAGCATTGCAGGTCTAACCACCATCGTATATAATTTTTCCCTTAAGTTTGAGGGGAACTTTTTTATTACACAACAAGCCCGATGCATTCTTCCACTTCAACCATCCAACTTGAATTCTACTAATAATATCACTATGTAAAGAAGAAAATGCTTTATAAAGAAAGGGCTAAAAAATAGTATAACATACACCAAATATATATGCAACTTTAGTGGGCTTGCAAGTTATGCTGATGAATAAAAAATTATTGAAGATTAACGGCCACCTGTTATTGATAAGTTCACTATTTATTACACAAAATAATTGAGTAGTTATTTGGATTAGATCTTCATGGTTAAATTGCAGAGCAGCCTTCAAAGTACTATGTGAAAAGAAAATAAGATAATAAACAATGAAGATATAATTATTAAGATTAGATTGCAGGGGAAACACCTCAGTGCTATATGAAAAGAGAATACCTTGAAGTTATATAGAAACTTCTAAAACAATCATATCATCTACTTTATTATAATGTCTCAAGTGTTAAGAAGCATAGCCTGGTTATGAAAGTAAATTAAAGATGATAATGTTAAGATGGATAAATTGTAAAACCAGCAAATGTAAAGTTTAAAATGACTGATAGAGATATTACAATGGTGACAAATGTTAGAGATAATTTAATGAAAAGAAAGACTTTTTTAAGGATGCAATCAATTGAGACAGAAATAACAATTTAGGAAGGGATTCAGTCTTAATGCTAAGGCCAATAAGAAAATGGAGATGCTAATAACAATATTGCCACGACATTTGAAGTATTTCAAAATTATTTGATCAAAGAGATGTTTTGTTCATTGACATTTGTAATGTCATGCAATTAGTTAGAGAGACCAACAATTTGGCCCACGAACATCTTTTAAAAACATTTAAAAAATATCAATTATATCCTTTTTTAAGTTGAAATTGGACAACTTCTAAATTGGCTGATAGCTATTGCCACGACATTTGAGGATCTCGTTACTATGTTTTCATATAAATAATTTTGAAATCTCTTAATATAAACTGGACACATTATTTGACAGATTACCTTCAGATCTTAATGACACTGATATTTAAAATAACATAGAATCAAGCAGCCTCTAAATGAAAATTTAACCAAAGGTGAGTTTTAAGTAGAAGTTGTTAGAAAAAAAGTTCAAAATAATGTACCTAAAGACTGGTGCTTTGTATGAATGTTGAGTTACTGTTGAGGATGGTAATAATGGTGACATTTTCCACAACTTCTGGCTAAGAATGGTTTTTCCCATTTTACCAATCTCCTTCCTCATTTTAAATCCAATTTGAGTATTGCCATCCCACGCTCTTTCCCATCTTCAAGTAGAGTAATAAAGGATTTTAAGTAAATGATGAAGCCGAGTAGCAAGAGCACCCCTAACACAAGTGAGTGAACTTGGTGATCATTAGGTTCTAAAAGACAAGCCTGATGTTTCTCGCTGGTCGTTGAAGTATGAAGTGTTTGGTCGTGATGTAGAACTCTCTTGGCTTGCGCGGAACATGCAGGTATGTCTTGGAAAGCTTCTTGTTCGGTTGTTTATAGACACATTATTATCGTGCAAATCTTCTTTCAATTTGTTTCAGCCCATTCCAAATCAGAAGATTCATTGGCGATCTCTAGAGGGTCTATCCAATAGGTAAGACACGTCTATCGTACATAAGGGATTGGTAGCATATTTCTTAATTCTCATAAATTTCATTTAGCTATTTTCAAAATTTCCATTTTTGAAGTATTTTTTTTTCTTTGATGATGGTATTTTCTGCAATGTGCATGTTTGTACCTTTTAGTAGTTCTTGCTGGAGAATATATTATTTTCTGTTCTTAGAGGAACAAAATAACACGAAGAACATTCAAATTTACACTGAAGTAACTTACATTAAATTATAAATTAAAAATATAAGATTGAAACAGAGAAACCAAAACCGTAATATGTACCTAAACAAATCAAATTTTATCTAAAAGACACAAGCTTCACTTCAAAATCATCACATTTAGTGAAGCTTCCTTTTTTGGTCAAGTATGAAAGGTTAGAAAGAACTACTTAGACGCACTTATAAGGGCAGCCAACGTTTTAAATTGCGCAGCCCAAGTACCTAAGAGAGATCTCAAATTTCAGCCAAATTCAAGATCCCATAACCTTAGAAAAACAAACTATTTAACGCATACAATCTAAAAGGAAATCTCTAAACAGCCCCTATTTTCAAATTTCCCTCCTAAACTCCTAAATCCTTCCTAATCAGAGCTTTTGGACTCTGCAGTTTGAGCAGCACGAGTGGGAGGTAGAACTTCTCCGCCTATGTTACACGCAAGCCACCCCTGTATGGACCGGCTGGACATATCTAGTGGACTGGTCTAACACAATTCTCGTATTGCTTACCTCCTAAATCCTTGCCTTAGATGGTTTCGTCACATAAAACGGCGGCCTTGCGATGACCCGGTTAGAAGAGTAGAGGTATTAGATTTGACTTATGTTAAGAAAGGTAGGGGTAGACCTAAAAAGACTTGGTTAGAAAATATTAGGAATGACCTTTCTTTATTAGATTTAAACGAGAATTTGACTTTTAATAGGACACAATGGAGAAAAAAGATTCATGTAGCCGACCCCACGTAGTGGGATAAAGGCTTGATGTTGTTGTTGTTGTTGTTTCTCATGTTGCTCTAAACTCTGCTTATCGAATTGAACACTCAAATAAAACCTAGAAAGTAGCAGGTACAAACATTGATCCCCAGTCCTTGATAGCAATGACTACTCAAAAGATGTTTTCAAAAAGTAGTGTGATTGGAAGTGGATGCAATTTCCTCAAAATCAATGAACAAAAATAAAAAATTAGAAAGAAGAACACACAAAAACTCTTTTTATTGTAAGATATATGAAAGAAAATCATAAGATATAGTTAGATCTTCAATTGGAGAGGAAGATCCGGCTCTTCTAATCCCTAGCCATCGGCTAGAACTCACTCAACCTAAGCAAAATTAATTCTAGCAAAATCAAGCATAATCTGAAATCACCCCATAGTTAGCCTTAAATAGGCTCCCCTAATTCCCTCCCAAATCAACCCCCTTTCCCTAAATTATTTCCTCTCAGATTTAAATTCAAATTAGATATCTTTCCCTAATTAATTCTCTCCCAATTATAATTAAAACTTTTCTAAAACATTCCCATTGATTCCTCCTTACATAATGAATATTAACTCCATTGGGCTTTCCTTAAATAATTACCTCTCGGATTTAAAATCAAATTAGATTTCTTTCTCTAATTAATTATCTCCCAATTGTAATTAAAACTTTCCTAAACAATTCCCCCTCTCTCTTCTTGCCCGTCGCCCACCCTAATGGGGCACACCAGCTTAGTCGTTGGTTCATCAATAATCACCTCCCAAAGAGCCACCTTATTCTCAAGGTGGAACGAATGAAATTGTCGCTGAAGCATTGGGCTAATAGCAATGGACTAGAAAATGGACTGACAATATGTCGAACAATCCCTACCTCGAGCATCTTTTTAATCAATCTCTCAATCTCTTTATTTTGAATTTGGGGATGACGGTATAGACGGACATTGATAGGTGGTGAGACTCCTTCCTTCAAGATGATAGCATCCTCGCATTTTTGGGGAGGAGGCAACCCGTGAACTGACTGGAACACCTTTCGATACTGCTGTATGTTGACCTAAAACCTCCGCTCAGACAAAACTATCGACCCACTACCCCACTTCCCCCACGTTAATCTTCAACCGCCTCCACGTTCCCTATTATGCAAACAAAAAAAGACCCCTCTCCCCATTCAGACAGACACGCACACAGAGAAGGAACTTATCGAACAGAGACCGGCTCCCCTCGATCTCCTGCTTGCAATCTTTTTGCTCTGACGCTTGAAGCCGAAGATGCCAACCGCTCCTAACTTCCTACACCGCCAACTCCACCCACCAGCACTTGCCGGACTTCATCCGCCGAGCCCGATTCCTCCTCTTCTCACAATATAGGCTGACCCGTGCCCTAGCCAACCTCCAATCTTCCCGCCGCCGGCAGCTCTTGCTCCTACCATCAACCGCCTGAGCTGACGCCGGATCTCTGGCTTGCTCCCGTGCGTGACCGGCCCTAGCCCGATTGGGCTTCTTCCGATCCTCTCCCTCTCTGTATATTGATTTATATAATATATATCTTATAATATATATTATATGTATTATAATATATATATATATATATATATATATATATATATATATATATATATAATAATAAAAATATATATATATATTTATTATTATTATTATTATTATTATTATTATTATTATTATTATATATGTACTAATATAATATTATATGTAAAAAAAAAGAGATAAATATGGAGAGAAATAAGAGGATTTTCAAATAGGGAACTTGCAACAAATCTCTGACAATTAGCAATCAACAATCATAATCAATTAAATCTTTTGAAGACCCAATTTCCTTGCCGTTGATTCGCTCCGGTCGAGTCGAGCCACTCCTTACCTCCCGGTGCCGGGGAAGGGATGCCGGGAGGCCGTCGAAATTTTCTTAAAATTTTAGGACTTAGCCAAATTTTTTACAAGCAACCGACATTCAATTATTTGCAACCAATCATCTTCAATTGGAGCTTCTGAAGATCAATTCCGGGACCCGACAACATCCCGAAGGCCTCGGCCGTGGACTTACAAGGGCAAATGCTCTCCTTACCTCCCGACGCCGGAAAGGGGATGTCAGGAGGTTGTCGAAATTTTCTAAAAAAATTCAGGACTTAGCCAAATTTTTGAAAGATTGGAGAAACACTTAATAAAAATTTAATTTTAATTAAGGTTCATTTAATAAATTAAAAAAAAAAAGTAAGGGATCTCCAATCGAGCATCGGCAATCATCTATCTCCATCTAATCATCGGCAACCATTATATCTGCAGCAAATCTTTGTCAATCAAAGTTTCTGAAGACCCAATCTTCTCGCCGTTGATTCACTTCGGTCGAGTCGAGCCACTCTTTACCTCCTGGTGCCGAGGGGGGGGGGGGGACGCCAGAAGACTGCCGAAATTTTCAGTGAACAACAGGGGATTTGTACATAAAATTGAAAATTGATTTGAACATAATTCAAATATAAAAATCAATTTTAAATTAAATTTAATCAAATAATGGACTTATCAAACTCAAACTCGAACCATACTTGCACTCAATATGATTATAAGAACTTAAACTTTAATGAGTCACTTAGAAATTAGTAATGAATGCAACCTTTCATGCCACTCAACTTGTATAGCATTTCATAAAAATCTTTCTTCATTGACATGTACTTGTTGATGATGGTAGTAATGTCAAAAAAGTCTATGATGAAGAAGTTTATATAGATGATAATTGGAATGTCTTACAATTAAAGAGAGATATTACATTGTGACGCGAGATGCTTTAGAAAGCTATTGCAATAGATCTTAAACATTCAAAGGGTTATTGTGTGCAAAGGGACAGTATGTCTAGCCATGGGAAAGTTTAAATACGATTTGGAAGAATGATGAAAGAAATAATATTAACAATATATGACTGTGAAGGAGAAGCCAAGTTTAAGCGAGCTATTCATTATTGATTGTGTTAGGACTTCTAATATACATACAATTGAGTGCTTCTATGAGTCTCTTAAGAGAGATATGATGTGTGCAATGCATTATATACACTTCCAAGGCAACAAGTTGTGATGAATGCTAACGCTTACAAGCAATGATAAAAGGCTTATGATATACACGATAGCCTATCTACAAGTTAAGTTGATAACTCTTGAATACTCATAGATAAACCCACGAATAGATCCAATAAAAATTTGCAGCACACATGCCACCAGATTCGCAACATGTGTACAAGCGAATAGAAGGCCTTCGTAGCCCCTTAAATTAAACCTTGGGCATTTTCTAAACAAAATCACTCTCGCAAATGGATCATATTTAAATATTTTAAAATGCCCTTATGTATTAAATATGATCCCTTAAACTAAATCCACCCTGCATCAATGTTTAAAATTGTGTATTCGGGTATTAAGGCGTTTTTCATTCGTGAGGCGAGGCGTAAGACTCAAGGCATTTTGAGGCGTAAACCTCAAAATCAAAAGATTGTGTAAACATAAAATGATAAATTTTTTATATGCTAATGAGTGAATAATATAAAATATAAAAAAGCATAAGATATGAAGTGAAATCAAAATATCCCAATAATAAGACAACATGAACTCAAAATTCCATCTTTCCCAAATCCCAGTATTCTTTTCATTAACATATAATTCAAATTTCCAAAAATAAATAGCAATGACATATCACATAAGAACTCATAAGTCATCAGCACTGTCATCACTAAGGGGTTCTTCATTTGAATTATTATTATGATGAACTGCTCTCTCCCCTTCCTCCTCTCCTATAGAGTCCAATGTCAGGCATTTACTTCAAGATTTATGTAAGTTTTAATATACATAGCGTGAGGCGTAAGCCTCATGCCAGTGAGGCGAGGCGGGCTTCAAGGCGAGCCTCAACTAAGTTAAGGCGCAAGCCTCATAAAAAAACTCGAGGCATTTTTTACTAGAATTGTGCAAAGGCGGGCCTCAAGGCGAGCCTCATATTACACAGTTTTAAACCACGCCCTCCATGTGCTCCGGTCAACGTGGTAAAAGTAAAAATACAAATGTCTGAGAATGCTGCGCAGGGTCAAATACACATTCCATGTTTAAACTAAATATATCCCTGCATATGCTCTAACAAACCTATTACAAGTACAAACACCAATGTTTGAGAATGCTACGTAGGGTCAAATACTGTAACCCGCATGTGCTCTGATCGTCATATCTAAATTCCAAATCCAACGATTCGAGAATGCTGTGCGGGCCAAATATTCAAGTGTCATCCTTCTCCTCAAAAGGACTGGAGTCGACCTGATTTGAATAATAAAATGCCTCCTAAATACCCTCATGGGCTCCAACGAGTATGTTATAAAACACACGCGATATCTAGGGATGCTGCGCGGGTCAACAAGTAAAGTTAAGTATGAACCGATTTTCTGTCGGCAAGTTGACAGAATCGACAAGGTTCAGTACACAAATGCAAATGCCTATATGTCACCCCGATGATGGCCGTGTTGACATAAAATCTCAATCGGAGGGTTCAAATCTTAAGTCAACCAAAAGCCCAAGTTCTTAAAATGAAACATATCACCTAAAAAACTTAAAACTAAAAATCATTCATCTTCTGCAACTGTTTGTCAGGGGTGATAAATTTGAAATTAATCTCAACTCATAAAGAGTGAATGTTGTGTCGGGTGTATCACTTTGATTCATCCTCAAATAGTCTCGTACCAACGTACCAACAGGGACGTGGCACGTGCTCTCTAATCGGATGGTTTTGCTGCAAAATGACATCATTATATTAAGATCACGGCCGAAGCCCGTATGTTCCCTAAAGGCGTCAAACCCTTGAGCGATAAATCATAGGGTATATCTGATAAGCAGAAAGTCCTCTATCAGCTAAGGTGGATTCAGATCTATGATCCCTTCGTCTTCAAAATACCAACCCACTAGTTTTAAGTTTATGGTGATAAACTTTAAATTCCGAACTTATTTAACTATATAGGGGCTTGCACCTATAGGAAACCAGAACTCAAATCAAAAAGTCCTCACAAAATGAAGGCAACATCTTTGGGTAGTGTCTTATCTAAAACCCAATCTGCCTTCTGAAAATTCCACTAGAACCTAATCTCGTTAAAACTCTCTACCGTCATCGTTACACGAAAAAAAAAAAAATTTTGATGGCATGGAGAGGCCAGGATAACATAAATGGAATTTCGAAGCCCACACTGTAGGGGTGGTTGAACCATGTCTAGTGCTTCTATCTTCTCCGCATCTTTTTTTCCTGCCAAACTCTACAATTCTACCAAAAATTCCACTCCTTCGCCCTTTTGCCTCTTTGGAAATGGCTCCGAAGGTGTCATTTCCTCTTCTTACTTCAACATTTTCACCTTATGATCTTCCCATCTCCTTATCAAATTAGGGTTTCCTCCACTCCCTTAGCCGTCAACGACTCCCCCGGCCTCCGACGATGTCGTTTTGGTTTGAAACTTGAGCATTTTCCTCATCATCTCCTCCACGATGACAAATTTCCAATCGATATTTTCATGGACGGTTGAAATTTGACTTTAGAAATCTATAAAATTTCAGTTGTCTAATCTCTCATTCCAACACTTCTATCTTTTCTTTCTATCATAGGTATCCAGATCTATGCTCTAATACCAATTTGATATGAAGTGGAAGCAATTTTCTCAAAATCAGTAAACAGTAATAAGAGATTAGGAAGAACATGTCAAAACTATTTTTATTGCAAGATATATGAAATAAAAACATAAGATACAGTTGAATCTTCAATTGGAGAGGAAGATTTGACTCTCCCAAATCTTTGGCCGTCAGTTAGAACACACTCAACCTAAGCAAAACTAATTCCAGCAAAATCAAGCATAATCTGAAATCACTCCATAGTTAGCCTTAAATAGGCTCCCCTAATTCACTCCAAAATTAGCCCCCTTTTTCTAAATAATTCTGATATGTCGATTCCCCAGAAACCGACTCAACCTCAGCTGATCCAGGTGGGGTTGGCACTTGTATACAGGAGGTGGGTCAAACTGCTTCCTTCCTACACCGCCTAAGAGGGGCCTACTCCCAAATTTGTTTTGGATTTAATTGGTTAAAAAAGATTTGATATCTTTTGTATTAAATAAATAATATATGAGGAAAGTGGATTTAATTAAATAAAAAAATTTGATATCTTTTGTATTAAATAAATAAGATCTTGTATTAGGAAGTTTTTAAGGAGATGGAGAGGGCTATTTGAAGGGCATGAAGGGGTTAGAGCCAGGCATGCTTTTGATTATTGTTTCTCTTGTAGTTCTTTTGGGGTGTTGGGCTCTAGATTCATCATCTAGAGATATGGGAGAGACGATCCTCCTCTCGAATTAAGAATTAATTGTATCTTGCTTAGTGATTTACTTTGCTTTGGTTCTTATTATAAAATTCTACTGTTTTTGAGGATTTCCATCAAATTTCTCTAGTATTTCTTGTTGTTTTTCTTCCAATCTTGTTAGGTTTGCTTGCGAACTCAAGTATTTCCCGTTAGGGTTACTTGCGAACTCAAGTATTTCCTATCAAATTCCCTTTCAAATTTTGCATTTAAGTTAAATCTCGTTCTTTAATTAATTTTCCCCTAATTGTAATTAAAAATTTTCTAAACAATTCCTACTTACATAATGAATATTAGCTCCCCAAGGCTTTTTCTAAATAATTCTCTCATATTTGAATTTAAATTATATTTCCTTCCCTAATTAATTCCCTCCCAATTATAATTAAAACTTTCCTAAACAATTCTCCCTCTCTTCTTGCCCATCGCCCACCCTAATTGGGCACACCAGCTCAGACGTCGGTCCATCAATACTCCCCCCAAATAGACACCCTGTCCTCAAGGTGAAACAAAGGAAATTGTTGCTGAAGAGCTTGGCTAATAGCAGTGGACTAGAAAATGAACTGACACTAGGTCGAACGATCCCTGCCTCGAGCATCTCCCTGATCAATCTCTCAATCTCTTCATTTTGGATTTGGGTATGATGTTCATACATGTCAATAGCGTAAAATGGTGTGCGCCATGGCACATTACACGATGCGGTGCACATATGGTGTTATTTTCTTGGCACAGCACGGCGCATCAAAATAACACGTGCTATCTATGCCATGCATGGGCAATGGCGCATGGGCAAGGTGCAAACGACGCGCGTTATTTTTGTTATTTGACAGGTTGTTTATGCTTATTTTAATCTATTGTCTGCCATTTAGTGATATTTAATATTAATATATATATATATTAAATTATTTTATATTACACTCCATATTTAAAGTGGTGTGCCCCACACCATACGCTATGCTCCATGGCTTTACGAGGAACTTTTATGCTGTGGTGCACCATTCGTTATTAATAAGTATGATAATGGTACAAACGAACACTGATAGGTGAGACTCCTTGCTCGTGTTCTCGTAGAGGAGGCAACCCCTAAACTTGCTAGAATACCACTTGATATTGTTGTGGGGGTGATTGAATCATGTCTAGTTCTTCTATCTTCTCCCCATCCTTTCTTTCCTTCCAAACTCTGCAGCTCCACCAAAAATCTCACTCCTTTACCCTTTTCTCTCCTTCTAAGTGACTCCAAATGTGGCATCTCTTCTTCCCCCAACATTTCTACCTCTTGATCTTCCCCTCTCCTTATCGAATTAGGATTTCCTCCACTCCCTTGGTCGACGGCAGTTCCCAAGGCCTCCGACGACACCGTTTTGATTTGTATCTCAATCATCTTCCTCATCATCTCCTCCATGATGGCAAACTTCCTATCGATCTTCTCATGGATGGCTGAAATTTGACTTTGGAAATATGAAATTATAGATTTCAATTGTCTAATCTTCTCTTCAAATACTTCTATCTTTCTTCCTGCCATAGGTATCCAGATTTATGCTCTGATACCAATTTGATAAGAAGTGGATGCAATTTCCTCAAAATCAACGAACAACAATAAAAAATTAGGAAGAAGAACACTCGAAAACACTTTTTATTATAAGATATATGAAAGAAAAACACAAGATACAGTTGGGTCTTCAATTGGAAAAGGAAGATTCGACTCTCTCAAATTCTTGGCAGTCGGCTAGAGCCCACCCAACCTAAGCAAAAGTAATTCCAACAAAATCAGCATAATCTGAAATCACTGCATTTTTTTAAGAGGAAACTTTCGGAGAGGCTTACACGTTGATTAATGTAAAAAATTACAAGGTTCTTAAAGGGACCTCGAGCTCTCTAATGCTCAAAAGAGCTACAATAGCAAGCAAAAAAACTATGAGCTCAAGTTTCCTACTAGCAGATACAAAATCTTCTAAGAACATTCTAGGTTGGCCAGTAGCCATCAACCAAAAATAAAGGAAGAAAAAAGGATATTCTATAAGCAGGATTTCTTCACGCAAAAAATCAAGAACTAACCAATCAACACCAAAAGGTTCCTGCAAAATTCTATTAATATAATAAAATAACAAAAACTTAAAATTAAACCTGGTATAGCCGTTATCAACCTTCTTATTATTCCCTGCACAAAGGAAAAGTGTGAAGCCAAAATACATCTGATGAAAGAAACTATATTCAATCAGGTAAAAAGAGCAAGAACCAAAACAATCCATCCAAACTACACCTGAGCATTGCTGCATAAAGTGATAACCGACGTAATATAATCAACCAACAACCAATAAAGTAAAACACCCAAAATAGAGAATATTTATACCATCTAATTCCACTCCCAAACCAACAACAAGAGGCAATAAACCCTAAAGAATACTCATAAGAGAGGGAAGCAGCCATGCCGCCCCACCACCCAGATCCATAAAAAGTCTAGCATACCTCCATATAAGAACCATCAAGAAGGCCAGAATTCTGCTCATCTAGAAACAAATCCACATCCAACCGAACACACAACAAATGATTAGCAAGCACCAGTAGGTCATAAGATAATAAGAAAGAAACGTAAAAACATTACAGCCCCAAAAAGATTGTAATGAACCAATAAAACAAACAGCAGGCTGTCCGAATTACAATTCAAAGGGAAAATCAAGCTTTAGACGACATTAATAAGGCTCACATAAGTCTTAACCGAGAGAACCACAAACCAAAGTCTCACCAGCCGCTTAATGAAAAAATAAAGCATTCTACCCATATAACAAAATAAATACCAAAAACAGACCCACTTAACCTCTAACATAAGGCAAACCCAATTTATCCAAATGAATAAGGCCTTTAATAAAGATAGGCAAATCAACAAAAGAAAATTCAATAGGATTTTGCAAGTTGGATCCCAGGTTAGCAAATCAATTGGCCTAATTCCCTCCTTTCCCTCCTAAATCTGTCCCATATTTGAATTCAAATTAGATCTCTTTCCCTGATTAATTCCCTCCCAATTGTAATTAAAATTTTCCTAAACAATTACCTTTAATTCCTTCTTACATAATGAATATTAACTCCCATAGGCTTTCCCTAAATAATTTTCTCTCTTATTTGAATTCAAATTAGATTTCTTTCACTAATTAATTTTCTCCCAATTATAATTAAAAATTTTCTAAAGAATTCCCCCTCTGTTCTTGCCCGCAGCCTATTTTAATTGAGCACACTGGCTTACTCGCAGCATAGTTGTCAATGGTGCAAAATAGCATGCTATGGCACACAGCGCGGCGCGGCACACCTACGGCGCAATGTTCATGGCGCGGCGTAGGTGTTTAAAATAGCACACGCTATTTGCGCCACATGTGTGCCATGGCACATAGCGCATGGCGCAAAATAGTGTGCCAAGTTGTGTTTAATAATTTTCAGTATACTTGAATATTTTTTTATATTTATTTTTTTATTGTTAAAATAATATATTTTATATTTTAAGATAAATGAAACGTTTCTGTTCGCTGCCCTAATTTCACGAAAGGAAAGATTTCGATTCTCTGCTTCCGCCGAATACATCTCATAGAGTTCTATTCTCCTTTGAATCCAGTCCCTGCTTCCACCGAATTCGTCCGAAGACGTGTTCGCTACTTCCGCCGAATACATTCTGCTGGCTTCTCCGCCGAATACGTCCCGCAGAGTCCTGTTCTCCGCCAAATCCAATCCTGTTCTTCGTTTGCTTTCGCCGAATTCGTCCCTTAGAGGTATGATTCTTATTGATTGAGAAGGAATGTATTGGATAACTTGGGAATGAGAAGGATTGAAGGAATATAATAGATTATTTAGGCACTCCTTGAAAGTGAAGGTGAGGTAACATCAATATTTGTAACATACGAGTTTGTTAAGGGATGGTGGAACCAGAACCAGTCAACAAGGCTTGAAGTTGCTAGGTCATTAGATGTGGAACTTAGATGCCATGAATCAAATCTTCTTTGTAGATGTGGAATGAATTGTTCTTTATGTCAAATTGATGATAATTTGATAAAGGGATATTATAGATGATCTTTTTCTTAATATTCTTCTTTAATCGCTTTAGATTGATAAATGAATGGTAGATATGCAAGAGGAGGAATTTCTAAGAATTCTAAAAGTCTAGGCCCTTTGCCTTAAAAAATTTATTGAAAAGATTTGTTATTTAAATTATTTTAGTTTCCTATGCAACTTTTCAAATCTCATTATCTATCCCATTTGATTTTAAACTTTTGCCATTATATGTCTTATAAAAAAATTATTGAAAAGTTTGTTACAAAAATTTTAATATTGAAAAAAAATCCTTTCTTCCTGTTGATTGGTGGTTGGCATATGGACAAGGAGCTCCCAATTTACAAAGCTTTGCTATCAAAATCCTTAGTCTAACATGTAGTTCAGCCGAATGCGAACGTAATTGGAGTATTTTTTTAATATGTTAGTATTTTACAGTATATGTGTTGCTTTATTAGACCACAATTTTGGAGAGAAGAAATTTCAATGTAAGGTGCACATTCGATAATGAGGTATTCATCTTGTTATGAAACATGTATGCTTCGAAGGATTATCACAAGTGTTATGATCAAGCATCATTTAGGCCTAATGTGATTGTACGGTGTTAAGCCTTTCAGGGTAGTTGATACGTTCTTATCGGGGGGTTTAGGGCAAGAACAAGAAAACTGGTTTCAAAAACCTGAGAGAGAGTTCTTGGCTGCTGAATTTGCAAGTTCTGAGAGAAGAGATTGTGTTCTGGAATTCTGTCCTTTCCATAATTCTGAATATGGAGGTTCTTGAAGGCTTAAAACTAGAGTTCTTGATGGCTGGCTGGTGTTGAAGAACCCAAGTCTTCAGCCCTGAGAACTGCTGTCCGTGTATGGAAAGAACTAGGAAAGAAGTGGGGCGAGTGTTGGGATGGAATGGAAGGAGCCCACTAGCTCGGATCCTCATAGCAGACTGTTGACCCTCATGTTATACCCAAAGGAAACCAAAGGAGATGAAAGCAAAATAGAAATCCGGCGTACATACCTTATGCTCGGCGGATCCACGTATTCTGCCGTAAATCCAGCTGAAATCGGCGCCGATTCTATCAAATCCCGTAAATCCTGCCCGTAAATCTTGCGAAGAATTCTCGATCGCTGCCCCATTCGCGGCTATAAAACGAAGCCGAACGTTCCGCTCTCCTCCACACACGCGACTTCTCCCCTCTCCCGATACCTCTGCTTCCACGACCCCCAGCTCTCTGCTTGTCCCTCTGCGAGCTTCTCCCGATACCTCTCTCCATTGCTTCCCGAGATTCAAGCTCACCCCACCGATCCCTCCACTGCTGCGGATCTCTGGTCCTCCCGTCCAGAGAGAGAGAGAGAGAGAGAGAGAGAGAGGGAGAGAGGAGAGAGCACCTACCCGACCTTCTTCCTAGTTCCGACCAAGCTCCGATCCCCTTACCTGTGCCGCCAAACCTCCGAACTCCAGACCCGCGCCCTCTTTGTGTCCGATCGGAAGCAACGACTGGAGCTCATTTGCTGTGAAGGTAACATTCTCCCCTTCGCATGCTTCTTCGGCCGAAACCCGTAAGCCAGAGAAGGGAGATGAGGGGGTTTTTGTTTTCTTTTTATATATTATAATTAATTATAATTATTAATTAGTTATAATTAATTATTAACTAAGTATAATTAATTAATGATTAAATGTAATCATTTCTTTAATTATAATTAATTTTTATTAATTATAACTAATTATTAATTAATTATAAATATAATTAATAAATCAATTATAATTAATTAATAGTTAATTATTATAATTATTTAATTAATTATAATTAATAACTATTAATTATAATTAATTATTTATTAGTTATAATTGTAATTAATTATTATTGATTAATTAATTATAATTAAATTATAATTAATTATGATTAAAAGTATATAAAAAAATGCTTCTCTCCCACGATCTTCGTGTCGACACCGCCGACCCCGCGCAAGGTATAATCATTCTAAACCCTAAAACTCCGAGAGCTCATTTCGACGCATTCGTCAAGGCAAAACGACCACCTATGCACGCTTTTCTTAGCGTGGTGGGAGAGAGTGCGTCCCGACGCTTGCGACGAAGCGGGTAATCACCTAAATCTCTTCTTCGAAGTTCGTATCGCCACGGATTTCCCCGCCTATACACGCTTTTCTTAGCGTGGTGGGATGGGAACCTGGTGCGATACGCACGACGAGGCGGGAATACCCATAAGTACCCGCTTGCGGGGAAATAACTGTTTTTTTATTGCAAAATAATTTTAAAAAAATACTTTCTTGCAAAATGTTTTCAAAAAATACCCATGCACGCTTTTCTTAGCGTGGTGGGGGATCGAAAAATTACACGGCCGCGGTGTCCTCGAAAGAGGGTATCTACCATGCACGCTTTTCTTAGCGTGGTGGGAAAGACCCAGTTTTCTGTAGTTTTCCCCTAAACGGGGGAGACGCCGGAAGGTTGCCAAAATTTCGGGTGAACATAATGCTTTATTTGGACTTGGTTGAACTCAAAGAATGATTGAGCTTGGACTCGGACTTGTGAACCTTTGAACTTGAGAAGACAACGGACTTGTGGACTTGATTCAATTGACTTTAAGCAAACCTAAACTCAAATACATTTGAAAATATAAGATTTGAGCCTACATTTGACTTAAAAATCAAATGAAAAAGACAAAGAGCTAAAATTTGATTGAACTCATGAGGCTACAAAAGACTTGACTTGATCTAAAAACTTGATTTGAACATGAAGCCTCCAAGGCTTGGACTTGAGAATGATACAAGGGGCTTGAATGAATATAAAAGACTTATTGAAGACTTGAGTTAGACTCGAGCCGAGCTGCACTTGAACAATAGAACTTTGATTTGAACTCAAAAGACCTCTTTCAAAACTTAATTCAAACTCAAGCCGTTATAATTCGAACAACTTGGACTCTCATTTGAACTTCAACAAAGACTCAAATTTGATTCGGACTCGAGCTTATTACTTGAACTCGAACAAAGACTTGAACACATATTGAACTTGAATTCAAATCTAGATTTGAATTACAACAAAAGCAAACTCAATTTGAATTTGAGTATAATCAATGTGAACAAATTATAATAAATTTGAATTCAAGATGAGTTTAATTTGAGGAGCAAACTCATAATACAAGATTTGGGTCATCCTTTTGTAACAATGAAAGACTTACAACAGTCAACATGACCTAATTATATGCAATGATCAAATGAACAGTGATAAACAAATTCTTGCATACCACTTGATTATAATCACACAATGACATATATTGGATAAAGAAAATTCTTTCATCAACTAGCAACAATCAAGACAAGAACCCAATTCTACTACGAATAGTGGCATGAGATCTCCAATGTACTCATGAATAATATTCATCCCTATCATATTTGCAAAGTAGCAATAATTTCAAGGAGGGGGATATTCATGAATAATATAAGAAAAGACATGCGACGAATGTAGCAGATGTAGTGGACCCCTGCTACATCTACTTGTAAGCATTAACGAGGGTTTGTACCAAGCACACTAGTCTACTTGTACATAACAATGGTGGATGAGATGCAAAAGCAGTAATCTCCTTACAACCAACTTCAAATGTCTTTCGACTACAAGCAATGACAAACGACATGTAACGACTTGCAAATCAAAACACATGAAGAGATCGCCGAAGAATGTGGTTCAACCAACAACTAGTACCAAGTTACAAATAAATGTTAAAGGTCATAACAAAGGCTGGAGGACCATAATAATGGCGAGCTTCTACGAGCTACCGTAGGAGACCTATTATACATACAGTCTACAAGTGAATACAAAAGGACTATAACAGATATCAACATCTGTGAGCACAAGGCAGGAGATTAGTTGGTGCACTACGATCCACCTACGAAAAGCAACGAGTAGTGCACGACAGTCTACCTGTATAAAGCAGTGAACAACTCTATTCAGAAGCTGCTACGCCACGCCACCGGATTTGCAACATTCGTACAAGCAGACAGAAGGCGTCTATTCCAAGAATATCCCCGCACATGCACTTTAACTTGTATGCACATAGGTACACTAAAAGGGATAAATGTAATCAAATACCCGCAAGGGCCCCGACGAGCGTGTTATTGGTACACACGTGACGTCTAGGGATGCTGCGCGGGTTGACATGTGAATTCAGGTTCGAAACCGATCCTTCTATACGGGTCAATAGAAGTCGACAGCGTTCGAACCATTAAGCAAATATAAAGTCGTGGCGACCGGTATATTTGCTTTAAAACATTCATATTAGGCCATCAAGGCCTACAACAATATGAATTCACTAATAAAGGCTCAAAGCCTACAAAATCCGATCCTCTGTCGACAGCCCGACAGAGTTGACAAAGTTCAATCCATAAAGAGAAATGACCCCACAACACCTCGATGATGGCCGCATTGATTGGTTATCTCAACCGGAGGGGTTCACAAATATTTTCAAATTCCATCCAAATGTCAGAAAATCTAAACTCCACAAAGTCCAAATCCAAAAAAAACCAAAATCCTAGAAAACTCCACAAAAATCTCAAAATCCCAAAAATCCCAAAAATATTTAAAATTGAAATCATCCATCCGTACTTAAAGCAAAAACCATCCACCCTCCGCAACAGTCTGTCAGGGTGGACAAATTCAAATAAACTCTAGCTCACAAAGTGCCAAATGCCTAGTCGAAAATATCATTAGGATCCATTCTCAAACAATCTCTTGCCAGTAAAGACGTGGTACGTGTCCTCTAACCGGCAGTTTCGCCGCCAAATGGCACTGCAGGTAAACGGTTATGACCCGGGGCCCTCTGAACCGAGTGGTTTTGCCGCCAAATGGCACCACAAAATACCGGTTATGGCCAGCGCCAATACTCTCCTTATTGGCATCAAATCTTTGAGATATGAATCAATAGGATATGATCGATAGGGCACAAAGTCCTCTGTCAGCTAAGGTGGATTCAAATTTGTCCTCTTAGACAAACATTCAACCCCGGTCTACAAGGTCCCCTTGGACGAAGCAACCCATGGCTGCCGACAAGGATCCTTCTGTCAGGTTGGGTCGACTACCTCTTCTGACTAAGTTGACCAGGGACCACGATGGCCCGGGACGACGGAACCATGGGATCTTGATCGGGTCTATCATCCATTCCCCCACCATCCGCTTTAAGTGCTAGATGGTAAAATTTCTATTTTAAATATTAAATCTTTCCAAATATCAAACTTCCCAAATTCACAAACCCAAATCCAATTTCTACCAATACCTAAATCCATTGCTGCTTACTATATGCCAGATAACACGTATCTCTACGTATCTGATTGACGACTAGCCTTAATCGAAAGTTCTCTCTCGTGATCGGGAGGGGTAATTAACTATAGGGGCTTGCGCCTATAGGAAACCAGAACTCAGATCATAAAGTCCTCACAAAATGAGGGTGAAATCTCTGGGTAGTGTCTTATCTACAAACCCATCTGCCTTCCAAAATTTACCTCGGAACTTATTCAGTTAAAACTCCCTCACTCAAATAAGAAAAAAATTGCGCAGCGGGGAGGCCGGGACCGAATTTTCGGAGCCCACACAGACTTCCTGAAGGCACGCCTGGCTGGCTTGCTGAGGGATGGAGGGGAAGATAAGGTGCAGTTCTTGAGATATCCCAAGAACAGAACATGTGGCTGAGAGCTGCTGCTGAAATGCAGATCTCAAAGGCTGCTAGCCGAGAACAGCAGGGCCAACTGAGAGAGGGAAGACCTGGCGGGAAGATACTCATGGACAGCAACTAGGAGGAGAAACTTGTTGGAATGAAGGCCGGGCAGATGGAGGGAATGAAGGCACGGTTGAGGTCTTGGAGACTCCAAGACAAACCTGTGGCTGGAAAGAATTGGATGGAGGGCTCTTGGCTGAGACCTTGAAGAGGAGGAAAGGATTCTTGGCGACTCCAAGAGAAGCTCAATGGGCAGCAACACCTAAGAAAATAAAAACAACTCACTAATTTGCTCCACCAAAAAAATCTGTCCATTTTTCATTCCTTAGGCCTTTAAATAGGCAAGTTTATTACAATTTATTTAAAACCCCTCCAACAATTCAAAATTGCAGAACTAAGACATAAATAACTAAAATTCTCTATTAAAGCACTAATTAATCACTTGGAGGAGATTAACACTTGATATTCTGACTAGGCTCACATTGTCATACCTCTTTAGGTCTTTGTTGGCCCAAAGTTGGGTAAAAAGCCCGCTAATTTCTTCTCCGCCTTCGTGACTTGTGTGCGTATGGGATCACCAACGGTAATTTAAATAGGACTTCCTTGACCATTAGCTTGATATGCATCATTCCCTTCCTCTTGAGAAGAATTTGCCTCAAATTGGAATCTGCATTAGAACGGCTTAAAGCAGAAATATTAAAAGTAGCATTAACTTCATACTCACCTGGCAAGTCAAGCATGTAGACAAGAAGATTAGGTAGAGATGGATGAATAAGTTTTCTTGGTGATTCATTTATGTTTGACAGATAAGATTTGATGGTCTTGGAGGAAATCATTGAAGTTTCGTATCTCAAGTTAGAGAAATTGTAGATGACCAAAACCTTCCCAATAGACTATGCCAAAAACAAAGATTATGTTTTTTTAATTTGCATAAATGTTTGTCAATCAAATCATATTTGAATTAGTTTACTTCTTTCATTCATGATTTCAGAAATATTGATGTGATTGTTGATGATAGTGGTCTAACATTATTGTTATTATTGTGATCTTTATTTCCGTAAAGGTGCTTTCAATACATAATGATGCATATGCATGAAACAAAAAGCATAAAGGAGGCCAAGAATTACCTCTATTAAAAGAGTTGATTGCTAAGCTCAAGAGAGTCAAACTAGATAAAGCTTTA
Organism: Dendrobium officinale; assembly: GCA_019514585.1. Lineage (NCBI taxonomy): Eukaryota > Viridiplantae > Streptophyta > Magnoliopsida > Asparagales > Orchidaceae > Dendrobium > Dendrobium officinale. The sequence goes on along the minus strand of CM033684.1, from coordinate 26,648,717 downwards.
TTGTATATCAGGGGAGATCTCATGAATAAGTATTTCATTCCAATCTTTGTTGGAGCAAGTATTGTGAAAAATACAATGAGATCATTTACTTCGACTATAAGAAGAAAGGTGCCTTAATGAAAATATTGCAACAAGCAAATGGAAACTACAATGAGATGTTATTAGATGGAAGAGTAGTTTCATATTGATACTCTTTTGGTGACTGATAGTGATAGTTGCAAATAGCAGGCATTCTAAATTCAGTTTGTTCTCATTGCATGGATTCTTATTTGGAGATATTTTCATGTATGAGCAAAGTTTTGGTGGCTTTTTGTACATAGGAAATAATATTCTGTGCTAGGCTAGATGTTCTAACATTGTATAGTTTCATTGGATGTAGTTAGATATGCACCAAATTTGAGGAATTTCTTTGGTTGTCTTAAAAGTGAATAAAGTTAGTGGACTATATGTTATGATAAGCAACTAGTTGTGATGTGTTAAATATAACAATTTTTGTAAAGCATCGTAGTTTTGGACATTAAAGGAGAGTTATCTTCCAAACTACAATTAAGATTTTACAGTAAAAAGAGTTACAACTTGACGGGGAGATTTTTGGAGAGAGGATCATGTTTGTGTTGAATAGTTTATCTCAATGTATGGTTATACCGTTGTAGAATCTATAGCAAGGAGACCACAATTTTGGAGAAAAGAAATTTCAATGTAAGGTGCACATTCGATAATGTGGTATTCATCTTGTTATGAAACATGTATGCTTCGAAGGTCTATCACAAGTTTTATGATCAAGCATCATTTAGGTCTAATGCGATTGTATGGTGTTAAGCCTTTCAAGGTAGTTGATACGTTCTTATCAGGGGTTTAGGGAAAGAACAAGAAAACTGGTTTCCAAAATCCTGAGATAGAGAAGTTCTTGGCTGCTGAATTTGCATGTTCTGAGAGAAGAGATTGTGTTATGGAATTCTGGCCTTTCCATAATTCTGAATATGGAGGTTCTTGAAGGCTGAAAACTAGAGTTCTTGATGGCTGGCTGGTGTTGAAGAACACAAGTCTTCAGCCCTGAGAACTGCTGTCTGTGTATAGCAGGAACTAGGAAAGAAGGGGGGCGAGTGTTGGGCTGGAATGGAAGGAACCCATCAGCTGGGATCCTCATAGCAGACTTCCTAAAGGCACGCCTGGCTGGTTTGCTGACAGATGGAGGGGAAGATGAGGTGCAGTTCTTCGAAATTCCAAGAACAGAACATATGGCTGAGATCTTCAGCTGAAATGCAGACCTTAAAGGCTGCTAGCCGAGAACAGCAGGGCCAACTGATAGAGGGAAGACCTGGCTGGAGGGAGAAAAACTCCTGGTGCTAGAGAGACTCATGGACAGCAACTAGGAGGAGAAAACTTGGCGGAATGGAGGCCGGGCAGATGGAGGGAATGAAGGCACGATTGAGGCCTGAAGAAGGTCTTGGAGACTACAAGACAAACCTGTGGCTGGAAAGAATTGGATGGATGGATCTTGGCTGAGACCTTGAAGAGGAGGAAAGGATTCTTGGAGAGTCTAAGAGAAGCTCAATGGGCAGCAACACCTAAGAAAAAAAAAAAAAAAACAATTCACTAATTTTCCCCACCAAAAATCTGTCCATATTTCATTCCTAAGGCCATTAAGTAGGCAAGTTTATTACAATTTACATAAAACCCCTCCAACTATTCAAAATATTAGAACTAAGACATAAATAACTAAAATACTCCATTAAAACACTAATTAATCACTTAGAGGAGATTAACACTTGATGTTCTAACTAAAGAGGTCTTTGTGGGCCCAAAGTTGGGTAACAAACCCACTAATTTCTTCTCCGCCTTCATGAATTGGTGCGTGTATTGGATGACCAACAGTAATTTTAATAGGACTTCCTTTGCCGTTTATCTTGATATGTATCATTCCCTTTCTCTTGAGAAGAATTTGCCTCAAATCGAAATCTGCATCAAAACGGCTTAAATCAGAAATATTAAAAGTAGCATTAAGTTCATACTCGCCTGGCAAGCCAAGCCTGTAGGCATTGTTATTGATGCGCTCTAACACTTGAAATGGCCCATCTCCTCTCCAAAACTCAAAACAGGATTTCCGGAACACAGACAGGCAATTTCCTGACTTCGGGGGGACAGCATTTCTGGAAAGTCTTCTCTGAAGTAGTTTGGATCTTCTTTGATTTGAAAATATTTCCTTTCTTTTATTAGGGATTTCCAAACATGCATGATGACTAGGAAAATTCTAAATAAATCCAAATTAATTTAATTTTATAATTTGAATTCATTCAAAATTTTCCATAAATGGAACTTCCAAATTTGGAAAGAATTTGAATTTTAAATTTCAAATTCCAATGAAGGCAAGGGGAGGGAGGCGTGGGGGAAAATGGCGGCGAGGGGAGAGGCCGGCGGCAAGGTGGCCGGCGGGTGGAGCTAGGGTGGAGATGCTAGTGGAGGTTTCGGCTTCTTCCACTCTTGACTTGGCTCGCGGTAGTCAATGGAGGAGAAGAAGAATGTGCATGAAGAGGGGAGAAAGGAGATAACCAAAAATATACGAAAAAGATAGAGATAACTAACGAACTCACACAGAGATCGTAAGAACCTCGGACTCTTCCAAAGATTGACGGGTATTGCGAATTACCCTCCTCGGGCTTCTCCTATCATGAACTCACTAAGAGATCACGTGAACTCACTAAGAGATCAACAAAAACATGAAACTTTTCATTATCAATAATCATCATCCCTCAATACAAGAAAGCTAGCCTATAAATAGGCCTCATGAAAAGAAAAATAACAAAGACTAAAATGCCCTTCGGGCTATAACACTACATGACCACCCATAAGGGTATAAATGGAAAAACAACAATATAAAATAAACTAGTACAAAAACATATAAATAAATAACTAAAAAAATCGTAGCCGTTGATCTCCGATGTCCTCATCATTCTCCCCAGGTGGGAGAAAACTCGACTCCGTCGAGTAGATGTCTCAAGAACTCTCGTGTATCTGAATCGATCAGCTGTATCACCTTGCGCTCTGATCATGTATCCTCTGACTTTGGTTTACCTCTTCACCTAGTCAAATATCTTCTTCGTCCACCCTCTTTTGTGGAAATAATATCATCACTAGGAATCATGTCAACCTTCTCCGCTATAGGAATTTTGGGAATAATTTTGGGAGTGGAGGTAGGCTTTGGGGTTCTCACAAGGTGGGGTCACACAAGGCTTAATTTGAAGTGGATTTGGGGTTTATCTCCGGACCTTCAAAGTCTACTAAATCTTTTATGTTAGAAAAGGAATGAATGTTGAACTCTGCAAGCAGATCCACCGCGCAAGCGTTGTTATAGATTTTATTGACTATTCTAAATGTTCCCGCACTTCTAGCATGTAATTTCTGAACGAATCCGCATCATTACTAAGTTACCAACCTTAATAGATTTAAATTGTCGTTTAGAATCAGCATGAAGTTTATACTTATTATTGCTCTTCAGTTAAGCGTGCAATTTTCTTAAGAAAGTTATGCAGATGTAATGTAAATGCAGCATGTGCTAAATTCATGTCTAAAATTCAAGACTCAACAAGATGAACATGAGGTGGTGCAAGAGATTTGATATGCAAGATGAATGAAATATGGATTCACACATACATTTTAAACAAAGAAGATTTTAGAAGACAACAGACTACAAAACACACGCAACAACATACTAACTCACACGAACATATAGCTAGACAAAGTGGATGAGTCACAAAAAGAGGGGTTTTAAAGTGTTCGGCCTAAGGGAACTGGTGTCGGGGGAGAAATAAAAACACTCTTAGCTACCAGGGCACTTCTATAGGGGTTTTCAGTAAGGGTCGACAACAGTCTCCTAGTGGGGGTAGTATAATCGAACAAGTTCATCCGACTAGGATAGAAGTGGTCCTTATCCTGGTAGGACGAGGCTATAACGGGCAAAATGTAAGAATCAGGAATGACACACTCGGCCAAATATAAATCCAATTGAGCAGCTCTAAAGTTAGACTCTAATAAAATAAGAGGGGGCTCATTGCTCAAATCAGGCTCAAAAACTTTTAGACTTAAAGTACTGTCTTCCGAAATAGACTCAGGTTTGGTTGCAACCCTAAGATCCATGGGTTCCGTTTCACTTATATCAGGTGATAAATTTGATTGACTTACTTCCAACTCGAGATTATCTAAGTCGCCATCAGAATTTTCCAGAATTAAGTCAGAATTATCCAAAATTAAATCAGAATTATCAGAATTACCCGGAGTCATCTCAGTAGGTGTTACAACTAAATCAAGATCTTCCAAATTTAATTCCACAGGGTTCAAGGTCAGATCAGTGTCGTTCGAGATCAAATTAATATCTTCCCGGCAGACCTTATCCAAAGAGATATCCATTATGAGATTAGGATCAGAATGGGCTAAGATATCAAAATTTGAGGATTCTAGATCTCCTAACTTAGGATTTACATCATGTAGGGAGTCTAATGTAATCACTTCAATCTCATCCTCAAAGAATGCTTCATTATCATTGATATCATTAGCATCCACGAAATGGATGCACTCAGTCTCAGGTTCAGGGGACATCTTCTTCTTAATATCTTCATTTATTATAATCATACTTGCAGGGTCAAGGACTGGGGAGGCTAAATGTTGACTGGGATGGTTAGAAGTAGGTCTAAGTGGGGAGTCATAAGAGATTTGTCCAACAAAAGACCCAGTAGAGGGTCGGCCATCTAGGTTACGTGAGGACCTAAAGGGTGGGACAGCAACTCGGATGTTACTAATGAGTGGGTGGTCTCGACCACAGTAAGGTCCACGGGTCATCCCAACAAACGAGGTATGGTGATGCTCTAGATGACGGTCACTAGCAGAGGTTCGGTATTTCAACTTAAGTTCTCGTCTCATGTCTCCCCAAGTAAGGTACTCACCGCGAGACTCTCTATGATCTTCCAATTTCATCCAAAATTGAAGAGCCTGACCTTTGAGGTGAGATTTAGCAATGCTAATCTGGTGGGATTCAGGGATATGACATGATTCAAAATAGTCATCTAGTTGTCTAGCCCATTCCCTAAGGTAGTAAGGGTTTGAGGAACCCTCAAAGGTAGGTAAACAGTAATATGACTCTAAGTGAGGTCGCGGAGGCTTAGGCTCAGGTCTCGGGTGATAAGCTGAGTGGGGCATGTAATTAGAGTGGGGATAGTCACTGGATTTCTCCGTCATAATTCTAGTCATATTTCCCACTAGGTTAACGATGTCATCTAAACTCTTTTGGAGTCTTATTGGGTTCATTGAAAAGTGTCAAGTGAAACCTAGTGAAGATTGGGTGCAAGGTACCACACTCTACAGAGGGAAAACACCATTTCGACTTGCTATAAGGTGCAGGAAAAGTACTGGACAGCAAGCTTCAAGAAGGGTTTAAGTCACCCGGTGTTTAGGGAGGTTGCTAAGGCTTGGACAGCACCTAAACACTAAGTTAAACTCTTCCAAAATGACACTACAAGGTGCAGATTTTGTTTGGACAGCAAACTAAAATGAGGGACGAAGTTATCTAAGCAATTTAGATGGACTCTAGGGTGTGGACAGTAAGTTATCACCAGTTTAATGTCACCTAAACGTCACTAATCAGTGCAGGAATAACTGGGACAGCAAGCTAACAGGTTTGTCTAAGCATCCTAAGCAATTAGGGATGTTGTTGTGACAAGGACAGCACTTAGACAATGAGATAGACTTGCTCGAAGTGATTAAAACGATGCAGAAATATAGATGGCAGCAGGCAATAACAGTGAATAAAAATGACTATGCGATGGTATGCATGCAAACAAGCTAAGGGAAAGTTAAGTAGACTCCTAGGATGCATCTAGCACATGTAATGCATGCTAGCCATGCTCTGATACCAAGATGATGTAAAACAATCATGCGAAAATTGGTTTGAAGTAAGAGCTTGCACGCTTAACTTTAGGAGCAACAATAATTATACTCATTATAGTGATTTAAACGACAAAATAAACAATAAGGTGATAAAACAAGTTTAGGTTAAATCACATGAATAAAAGTTAAGTTCAAAAAGATAGCCAACTTAATCCGACATTGCCTACATGAATCGTTCCAACAATAAATTCCAATACTAACAACAAGATTAGTCTATGAAAGGTCCCTCACACAACTCTTCTAATTACTAGGCTTTAGCGGAGAAGAATTAACGTGATCGTCATGAATCTACTAAGACCACAATTGAGTAGTAACTACGAAGATAAAAGAGTCGGAGAAAGAACTTTACCCAAAGAGAAGATACATGGCTGCGGTTGGGACTCCTGAGCAGAGACAACCTTCGGCTGGGTTGGTTGGAATGGATTTGGAGGCCTCCAAAACAGCAAAACGAGGATTCCAGGAACACAGGACAGCAATTTCCTGTTTCTGGACTTCGGGACAGCAGGTGGAGTCTTCTCTAGATGCAGAATTCTCTGGAATAGTACTTGGAGGAGTGCTGGTCAGCAAATAGGTGCAGACCTGACAGTATCATGGCTGGCTGGAGTTCCCGGACAGCAGTTTTCTAGGAGGAAAAATTGCTGAACAGCAATTTGGAGCAGGTTTTAGGAGCCTTGTTTTGAATTTTGAATCCCCCAAGTAACGTAGAAAAGTGGGAAAATCATTCCTTATGAGAAGTTGATTGAAGCAATTTGTGGGAGGTGATTTAATGAAGCAAGAGAGAGAAATCTGAAGTTTTAATTTCAGATTTTATCAAAGGAAGGGGCCAATTTGAAATTCAAATTAACCTTAATTAAGGGAGTAATTGGGGGGAGGGGGCCGGCGGTTATGATGGGAATTATGAGGGATTTAATTGTTGCTTATGTGGCAAAGTGGAGAGAGAAGGGTGAGAGCTTTGTGTAGAAAAACTGAAATAGATTTCAGTTTTAATTGGGATGGGAAGGGGTTTAATTGAAATCAATTTCAGATTTCAAAATTTAGAGGGGGTGCATTGATGGCAATCAATGGGGAGCCCAATGAGGGGGGCCGGCGGTATGGAGAGAGAGAGAGGGAGAGGGATTTCCAAACATGCATGATGACTAGGAAAATTCTAAATAAATCCAAATTAATTTAATTTATAATTTGAATTCATTCAAAATTTTTGATAAATGGAACTTCCAAATTTGGAAAGAATTTGAATTTTAAATTTCAAATTCCAATGAAGGCAAGGGGAAGGAGGCGTGGGGGAAAATGGCGGCGAGGGGAGAGGCCGGCGGCAAGGTGGCCGGCGGGTGGAGCTAGGGTGGTCGGCGGGTGGAGCTAGGGTGGAGATGCTAGTGGAGGTTTCGGCTTCTTCCACTCTTGACTTGGCTCGCGGTAGTCAATGGAGGAGAAGAAGAATGTGCATGAAGAGGGGAAAAAGGAGATAACCAAAAATATACGAAAAAGATAGAGATAACTAACGAACTCACACAGAGATCGTAAGAACCTCGGACTCTTCCAAAGATTGACGGGTATTGCGAATTACCCTCCTCGGGCTTCTCCTCTCATGAACTCACTAAGAGATCACGTGAACTCACTAAGAGATCAACAAAAACATGAAACTTTTCATTATCAATAATCATCATCCTCAATACAAGAAAGCTAGCCTATAAATAGGCCTCATGAAAAGAAAAATAACAAAGACTAAAATGCCCTTCGGACTACAACACTACATGACCACCCATAAAGGTATAAATGGAAAAACAACAATATAAAATAAACTAGTACAAAAACATATAAATAAATAACTAAAAAAATCGTAGCCGTTGATATCCGATGTCCTCATCAACATTTGTTGGCTTGCTTAGCATATTATTTGGTTCATTGCTCCACATTAATCCTTGCCTTCTCATGAGTACGATTTACAAAATCTGCTTTCTTTTCACCATCTAACACAAGGTTTATCAAAAAGGAAAAAGGGATGGGTGACTCTAGGAATTTGTTTAGTTGGGATGTAACAATAAAATCAAGTTTTATTATCTTAAAACTTCATTTTGAACTGTGCTAATTGCATGTTGGGATGATGTCTCCGGTGGTCTCTCTAAAAAGAATATGACACAAATATGTTTGCCATTTTTCTTTCTATGTTCTAGCTATTCTGTTTCTTTTTTTTTTTATGCAAATGTTGTGATCATAAGTGATAAAATAAAAAGGAGTCAAACATGTTGAATCACCCAATCGGACATTTATTGTGAGGCAGGCATGAGCTAGTGGGGGAACATGCCGCTGATGCTCGCACCCTGAATCCGTTCATGCTTTGTGATCTTGCAAATAGTTTGTAAGAGTATATCTCACATGTTCCACTTTGGCAAGGAAAGCCAACGCGGCAACGCATCAAAATATGCAGACCGGTAGGAGAATTTGTGTTCTATGCCTATACCTGGATGAACATAATTATCATGAGCAAAGCATGTGATGCAGAACATAATATACAATTTCTTATCAAAATGAAAATTTCTTTATTATTTTCTTTTTCTCCTTTCTTATAAATGTTTCTTGCTATTTTGCTTGCAGAGGTGCTGTTCGATTTTATCCCAGTGGTCCATCGTCATGCAGAATTGAAGTGAGAATTCTTGAATTTCATCTATATGCGGACTTATTCTGTTTATGAAAATTTAACTTATGAATTAATTAGATAAATTCTTAATTAAATCACTATCATAGTATATTTGATGTGCGGTTTATATTAAATGTAACAATAATAATATAAATGAAAATGTTTTCGTTTAAAATAATAATATAAATAAAATAAATTAAAAATAAAACTAAAAATAGAACTAGAATTGATCTCAAACTGGTCTAAAGAGTAAAATCCTAATAAAAACATGCCATCCTCAAGAAAGAGCAGTACACTGCACTAAATATAAGGAAGAATGATCAACCAAACCAAAAAATAAACGGCCAATTATTACTGAATGAGTGCCAGTTGTCAAATAGGCAGGATTATCCATACTTGATTTATTTTGCAAAATTAAAAAAAAAAAAAATCAACAAAACAGTAATTCGAGTCTTTCAACAAAATTTTTTGGCATTTGTCTTAGGCTTCATTTAGGACAATTTTATTATTACTTTCTAAAGAAATTTTCTTGTATAAAATTTTTTAAAAAAAATTCTGTTCTAAAGCAGTAAGAAAGCCGTCCCAAACGAAAACATAATTTCATCTTTATCATGAGAAAAATTTTATCACAATGTTCTGATTTAAATTTGATCAAAATATACTGAGCATTAGATTAATGTAATAAAGGATTACTAAATCAAAATATATATTATATTAATCTCAAAATTAATTTAATGGGTACGAAATTCATCTTGAACTTATTTTTTTTCCTTCATAGCACTTCTCAACTGTAAGTTACCATATCTAGTCTCATTTTTTGTTCTGTTTATTACTCTTGTTTTATGTTATTTTGATTTTGTTTGGGACAACTTTTTTACTGCTTTCTATAGCAGTTTTTTAATACAAAAAATTCTTTAAATTAAAGTCTTTTGTAGTAGAAAGCTGCTTTTGAAAGCATTGAGAAAGCTGTCTGAAACGAAGCCTTAATTGCTGCTCCTTCAGAAACTAGACTTTTTCACTCTTTCTCCCACATCTCTAATGCAGCTGACTGTTTCATATGAAGTTCCTGAAATTTTATCTCCTATAGCATCAGTATGTAACAGAAACCAATAATATCATTTTATAATCTCTTGAAATATTTCAACACAAAAAACTTTATATGAAACCTTGGCTTATAAACTTTGCTTGTCCAGGCACTGAAACCTTTCGTAGAAGCCCTGCTTCTGCGAGGATTGAATAAGTTTGCTGAATTTGCAAGAGACTATCAGAAGAAAGTCCCGCAGAGTTGACATCTGCTGTTGTTTTTTTTCATTTCATTCTGTAAGTGAAACGGTGTTTCACTTGTGGGATTAATTTTTCTTACTCTTGAAAGATAAAGATAAGCACTTGGACTGCATGGATGAACTCTCCAAAAGGGTCTCAATGTGATTATATGAATTGTGTTGGTTATTTTATCAATTGTCATTTTTTTAGCTATTTTGATACTCAAATAAATTAAGGTTCACATAATTTTAATTTCAAATGAATTATTTTATCAATTGTCACTAAGATCATTATTTGGATTATAAGCTTTCAAAATTTAGAGCTCAATTGACCCTTCAAACAATTTTAAGAACTTTTTAATTACCCTTTTGAGTGCTTTTTTGAGAATTTTGGTACTTGAATTTAAACGCTTTTGAAATTGATGGAATGGTTAGGGCACAGTGGACAAAAAAGATTAATGTAGCCGATTCCATGTAGTGGGATAAAAGCTTGATAATGATGATGATTTTGTTGATAATGATGGAATGATATTGACTAAGGCTTTATTTGGGATGACTTTTATACTGCTTTTGAAAACATTAAAAAAAATGTTTCAAACAAAGCTTAATATGTCATTGTGATTGTGATCATAAAATAATTAAAACCTATTTAGTCCTTCAAATAAACCTAAAAATTTTAATCATACTTTCATGTGGCTCATCTTCACTTAATCTTATTTATATGTAGGAATTTTTAGCATTGATAGTATCTTCTTGTAAGCTTTTTCTTTTGTCATTTTGTTTATATGGGCGAGGAGAGTTATAACAACTATTAGGTTTCATTGTAAATTTTCAAAAGGAATATTAGGTTTGAGATAAGACACTATCCAGAGATTTTGTCCTCATTTTGCGAGGATTTTATAATATGAGTTTTGGTTTCCTATATGCGCAAGCCCTTATAGTTAATTACCCCTCCCGATAATGAGAGAGAACTTTCAATTAAGGCTAGTTGTAAGATTGGTCGCTTAAGTTACATACCCAGCATATAATAGTAATGATTTTAGGGTTTGAATTTCGATTTGAATTTTTGAGTTTAAGATTTGCATTTTATCATCATATACTTAAAATAGGTGTGTGTGTGTGTGGGGGGGGGGAGATGAGCTTGATTATGATCCCATGGTTCCATCATCGAATATACCTCAGCTGATAGAGGATTTTGTGCCTATCGAATATACCATATCATTTATTACTCAGGGGTTTGACGCCATTAGGAAATATATGGGCTTTAGCTGTGAGCATAATATAATGATGTTTTTTTTGTGACAAACTCATTCAATTAGAGGGCACGTGTCACTCCTTATTTGTAAGAGACTATTAGGGGATGAATTTTAGTGAAGGGGTGTTGGTGAAGATGAGCCTGATTATGATCCCATGGTTCCATCATCTCAGGCTATCATAGTCCCTGGTCTATTCAGTCAGAGGAGGTAGTCCACCCAATTTGATAGAAGGCATTTTATTGCCAATCATGAGTTCTTTAATCCAAGAATACTTTGTAGACTCGGGGTGAATGATTTTTCAAAGGGGATATATCTGAATATACCCCAGCTGATAGAGGATTTTGTGCCTATCGAATATACCATATCATTTATTACTCAGGGGTTTGACGCCATTAGGAAATATATGGGCTTTAGCTGTGAGCATAATATAATGGTGTTTTTTTTTTGTGACAAACTCATTCAATTAGAGGGCACGTGTCACTCTTTATTTGTAAGAGACTATTAGGGGATGAATTTTAGTGATACACCTGACATGATATTCGCTCTTTATGAGCTGAGGTTAATTTTAAATTTATAACCCCCAATAAACGGTTGCGGAAGGTGGGTTTGTTTTAGTTTTTAAGTTTTGGTTATTGCATTTTAAAATTTTAATAGACTTTTGAGAATTGCCCCCTCCGATTGAGATTCACTGTGAACACGACCATCATCAGGGTGATGTTAAAGCTAATTGTATTTTCGTAGGAATTTAAATATTTGGGATCCCTTCTGCTTGATATTAGTTTTCAGCAAGGCCATCATCGGTGCATATATGATTGGTTTTTTAAATATTGTCAACTATGTTCGACCGCTAATAGAGGATCTGGTTTAATAGTTAATTATTATACGAATGCTAAAATCAAATATTTGTGTTTTAAGATGAATTTCATTTAGATAGCTTTTGCTTTTTATAATTATGTGTTCGTTTGTTAATCCAAATTAGGTCAACTCTAGTCCTTTCACGGAGGAGGTTGAAACTTGAAATATTTGACATGCTCAATATTCTCAGACTATTGGATTTAGGAATCAGATGTGACAATCGGAGCATATGCGGGAATGATTTTAGTGTATAAATTAGAGCTATTGTAAAGGTATCATTTTATGTCTGCTTGTATAAGTGTTGCGGATTCAGTTGCATTGCACTGTGCTATGGGTCATCCGTTTATTTACATAGATTTGTTGTCACACATTGCAAGCTTTATCAACGTCATTTACGAGCATGCATGGGACATTTAGAAACTAGCAGCTATGTGTGTAGGTGAATTACACTCAACGTAGATTTTACTGCATTGTCTGTAGGCGGGTTGTAGTTCTATGTGACGGGTCACTCGCTGCTTCTTGCATATGAGCTATTGTGCACTGATGAATCTCCTTCTATTGCTCATAAATATTTACATTCATCATATGTTGCAATGTATATGTTTGTAAAGAGTATTATCATTTATGATTAAGTTTAGTGTGTTCATATACATACTTATGTGGGCTACCAGTTGAGCTGCATTCATTATTGATTTTGCTATGCATGTTAATTGAAAATTTGTTATATCCATTGCCATCACTTATATACGGACTAATGCACTTTCCCGTCTATTAATTGTTGTTAATTACAAGCATGTTTGTATTCATTTGCATGTGGATTGACATCGTGAACTGATACATTCACTTGCATGTCATTCCTTGTCATTCCTAAGCAAATTGTCAAACATATATTAAGGGTCTTTTATGGCCCATAGCATACAAGTTCATTCATGTTTGTTAGATTTTCATTATCCTGCACATTATATTTTCATTCTTAAGCATCAGATCTATTTCCTTATGGTCATGTTTGCAAGTTCAGTCCCCTATTTATTTTTCTTAAGTTAGACTCCCTCTGATTTTAATTAAGTTTTATTCCTTGCCACTTTAAATTTTGGTAGCCTCTTGGCATCCCTTTACCATGAAGGGTGACAGAGAGAGCACTTTTCCTTCCAAATTCGCCTAGCCGGAACGAATTCAAGGTTGAGGGCTTTGGGGGAGTGAATTAACCCCGATATTTGTCTTCGAGCACCTATTTGTAATTTGATGCTTTCCCTAAAATTTTGGCTCCCTTATGGCGCCCCCTCCCTGTGAGGAGAGGTTAGGGAGGGAACATGCCTTTTTGGATCCATTCGGTCAAATCAAATCAATAGTTGAGGGCTTAAGAGGAGCGAATTGACCCCGGTCTTTTGATCTTCAAATTGTGCGCGACCTGCTAATTTTAAAACACACATTTTTGTCCCCCTTAAAAATCTGACAGCCTTCTAGTGCCCCATTCCCGTGAGGGAAGATTGGGTGAGTGCTTCGATATATATATATATATATATATATATATATATATATATATATATATATATATATATATATATATATATATATATATATATATATATATATATATATATATATATATATATATATATATATATATAGGGTTATGCGAGCAATGGGAGTCGCATATATGCGGCTATAGGCTCGAGCAGGATTGGCCGAGTAGGAAGATGAGAGGCAGGAAATGGAAGCGGACAGCTGGACTTGTCGTCAGCTTCGATCGTGTGGTTGACCTGCCTGTATTCGATATAGAGAGGATGTGAGGTAGGGAAGATCATGGCAGTCAAAGAGGAGGTCGATTCGGGGTTCGCTCAATTGCAAAAGAACGTAACTTTGCATACCTTCCTGTTTGTTTTGTTTCTTTCATTCATTTATACTTGCGAAAGAGTTATAAGGAGAGGAGTGGAATCGTGGTTGAGTGGGGTAGTGGGAGCTGGTGGTTAGAGGTCTACGGTTAACAAATATCCCCCAATAAATATGATTTGTGCTTTATAGTAGATCATATTTGTTGCAAACTAGTCGACCCTGTGGATCTCCAAAATTAGATTTTATATGTCACCCTGAGAGAAATTAGATTTTAGATGTCACGCTGAGGGTCTTTAAAAAATTTTAAAAGCTAAGCAAGTATAGTCTATTATTTATCTAATGCATTGTGTTATTTTGATGTGCTTATTCACCTTATATAACTTATCAGGTATCAGAATTGTCTTGTTTGACTTGTGAGGATTTGAATATATCTTCAACACTAACCTCCAATCTTAATAGATGTAAAAAAGGAGGTTTCCATATTTATATTTTTGATTTATCAAGAATAAAACATACCTTTTTCCCTAGCTTAATGCTTTGGCGGGTTTAACAGAGTGTATGCTGGTGACTTAAACCCTCTAGGCTTGCTTTAGGTCGATGGCAAATAGCTATCAATCCAAAGCTTTATGCATGATGGTTTTTGATGATGACAATATTCTCTTAGTTTGACCTACAACTTTCTATGAACTGCAATATGACTTCTTCGATCATGAGCTTTATATTTTTTCGGACATGCTGAAGAAGATAAGCTCATTCAATCTTAGCTTTATACTTGATAGATTTATTGAAGGAATAATGCCTCTAACTTGATAGAAATTTTGATTGTGGCTTAGTGCCTTTGAGTTGATTGGGATTCTTCTTCTAGATTTTGCATCAATACATTTGTTAATTGAGAAAATCTTTTGAATCTGAATTGCTCTCTTATCAAGTTGGATAAATATTGAAATCAATAGTATTTTTCATCGGGCTAACAAAATAGGTGCTATCCAACTGCGACCTCTTAACATGGCTTGTTGAGTAGGTTAAGTTATCAGTGACTTAGCCATATATAGGCTTGTTGAGACTGATATTATATATATCTAAGCACTGGACATTTATTATAATAGCTCATACTTTTTGAATTTGATTTGTTAATGTTATCAAATCAAAAAGTTCTTCATTGAACTCAAGCATTTTGGCAAATTTGAAGATAAATCTTCATTTTTTTGCAATAATCGCATATTTTCTTGCTTGAAGACACTAGCTACTACCCTAAATTTGTGTAGTTATATGAATAGCATTATTAGTGATTTTAAATATTTATTTGGGGTGATGTTAACCCAAATAAATATTTAAAATATCATATATTTTAAAGGAGAATTTCAACAGTCATTAGATTTTTGGTATTTTTAAAACATAAAAATGCTCCCTATCTATCTTGCAGGAGAATTTTAAAGACATCTTAAAAAAATGTATTCTCTCTTTATAAGGAAATGAACTTCAATTTATTTTTTTATGAATGGTGCTTCTTCAGATATCTTCCATTGATCACGAGCTTAAGTCGTCGACCTTTCATATTAATAAGTTGATAAGCTCATCCTTGATACATCTTCTCGATAAAAAAGGGCCTTCCTAATTTGGTTCAAATTTACCACCAATTTTTTAATGTGGGGTGATTGGCCTTGTTAGCACCAATACAAATTATACTTCTTGAAATGCTTGATAGCATACCGTATAATTAAAATATTTTATCATTCTTGATCGATAAATTTCTAAATTATGTTGAGCTTAGAGCATGACTTCTTCCAGTGCATTAAGCTCTTCTATTCATAAGCAAGCATTTTGTTCTTCCTTGAGGTCATACTGAACAACTACTCGAAGTAATGGGAACTCAACTTCAAGTGGAAACACAACTTCAACTTCAAAGACTAACACATAATGAGTTACTTTTGTTAGTGTCTTGTTTGTTGTATAGTATGCCTATAATACTTTTGCTGTCTTAGTATGTCATTCTATTTTATTCTTAGTGATGATCTTTTTAAGGAGTTTTACCAACATTTTAGTAAAGGCCTCTGCCAAGCCATTTACCTTTGGATTATATATGAATGAATGATGCCAATTAATTTTATATTGACCAACAAATCTATAAATCTTAGTACTTTTAAAATTCAATCCTTGTCTAAGATTATACAACATGGTATAACAAATATGTATATAATATTATGAGTAAAGAAGTTGATCAGATGATTAGAAAAGATTTCCTTAAATGGAGCTGCTTTAACAAATTTGGAAAGATAGTTTGTTGCTGCTAATATAAATGGTGTCCAGCTGATGATGGTGAATTGATTAGCCCTATAATATATATCCCCCAACATTCAAATGGCTAAGACACAACTGTAGGGTGTAACAAATTTGGCAGTTGATGTATAATATCACTATGAATTTGACATTCATGACATTTATCAGCATGATTGGTGTAGTCTTTTACTATTGATGGTCAGTAATAACCCATTCTTTTAATTTTAATGGTCATTTTAGGACCCAATTAATGTGCACCATATAGTCCTTCATGAACTTCTGAAATAACTTTATTAGCTTCATGGAGTTTAAGGCTCTACTAGACTTTTTTCTTGTAACCATTTTGAGTTTGTCTGATTGGGTTTCAAGAATAATTTGTTGGAGATATTGAGGGACAACCAAAGTTGCATTCTGTTGGCTTGAATTTGCTAATCCCTCTACTTGCGAGGAGTGTAGAATTGCTGGCTCTTGTATTCGACTAGTATGAACATCGATCAATATAGACTCATCATTCATGCTTGCCATTTCTTTAACTAATTTAGATAAGGAGTCTTCTTTATTATTATGAGCTCAAGAGATTTGAATTAGTGTAACATTTTTTATTTGATTCATTAAGTCGAGAACCCACCTATGATAGTAAGCTAGTCCAATCTTGCCTATTTTATAAATACATAGTACTTGATTTATAATGAGTTGAGATTTACCAAAAATTATGAGGTTTTGAATTTCCATCGAAATAGTGATTTCGTGACCCGCTACTAATTCTTCATATTCTACTTTATTGTTAGTTTTGGGTTCCGTTAAACCAAATGAATATCTCATTATTCCTCCATTAGGTGCTATGAAGATATGACCGATACGTCTCATGCTTTAGGGAGGTTCGGAGGTTGGGCGGGTTTAATTGATGATGCACCATAAAAATATATTTTTCATTTTTTTAATTTCTCTTTTTTCTAGAACAACTAGAATTTGTTCATCGGGTAGATTATCAATGAGCGGTGAGTCTACAAGAACAGAAAGTACCGTGAGAAAATCTTCTAAGACTTACCCTTTTACTATTTTATGGAACATATGTGATATCAATCTGCATGAGTATCACTACCCATTTGGAAAGGCGTCCTGTCAACATTGGTTTTTTCATCAATAGCTTAAATGGATCAACCTTTGATATTGAAGTGACTTTATGATAAAGCATATAATGATGGAATTTCTAGATAGTGAAAATCAACGCCATACAGCAATTTTGAATTGAAGAATAATACATCATTGCTTTAAATAGCCATTGACTAATGTATTATCCTTTTCTTCTTCATTACCTTGAGCTATTAATGCTCCAAGGGACTATTCTAGCACTGAGGTGTATAGGATAAGAGGCTGCCCTTGAATTGTTATTGCAATAATAGGCGGGCTTAAGAGATATATCTTGATACTATTCAAAATTCTATTGGCATTCATCATCCCATTTGAAGTGGACATCTTTCTTCATTAGTCTTGCAAATGATAGACATTTACCTGACAAGTTTGAGATAAACCTTCATTTAAAAGCAAGTTGTCTTTGTAAGAAAAGAAGTTGAAGGAGGCTCTTTGGAGGTGGCATTTTCATAATTTCCTTGATTTTGTTGGAATCAATCTCAATCCCTCTATATCGTACAATATACCAAAGAAATGTTTTTGAGAAAACTCCAAAAGCACACTTAAGTGGGTTTATTTTGAGATTGAAATCCTTTCAAATATAATTATCAAATCTTTAAGGTGATATTTTTTATCTATACTTTTTGACAACAAGATCATCCACATAACATTCAACCTCTGGTGGATAAGCTCATCAAATATATGTATCATAGCCCTTTGGTATGTAGCTCCAACATTCTTCAAGCTGAATGACATGATAATGTAGCAGAATGTGCCAATTCGAGTACTAAAAGATGTATGATTTAATCTTCATGTGTCATTTTGATTTGATTATATCCTCAGAATCCATCCATAAATGAGAATATATCATAGTTGGAAGTATTATCAACCCAACAATTATAATATTGAAAGTGAAAAGTCATCCTTTGGGCACGCCTTATTGAAATATCAAAAGTTTATATATATATATATATATATATATATATATATATATATATATATATATATATATATATATATATATATATATATATATGAATTTGACCATTCTTCTTTTTCACCAACATAATATTAGCTATACAATCAGCACAATTTTCTCCTCAAATAAAACTTGTTTCAATAAGCTTTTTTATTTTTTTATCACTTGTTCCTCCATATCCAACCTTATTTGCCTTAGAGATTGTTTAATCGATATTGCATTGGGATGGATAACTAATCTATGAATAGCTATGTTAAGGGATAAGTTGAAAATTTTATCATATGTCCAAGTAAAACAGTCCTTGAATTCACTGAGTAATACTTTCATCTATTCAACTTTACTCTCAAAAAGAGAACTAATAAAGGTCGAGGGAGTACTACAGAAAAATGGCTCTTGCAAGGAATTAAGAACTATAATAAGAGAAAACTCTTTTTAATTGATGATATAATGATGAAAACAACAAGATACAATGGATCTTCTATTGGAGAGGAAGATCCGGCGATGGAAATCTACGGTAATGAGGGAAATTTGGCAGAAATCTCTTTTTTTTTTTTATCAAAATTATGAAGAATTCACAAATTACGGTAATTCATACATAGGTAAAAAAATTCCAATGGAATATTTTCGCCAAAAATTTTTATACAAATTTTCTAAAAGATGTATGATTTCATCGTCATGTGTCATTTTGATTTGATTATATCCTCACAATCCATCCATAAATGAGAATATATCATAGTTGGAAGTATTATAACCCAGCAATTCTAATATTGAAAGCAAAAGGTTATCCTTTGGGCACGCCTTATTGAAATATCAAAAGTTATATATATATATATATATATATATATATATGTGAATTTGACCATTCTTCTTTTCACCAAAATAATATTAGCTATACAATCAACATATTTTTTTATCGAATAAAACTTGTTTCAATATTTTTTTATCACTTGTTCCTCCATTTCCAACCTTATTTACCTTAGAGATTGTTTAATAGATATTGCATTAGGTTTGATAACTAATCTATGAACAGCTATGTTAAGGGATAAGTTAGAAATTTCATCTTATGTCTAAGTAAAACAGTCTTTGAATTCACTGAGTAATGCTTTCATCTATTTAACTTTACTCTCAAAAAGAGGAGCACTAATAAAGGTCGAGCGAGTACTACAGGAAAATGGCTCATTACTGGTGATGGAAATCTATGGTAATGAGGGAAATTTGACGGAAATCTCTTTTTTTCTATCAAAATTATGATAAAGTCACAAATTACAGTAATTTATGCGTAGGTAAAAAAATTTCAGCAGAATATTTTTGTCGAAAATTTTTCTGGCATATTTTCCAATGCAATTTTGATGAAGAAAATGTGGGGAATATTTCGTCTTCATTGGATGGATTCCAACATTACATCCACTGGTAATTCCAGTGAAATATTGTTTTGGTAGTGCCAACGGATATTCCGTCGTTAACTACGTCAGACAATTATCGACGAATACAATGGACGAATAATGCGTAAAAAATTCTAACATAAATGATACACTTGAAATCGATATAGGATTCGTCATATCATCATTTCTGGTGGATTTACGGCGTATTATCTGCCGGAAACCTGTAGCAGTAATAAACATAAAACAGTCTTTCCTCTCATGAATCTATTTTCTACGATACAACATGTATGTAGTAATTGAACAACATCATATTTATTAAACATTGAACAACATCACTAAATATTAAACATTGAACAACACCTAATAATCATAACCATACATTCCAAATATTGAACAATCAACCAAATAGTTTAAAATAAAGTTAGATAGTTTGTTCGTTTAAAAGTACACAAATATAAAAAAAAAAGTAAAGATGAAGTTGAAAAAACTAAACAACATCTAATATGAATTTGTTGACTCGTCCTCTACTGAAGCTTCCTCCTTTTCACTATCCTTTTTACTAAAATGCTCCCTCATTTTTTGCATTTCATCAAACAACTGATTGTGTTGCATCTGCATATGCATCTGTATCTGCATCTGCATCTGCTTCTGCATTTGCATTTGATAGTCAGCTTGTGATTTCCTTACTTGCTCTAGCTTGGCTCGAAGGGCAGCTACCTGTTGGCTATATAAGGACTCCTAGGAACTTGGTGAGAAGCTAGAGCCACCAGAGGTCATCCCCTCATATGCATGGGCTTGCGAACCTAAACTATAAACCCTATCATGTTGCATTCTTGAGAGCATACCAGATGCAAAAAGGTCACTAATTATCCAAAGTAATGCTACCCTCATTATAAAGTTTTGTTTGATTGATATATCGTATGTACTTACTCCCTCTTCCCATAATAAATTTAAATCATCAATTAACAGTCGTAAGAATATATCGATCTTTACTTTTAGATTTTATGGCCCTTGAATGATAAGCATTAGAAATATGTAAGGAGTAGTCATACACAACTATAGGGAAAGATTGTAAGGGGTGAGTATCATATGCCAACATGAGTAAGGTGAAACAGACTTTAAATGGAGTAAAACCATCTACACATAAACCTAATCTTATATTTTTTTATTATGTGAAAAATGTGGGATGTATACGATCAAAGTGTTTCTAAGCCTTTGCTTATGATGGATGTGTAATAACATCTTCTTATAAAATGTATTTATTATGTCATCTCATATGTGCAGTAGATCTCATGATTGCATATAACCATTGTATGCTAAGAATTATGTGTAAGTAAAACTCCTACTGATAGGTATTTCTTTCATCTTTCTTTTCGTTCTAAACTTTAGTTTAAATCTTAATGTATTATAATGACGGCAAGCAATCTCTGATAAATAATCTTCAAATTATAATATGCATCTATTGACACAATAATCTATCTTTGTGTATGTCAAACCAAGTTTGAAAACCAACTTCTTTGTCTGATATAAATCTGCATAATTATGTTATATGTAGGGTTAGTTTTCTTAAGCAACATAATGAATTGATTAAAACATTCAGGGTGGACATTATATTCTGCCTTGAAGCTTAACATCTTCACATCAACGGATAACTCTGAGTTAGTGGTGCATCCCCTCCATATTGATTATTGGGAAGCATGCAACAAATCATAAAATACCTTATGTTGTTTAGGGTTTATGTAAATTTTGGGAAGGTAGATGGGTTTTTAGATAAGACACTACCCAAATATTTCACCCTCATTTTGTGAATCTTAGTTCTTGTTTCTTATAGGCGCAAGCTCCTATAGTTAATTATCCCTCCTTATAATGAGAGAGAACTTTTGATTAAGGTTAGTCATAAGATAGGTCACATAGGTTGAAAATCAGTCATATAATAGCAATGGTTTTAAGGTTTGCATTTGGATTTGAATTTTGGAGTTCAAGATTTGAATTTTAACACCATATACTTAAAACATGTGATGGGGGGATGAAGATGAGCCTGATCAAAATCCCATGGTTTCATCTTCCCATGCTATCATAGTCCCTGATCTATTCAATTAGAGGAGGTAGTCGATGCAACCTGACATAAGGTATTTTATTGGTAGTCATTGGTTGCTTAGTCCAAGAATACTTTGTAGACCTGAGATAAATATTTATCAAAAGGGTTAGATCTAAATACACCTTAGCTAACATAGAGCTTTTTGTCTATCAAATATACCTTATGATTCATTAGTAAAGGGTTTGACGCCATTAGGGAACATATGGGTTTTGGACGTGATCGTAAATTAATAATGCCTTTTTATGACAAAATTATCTGATCATAGGGCACGTGTCACGTCCTTGTTGGCAAGAAGCTATTAGAGGATGAATCTTAATAATACACACGACATGACATTTGCTCTTTATAAGATGAGGTTAATTTTAAATTTATCACCCTAGGAAATGAATGATCGGACGAGTCATGGAGGAAGATCGGGTTGGAGGTGAAGAGTCAAGCAGGAGATGAAAAGTTAGGCTTGAGAAGACCTGGCTTGGTTGTGGGTAGGAGACAGAAGGCCAACTAGGGATGTGACTTATGTGTAATGGATCAAGAGGGGCGACCATTTAGTTCTGATCAAGTGGCTAAACCACGTGCAGGTTGAGGTTGGACGGTTGGTTTGTGTGGCTGGGTTCGAATTCAGACGGCAAGGTCGGAGGGTTGTGCGAGTAATGGGAGTCACATATACGCGGCTGTAGGCTCTAGCGGGATCGGCCTGGTAGGTGAATTGGAGGTTAGAATCAGAAGCGGACGGCTGGGCTTTTCGTCGGCTTTGAGCATATGAGTGACTTGCATGTTTTCAGCACAACAAGGATAGGAGGTAAGGAAGGTCACAACATTTAGATGGGAGGCTGATTTGGGGTTCACTCGATTGCCAAAAAATGTAAGTACGCATACCCTTTCTGTTCCTTTCTTTCGTTCTTCTACATTTAAAAAGGAGTTACATGGAGAAGAGTGGGATCATGGTTGAGTTGGGTAATGGGAGCTGGTGGTTAGAGGTTTAAGGTCAATAATGAATAAAATATTTTGATTATAAATAGGGAAAATTTTAAGAATAAGCAAGATTATAAATTGTGTTAATAGTTTAAGCATGTTTTAAAAAAATAAATATAGGCAAAATCTCTTGTTTAACAGGCGACTTATGCTGACTAGGATTAATTGAGACAGGTAGCTGTTATGTTGAGTAGACAAAAAAATGATAAATATTAACAAGTTACCCAGATAACTGGCGACTTATAAGTCGCCCATTAAATGGGAAACTTAGCCCTATTATTTAAAAAAATTAATGAGTGGTGTTTAAAAGTTTTTAAAAAAATTCTACAAGTGGTGCAAGAATAACGTGTAAATCAAATTTTTTTTACTATAAGATTTGATATTATATTTAACTATTCAAAGATATTAGATTTAACACTCATTAAATAATTATTAATTTTTTAAAATTAGATTTTATCATAAAAAGGTTGGCATCACAAATGTATGTTTTAGTTATATATACTAAAAATAATGTAAATATTAATTATAGAATAGGTATGATTAGAGTTAATGAGTGTTTCATTATAAATATAAAAAAAAAAGTTTAAAATTGACTCACGTGCATTTTACTAGTCAAGTAAAAAAGATTCATAAATAAATGGTAATAATTTAAATGATTCATAACATAAGCATAATGAAATACATAAAAGGATGAAGTACCATTGCCTATGTGGCCTCTGCGACAATGCATCAGTGCATGGAGTGTAATGTTGTGGAGGTCATCGTGGCCATTGACGTAACATGTGCTATTCCTCCGCAGTAACTTCTTCCTCAGCTATGTCATATATATGAAGGGAGCTTGGTATAAAATCTGGGGTGAGGTATGCATCCAAATCCGCTGGCACCTGGTTACTGAAGAGGTCCCCAAAGGGACCTTGATCAGAATAAGATGAGGGTCCAGCATATCCGCTGTAATGCTGAGGAGCATCTTGCGTCATACAAAATGGTGTATCATGCTCACTTCTATCATCAAAGTATCCTTGATCTTGAATATACAACTGGCTGTGTAAACCACGGCAAAGTTCTACCACTGTATTTATGTCTCTCTATTGTTGTGTATCATTTATACCATTGAAGTGTTGTCGCAAAGCATGTTCAGTACCCAAGAAAAAATTCCTCTGAATTAATAAAAAAAATTTGTTATTACTTCACAAAAAAAAATTTATCTAAGGATTTTATAGTATGTTTAATTTGAACCTACCAGAAGGCGCTTAGAGGGAGCTCTAGGATATGCCATTGTGGGAGGCTCAATAGGTGCCTTCAACATGTATAGTGTTGCCCATGACTTGAAACACTGTATGTAGTGATGAATCAAGTAGTTATTGTGCTAGTCAAAGAGGTCCCCTATAACTGTATATCCATGTATGCTCTCCCATATGGTAATGTTTCCTTGGTGGTACAACATCCAGTTCATGTCTAGTTTTCCACGACCATCTACCCTTTTGAAGCTTGGTTCCATTGGTTGGAAATTAGTAGTTGGGCACAATCCAAACTATCATAGTACTCTATCTGGCAAGTGCCACTCAATCCTCTTCTAACTAATCAGAGGCACTCATGCAGTCCAAATGTCCTCCCTTGACAGACAAGTCTGTGCGACCTGAGCATGAATATCAGCGTGTATGACTGCCAAATTACCTACGTATTTAATAATAACTTATATGAATTGAAAATAACAAGTTAATTTTTCATTTCAAAACTTTAGGAAGATACCTTATTATTAAGTAAACCATCAAGCTTATATCTATAGCTAATGATATTTCCAATGGGCAACTCTCTTAATCAATCCCCATTCTGCCTATTACATTTATATTATAAATAAATAATATTCCATTGCATGTAGTATTAAAAAAATCTTTAAATTAAATTATTTCATACTTGAATCCAACACTAAGACCATGGAGTTCTACTGGAAATAGAACACAAAGTAGTGGTCATCATACATGTAGATGCTCCCAAGCCCATATTTGTAACAAATGAATGCATCCAGCTATGTTGGCCCTACTAGGCCGTGTTACTTCTCCCAACTCCCTATACAAATGAGCTAAAATTGCTCCTCCAAGAGAGTATGTACTAAAAACTGTCAAATCCTCCATAATAGTAAGGAATTGTAAATGTATCATTGAACCTGAAGTATCCGAGAGAAGGTGACAGACCAATATAAACAATATGTAAGCTCGAACATGCCTCCAAAAATCCATATCATTCAGGTCCAAGTAGGAGTCATGCCAAAACATCCATCACAACCACCTGAGGGGAATACAAGTTTGTGCATGTGTCTGTCCCATACGAAACCTGATGTGACGCAATGATCGAATGAATCACAATATTAATGTAAGTTAAATTTAAAGTTTAAAAAATAAACATTTTCAACCAGAGTAAACAACTTGCAATGAAATTAAATGCAGAAGAAAAATGAGAAAGAACACACCAGATTTATAATGGTTCGGTCAAACCTTGACCTACATCCACTCCCCAGAGGCACCCTCCGAGTATTGCACTAATACCATAAAGTGACTCTCCTTTTGCCCCCAACGCAAGGCGGAGAAGCCTGTACAAAATCACTTTCACCTTCCCCGGTGCGGCGGAGTAGCCGGGTTCTTTGACACCAAAGAGATCTTCTTCTCGCCAAAACTTTCCTCAAGACGACCCTTGAATCCGATGGTACTGAGGTGCAAGTTCGCCGGAGCAACCGTGTGAATATCCCCTCCACACTCCCTTGAAATCCCCTCCAAGGATCTTCTCCCTCTCAAACTCTACCCTTTCCTCTCTCTCTTTCAAGTTCTCTCTTCTAGTTTTCTCCAAAATAACGAAGACACAATGACTGTCAAAGATACACTTTGTCGTCCTTTTACACTCTCCAAGTGTCGGCAGAGAACCAGACTGATGTTGTTGAACTTCACTTGAGAGCCTTTAGAGGAGATGGGAAGAAACAAAGAGATCTTCTTCTTCAAGTAACCTTGTGAATTCCTCACAAACCCCTCACTTGATCTCTCACTCTTCACTCTTACAATCTCTCCCAAACTCTCACACTCAATGATCCCTCTCAAGAGAAAATAACTCCAAAGATACTTGTAATAGTTTCTAGGACTCCTTATATAGAAAGGACATGAAAAACCATCCAAAAACTGCTAAAATCATGTTTTCTGCGCACTGGATCGTCCCGTACGAACCTGAGTTAGTACGGACGAATTGTGTAAAAAACTATCCCGTATGAACCATTTGTGCATCAGTACGAACAGTTATATCAAAGGTCGGTTCTGAAAACTGCAGAACATCGGTTCCCTTCGTCCTGGGACGAAAATATTTCGTCCTGGACGATCAGAACTTATAAAAAATATTTTTCTTCAGTTCCTATTTATTCCATTGTTCTTTCGAGGAGATAACTGACCTGATTGTCCCGTACAAACTATGTTCGTCCCGTACGATCAGTACAAAATATTTATGATCTTCTTAAGTGTGTGTGTTTTAATTCACTCAATTTACAATCACTCCCTTTCAAGTTTATTTCAAAGAAAAGTATAAGCTTCAAATCATAGAGTATTTCATGATGAATTGATTTTGAAGTCTTCTTTTGTCTGTAGTTCGATTGTCCTAAAATGTTAGTCCATAAAAGAGCAAAAACAAATCTTCTAAAAAATGTTAGGAGATAACAACACATAAAACAATAATATTTGGAATCATCAAAACTATATAAGTTGCAAGAATGTAAAACATGCAAATAGTTACTTTCCTAACAATCTCCCCCTTTTTGATGATGGCAAAATAATTATTGTTTGTATAATTTAAAATTCTAAGAATCTCCTAAACTCCCCCTGAAATGATGAACTCATGAAAATAAGGAGGCATTTGAATTAAAAAAAAAAATTATTTTTCAAAATTTTTATACAACACAAAACAACACAAAAGACAAAACAAAAATAATCAAACACACATAAAAATAAACAAAAACTTTAGACACAACACAACAAATAATTTCTCC
Organism: Dendrobium officinale; assembly: GCA_019514585.1. Lineage (NCBI taxonomy): Eukaryota > Viridiplantae > Streptophyta > Magnoliopsida > Asparagales > Orchidaceae > Dendrobium > Dendrobium officinale. The sequence continues at coordinate 26,622,082 of CM033684.1, read as the reverse complement.
CCCTTTTTGACAATATCAAAAAGTGAAGAAGAAAAAGACTAGAAATATAATCAGACATATGAAAAGCATTTGAAAATTTAACCTTTAAAGTGATTGACATAATGTATGCAAATAAAATTAAAACATTAGGCAAATCATAAAATTCATAGAATTTAAGAAGAGATATAACATAGAAACTAAAAAAAATTTATCAAAACATGAGTTTATTTAGACATTTAAGATAGAGAAAATCATTGTAAAAATGATGATATAAAAATTTTATATTTCAAATTTCAATATGGAATATAAATGTACATAAGATCAATTTGAATTAAGAGATTAAAAGAGTTTTGGAAAGAAATAACTACCACATGTGGCGTTTTGCGCATCTTTTTCAAATGTATGCCACATTTTTGTGCATCTTTTCATTTGGGTTTATTTTGTGCCTCTTTTTCACATTGCGAACCTTTGCGCATTTTTTTTTTGTACACTTGTACATTTTTCAAGAGTAATCGAATTCTTTCCAAAATCAATAATTTCAATTTTCAAATTTTTCTAAGTGCATAAATATTATTTGATAAGTAAAATACAAAGTAAGAAAAACATCATAATTGCAATAATAATATAAAAAATTAATGTAGTCTAAATAATAGACATGAAATTGACAATCTTAATAATATCAAGTTATAAACAAAACTTAAATTTAGAAAAATTAAATTTTCTAATGAATTCAATTTTATTTTGCAGTTCAAAGTATATCACTTATAAGATCAAAAATTTTAGGAATTTTCATATAGGCTAACGAACATTTCAAACACAGAATAAAATCACTTAAATATTCAAAAAATCTAAAGCAATACAAGTACAAAACACAAGTACATAAACTATAAAAATCTTCATATCACTTTCCAAATATCTCACAAAAAGATTCGTTCTCAATATTTTACCCCTATAGCCATTTATATGCGTACAGAAGAAGTAATACAAATCATCCAGGACGATCAGGAGATCGTACAGTACGATATGTATTGGAAAAATTAAATTATATGCAATCAGTCAAAACCAATTATCAATTTGCTACATAATTTATACAGTACAAAAATATTTTCATCAAGTACGAATAGAATACTTAAAAAAAAATTGCATGATCGATCTAAAACATGGAATCAGATGTGAAAATATTTCAAAATCATACAAAAATACTAAAAAATAAAGATAGAAAAACACATAAAATAAACAAAAATAAAAATACAACAAATAAAAAACATGCACATAAAAATATATAAACAAAGGGTTTAAACATCATTTTGCTCCTAGTCTGATGATTTAGAAGCTAGATCTGTCCAGGAGATCTTTTGTTTTTCATTATTTTTCCTTTCTACAATCTGCTTAGCTTTACCTTTTTCTTTAGCAGGAAGAGTTCTCAAATTAGGGCACTGACTTTTCAGATGTCCAAATTTCCTACATCCAAAGCAAATTATATTTGAAGAAATCTGAACACTCTTACCATTTTTACCTTTATTCCACTTTTGTTGATGCTTATGCTTGTGCTTTAGTGGACTTTTCAATTTGCCTGTTAAGTCATTGCTTTCCTCACCAACTAAGCCACTTTTCTCCATGTCTTTCGCTTTTAGCATTATTGTTTCACATGCATTCAAAAGTCTTTGACCCAAACATTGCTCGTAGGCAATGAGTGAGCCAATCAAATTATCAATAGAATATTCATTCAAATTTTTTGATTCGCAAATAGCAACAACTTTGGCATCAAACTTGTCAAGTAAACAACGTAGAATTTTATTGACTATTTCAAAGTTTAAAAATTCTTTACCTAAAGCATGCAATGATGTTACAATTTGAATAAACCTAGTATACATGTCTAAGATCGTCTCATAATATTTCATGCTAAAGAGTTCATAGTCATGCATCAAAAAATTCAACTTAGATTGCTTGACTTCACTAGTACCTTCAAATGTAATGCATAAACTGTCCCAAATTTCATTGCCGGTAGTACATGTAGAGATTCTCATATAATCTTTCGAATTTTAAGCACAGAACAAACAATTCATACATTTAGCATTTAATTCAGCATAAATTTTTTCTACTCTACTCCATTCAGAAAAAGGGGTCTCAGTTTTGATTCCATCTATAATACGTGACGGTATAGAATAACCACTTTGAATCATATGCCATATTCGATAATCTATTGATTGCAAGAAAGTAGACATTCGAATTTTACAAAAATCAAAAGAAATATTTTCAAATAAAGGTGGTCTAACAGTCGAATATCCTTCTAACGTTTTGCGGTTTCTAAAATTAGACATACTCGTTTTTCAAAAAGTAGTCTAAACTTATGATTTTGAAACAAAGCTTTGATACCACTTGTTGGAACTTATTCAATAAGAATTAGGATGTTAAGCCTAATTAAATGTCCCAAGGCTAACCAAGAGGGGGGTGAATTGGTAATTTAAAAATTATACCTATACTCTTGGATTTTTAGAAAACATTTTTAATTATTAATGCAAGTTAAATTTTAAGTTTAAAAAATAAACTTTTCAACCAGAGTAAACAACTTGCAATGAAATTAAATGCAGAAGAAAAATAAGAAAGAACACACCAGATTTATAGTGGTTTGGTCAAACCTTGACCTACATCCACTCCCCGGAGGCACCCTCCGAGTATTTCACTAATACCACAAAGTGAATCTCCTTTTGCTCCCAACGCAAGGCGGAGAAGCCTGTACAAAATCACTTTCACCTTCCCCGGTGCGGCGGAGTAGCCGGGTTCTTTGACACCAAAGAGATCTTCTTCTCGCCAAAACTTCCCTCAAGATGACCCTTGAATTCGATGGTACTGAGGTGCAAGTTCGTCGGAGCAACCGTGTGAATATCCCCTCCACACTCCCTTGAAATCTAATCCAAGGATCTTCTCCCTCTCAAACTCCACCCTTTCCTCTCTCCCTTTCAAGTTCTCTCTTCTAGTTTTCTCCAAAAGAATGAAGACACAATGACTATCAAAGATACACTTTGTCGTCCTTTTATACTCTCCTAGTGTTGGCAGAGAACCGGACTGATGTTGTTGAACTTCACTTGAGAGCCTTCAGAGGAGATGGGCAGAAACAAAGAGATCTTCTTCTTCAAGTAACCTTGTGAATTCCTCACAAACCCCTCACTTGATCTCTCACTCTTCACTCTTACAATCTCTCCCAAACTCTCACACTCAATGATCCCTCTCAAGAGAAAACAACTCATGTAATAGTTTCTAGGACTCCTTATATAGAAAGGACATGAAAAACCGACCAAAAAATTGCTAAAATCATATTTTATGCGCACTGGATCTTCCCGTACGAACCTGAGTTAGTACGGATGAACTGTGTAAAAAACTGTCCCGTAGGAACCATTTGTGCATCAGTACGAACCAATTTCATCCTGGGATGAAATAGGTTCGTCCCGAGATGAAATATTTTGTCCGGTATGAACAGTTATATCAAAGGTCGGTTCCGAAAACTGCAAAACGTCGGTTCCCTTAGTCCTAGGACGAAAATATTTCGTCCTGGACGATCAGAACTTAGAAAAAAAAATTTTCTTCAGTTCCTATTCTTTCTATTATTCTTACGAGGAGATAACTTACCTGATTGTCCCGTACGATCAGTACAAAATATTTAAGATCTCCTTAAGTGTGTGTGTTTTAATTCACTCAATTTATAATCACTCCCTTTCAAGTTTATTTCAAAGAAAAGTATAAGCTTCAAATCATAGAGTATTTCATGATGAATTGATTTTGAAGTCTTCATTTGTCTGGAGTTCGATTGTCCTGAAATGTTAGTCCACACAAGAGCAAAAACAAATCTTCTAAAAAATATTAGGAGATAACAACACATAAAACAATAATATTTGGAATCATCAAAACTATACAAGTTGCAAGAATTTAAAACATACAAATAGCAACTTTCCTAACAAGTAATGGTCATCTCGCCAACTGTTAGGTGGAAACTATTTATCTGAGGTGACCACCTCTCCACTAAGGACGTCAACAGATGGTGGACCATCCTTAAATATCTCATTTGGTTTACATAATCTAGCCCAACCATTCTTAAAGCATTCATAAATCTTGGGCAATTCACCAGCCATTCATGCACCATTAGAAGATGTGATACTGCTTCCAATATTATTGCATACAAAGACATTTAATTAGTAATAGGTAACTTAAACATTCAGTATAATCATAATAAGTTCAATCAATTTTGATGTACCCCATCAGGATATGCGCTGCTCTATGTGTACCATGTAATGAAGCAATGTTAGGATGGAGCTGAGCTAACCGGTGTCCCGTTTCCTTCTACAACATCGTTGGACATTTGTCATTTAACCTAAAAAAATAACAATAATTAAGAATATGCACTAAGCAATCAAAATATAAATTATACAACAAAATTATATAATAACTATTAATATTAAAAAGTTGAGTTTTTTATCGGCCATGTTTAAAAAATTTAAAAATGTTACAACAAAATTATATAATCACTATTAACATTTATTTTTTAGTTTCTTTCCTATCCAAAACTGTTACATCAAATTCTTATAGTAGGTGAATCCACCTCACCAATCTAGGTTTGGTTTAGTGGCTTTCTTTATCATAAGTTTTGTAATTGCAAAGTGATCAATATAAATAATTAATTTAAATACTAATCAAATATGATCTAAACTTGCTAAAAGTAAAAAATAATTGCTACCAATTCTTTTCTTTAGTTACATAATTATATTATAAAAAATTTAAAGTTCTACTAGCATAAAAATTATATTGAATACCTTATCTTTCTTTTGACTAATAATAACACCAGCAAGAAAATCACTTTCATCACACATAAGTAAAAAAAGGTTAACACCAATTAGGAGCAATATGTTTACCTCTAATCCTTCTTTTGAAATTTTGGGCCTTAAGATAATTCCCTTGGTCAACATAAATTGACATTTCTTCCAATTTATAAAAAGTTTGTTTCTATACACCTTTCTAATACAAAAGTTAAATGCTCAAGAAAGAAATTAAATATAATAGAAAAATTAGAAAAGTCATCGATGAAGATTTTAATGCCCAAACTGCAATAATATTGAGTGTACGTTTTTATGTGCAAACTTCACTAAAAGATTTTAATGCCCAAACTGCACTAGAAGTCATGGATTGTTTACTTAAATGCATGTGCTATTACAATAATTTGTATATGAGATCCTAGTTCCTCGACCAAATCTAGTTGGGCAGGTGGCTCGATTATGTCTGACTGAGTGGCAAGCTCCGCAACCTTGTTGCTCCGTGGTGGTGCCTCGTCCATTGTATTGTGATACCAATTAGTCCTTGGACGTCCAGATCGCCGTCAGTAGTTTGGGGGAGAAGCGGGATCAGGCCTGTATTGGGGTCATGCTTGTTGAGTCTAGTGAATAGGTTGTTAAACCTAAGTTAATGTCCCAAGGCTATCAAGAGGGGGGTGAATTGGTATTTAAAAATTTTCCCTCTTTTGATAAATTTAACCGAAATTAAACTTTAATGAATTTTTTATAAAAAGTTTTTCAACCACAAATTTTTAAAACATAAAATTAAAAGCAGAAAATAAAAAGCAGTAAAATAAAAAGACAACGATTTATAGTGGTTCGTTCTAAACCAGACCTACATCCACTCCCAGATGCATCCTCTGAGTATTGCACTAATACCAATAGTGTCTCTCCTTTTGCACCCACAACAAGGCGGAGAAGTCTTTACAAACACTCTTTTCACCACTACCCGGTGCGGCAGAGAACCGTCATCCTTTTACACTTTCCCTTGTGTTGGCAGAGAACCGTCGTCCTTTTACACTCTCCTAGTTTGGGCAGAGAACCCTTTGTCTTTTCACACTCTCCTAGTGTGGGCAAAGAACCCTTCGTCCTTTCACAATATCCTAGTGTGGGCAGAGAACCCTTTGTCTTTTCACACTCTTCAAGTGTCGGCAGAGAACCAGATCTCCTTGACAGATATCTTCCCAAGAAATCTAGAAGGAAGAAAGAAAAAGAGTGAAGTAATCTCAAATCACAAGTAGGAAATCTTACCTTTGAACACAATGCAAAGCCTTCAAGCTCCAGTGGTAAAAATCCTTCTTTGATTGCTCTCTCTCAGTCTCTCCTTTACTCTTCTTTCAATAGGCACGAAGATCAATGAGCAAAAAGATTGGGTGGCAGTCTAATTTGAACTATATATATAAAAGACAAGAAAAACTGCCCAAAAACCGCAAGTTTTCAATTCTTTACGCAGTGGATAGTCCCGTACGATCGTGGATCGTCCTGGATAATTTTACTCAAAGTGTCGAAAATGATCCTAATGTATATTGGTACGAACTATGTTCGTACACGCTCATCGTCCCGTACTAACTATGTTCGTCCGGTACGAAACAGTTATTACATAGGTCAGCTCACAAAATTCTACAGGACGTAACCAACTGACGTAAGTCAGTTCAGTTCGTCTTAGGACGAACAGGTTTCGTCCTGGGACTATTTTATACAGAGCATTTCGTCCAGGGATGAAAATTAATTTCGTCCTGTACGATCGCATACAGAGAGTTTCGTCCAGGGATGAAAATTAATTTCGTCATGTACGATCTCATACAGAGAGCTTCATCCCGGTACGAACCATAATTTTTGTCTGGACGAACAGTGCAAGGTGAGAATTCAGAGACGTTTGTCCCGGGACGAATATTAAATTCGTCCTGGACGATTAGGACTTAGAAAATTTTCTACTCGCCTGTTCGATCCATTGCTCTTTTGAGGGGTTAATTGACATGATCATCCCGTACGAACCAGGTTCGTCCTGTACGATCAGTTTACAAAAAGTGTTCCCCAAGAGTGTGTGTTGTGATTTTTCACTCAATTACAATCACTCCCTCTCATTTAAAAACTTGTAATTTACAAATGAATAGTTTGAAGTCTTCATCGCTTGGAGTTGATTTTCTTAAAATGTTAGTACACACTAAAGCAAAAAACAAATCTTCCAAAAAGTGTTAGGAGATATATAAAATAATAATATTTGAAATCATCAAAACAATACAAGTTGCAAGAATGTAAAACATGCAAATAGCAACTCTCTCTACAATGTTCTCCTCATTCTTCCTTATTGGGGATATAGTGAAATTATGCATAATAACTTAATTTATAGTTGGCCTTCGTGTAGTAGGGAGAAACATAATCAAAATGCGTTCGCCTTAACATTGTTATACAATATATCACATATGCACATGGTATATGATATAGTAAAGGTTTCCCACAACTGCACTTGCACCTCCTCCTGTAAAGTAATTCTATATGATATGGTTTAGAGGACATGCCAATAACTTGAAATTCATGCAAGTTAAGATGGATTGGTTCTAGCATTCGTCTGGCCTCCTCAACCCCTTTTAGTGATGTCTGTACACGTGGAGAAAAGAAGGTATTATTTTATTATTCTTCAGTTGTAATGAACTCCAACCGCCTCATGAACATTGCAATAATGTTATAGTATATGGCCATAATCAAGGCTTGAATTGGCAATCCTCATGTGTCATGACCCAACCCGACCGGGATAGATCCCACTGCGTTGAGTCGTGACGGATAATCCCAGGATCTAGTTTTGGAACTTTCTTCCGATACACATTAAAAACTGAACCACATAGCCACTTAAAACTTTCCAATACAGAAGAACTCATCCACCAAAATATATTTCTTTTATTCATCAAAATTATCATATACATTATAGTGCATGGATACAAATAGAAAGTACCAAACAGAAAAGTAAGCTGGCCATGACTGTAAAAAAATGAAAAGTACAAAAATACTTATAACTTTAAATCAGATCCTGAACGGCTAGTCTAAAACTTCCTTCCCTTTCCCAGAACCTAAAAATCATGAAGATAACCACAATGAGCTAACAGCTCAGCAAGATCATACTAGTCGATCTAAATTCTCATATTCTCTCATTCCAAAAAAAAAATACTTTACTGAAGATTTAAAAATAATTATTTGCATATCAAATAATCACTGAATTGAAATCTAAAGATAGAATACATAACAAACCATTCCTTAATTCAGATATTCATATAGAATTCAGATAATCAAACATAATTTAGATATTCTTACATAAATCATATAATTAGACAGAATTTAGAATATCGTATAGAAATTAGACAATCTGACAGAATTCAAATAATCGTACAGAAATCACATTTTAGATTAGATGTCAAATCATAATTTCAAATCACATTTTAGATTTATTCAGATTTTTTCCTGACACAGACAAAATCTCAAAGGATTTTTGCCCCTTATGCCTCCCTTTCTTGACACAGACAGAATCTCAAAGGATTATGGCCCGTTATACCTCCCTTTTGTGCTTACAACACCAGAACATATCAGATATCAGAATTATCAGATCAAATTTCATTTTCATAGTCTCGGACCCAGATAGAATCTCGAAGGATTCTGGCCCCTTATGCCTCCCTTCCCTGACACAGATAGAATATCAAAGGATTTTGGCCCCTTATAACTCCCTTCTGATATCATTCAAATTAAATCAAATCAAATATCAAATCATATCAGATTTAGAGAAATCATATATACATCAAAATGTCGTCAGAATGTATAACAACAGACAACAAAAAATCCAATGAATCAAAATTCACAGTTTTAGAAAATTTCCAAATTACCAGAGATCGTGTAAACATCGTTTCAACACTTTCATTGTACTGAAGCATTATTTTGCAACAACCGGATAATTTTTTATTAGATAAAAACCTCACAGATTTCAAAATACCCGGTGCAAATTTTTTTATAAAATACTTAAAACATTCAAAATCATAATCTCTATGACAAATCAAAAGATACGCGGTAAAAGTTTTACCGGTGCAAATTTATACCTATTTTTTGTTAACGAAAACAATATTTTAATCAAAATATTCGTCAAAACTCATATTTCTGAAAATTGTGAAAGGTATAATGTGCCTTACTTGGAGTAGATCTACTTTCTCAACTGCGATGAAGGAGAAAACAGATCGAAGTCGCCCAAAACCTGACTTTTCTTCCTCTTTCCTTCTCTTTCTCTCCCCCAACCGTTTCTCTCTCTTCAAAATGTGAAATAGATATTTAATAGGCTAAGATATTTCCTGATCGTACAGACGATATTTATGGTTCGTCCCGGGACGATCGGCTCGGTTTGTTCACAAACAATGTTCGTATGAATGAAAATTAATTTTCGTACATGGATGATCTGCTCGGGTTTCCATCGTACGAATGATAATTAATTTCATCCCTGGAAGATGCTATATGTCAAAAACTTTCAACTGTTCATCCCGGACGAACTTAATTTCGTTTGGACGAACCTGGAAGGAATTATTCAAAATAAAGAGGAACATGTAAGAAAAGGGTTTTCACAATCTACCCATCTTAAGAAAAATGTCATCCTCGACATTTGCAAAGCAAAATTGAGTCAGAATAGACTTGGATACAATCTTCTCATATCAGACTCTTTCTCCAAAGTAGCCTCTCTTGCTGTTCTTTGCTTCCACTAGATTTTAACCATAGGAATATGTTTACTTCTCAGCTTTCTCACATCATAAGCCAAAATCTTTTCAGGCTCTTCTCTGTACTATAGATTTGCCGTGAACCTCATCATCGTCAGTAGAAATTTTCTTTCCAGAATTACATATCCACTTTCATAAAGATGATACGTGAAACACATTGTGTATATTAGACATCTGATCAGGTAATAATAACCTGTAACCAGAATTACCAACCCTTTCAATAATTTTAAAAGGTCTGACATACCTCAGACTAATCTTGCTTACCCTTTCGAATCTGCTAACACCTTTCATCGGACTTACTTTGACATACATAAAGTCACCAACCTGAAATTCAACCAATCTGTGCTTATGATTGTAATATTTATGTTGTCTATCCTGTGTAGATTTCAACCTTTCTTTAATTAAATTAATCTTCATAATAGTATCATCCACAAAAGCTTACCCATCACTTGTCTATCTCTCACATCTGTCAGAGCCAAATGAAGTCTATACTTTCTGTCATATAGGGCTTCGTACGGTGCCATACCAATATTGGACTGATAACCATTGTTATATGCAAACTCTATTAATGGGATATGATCCTTCCAACTGCCTCCAAAATCCAAAACACATAATCTCAGAAGATCTTCCAGTACCTGAATAGTCCTCTTAGACTGTCCATCACTCTACGGATGAAAAGCCGTACTGAAATGTAACTTCATACCAAGTCCTTGCTGAATACCTCTCTAAAATTTGGAGGTAAACTTGTCATCCCTATCAGACACATTCACTTTCGACACACCATATAATCTGACAATTTCTTTAACATAAATCTGAGCTAACTTATCCACCGGATCTGTCTGTCTAATCAAAAGAAAATGAGTAGACTTCGTCAATCGATCAACAATAACCCAAATATCATCATACCCTTACCTTGATCTGGGGAAACCAATGGCAAAATCCATTATCACTTCTTCTCATTTCCACTTAGGGACAGGCAATGACTACAAAATACCTTTCGATCGCTGATGTTTTGCCTTCACTAATTGACAGGCTTCACATTTTGAAACAAACTCTGATATGTCCTTTTTCATTTCAGAACACCAAAATATCCTTTTCATCTCTTCGTACATCTTACTACTTCCTAGATGAATAATATAACCTGAGTAATGAGCCTCATGCAAAATTTCTTTTCTAAGATCTCTAGACATAGGAACCCAAAGTCTATCCTTCTAGAAAATAATACTAGAATCAGAAACTCGTAGTTTAGATTTCTTACCAGATTTGATCTGATCAATTAACTTCAAATATTCAGCATCTGACTTCTGAGCTTCATAAATCTTTTCTTCTAAAGAGGGCTGAATAATCATCTGAGTCACAATACCATAATCCAAATCAGTAGAAGAAACCACCTCCAGTCATAATCTTTTCATATCTCATATCAGATACTCATCAGAAGTGAGTTATACATATTATAATCTAGAAGACTTCATACCCAGCGCATCTGCCACCACAATAGCCTTACCAGGCTGATACTGAATAGTCAGATCATAGTCCTTGATCAATTCAAGCCGTCTTCTTTGCCTCATATTTAGATTATTCTGAGTGAATATATAATTCAAAAACTCTTATGTTCCATGAAAATCTCACATCTGACACCATACAAGTAATGACATGAAATCTTCAAAGCAAACACAACAACTGCCAATTCCAAATCATGCATCGGGTAGTTTTTTTCATGTGGTCTCAACTGTCTCGAAGCATAAGCTATTACCCGACCATGTTGCATCAAAACAAAACCTAAACCTTTCAGTGAAGAGTCACTAAATACTTAAAATCCTTCCATACCAGAAGGAAGTGCTAACACTGGTACAGAAGTCAAACAATCTTTCAATCTCTAAAAATTAGTTTAACATTTCGGTGTCCAAATAAAAGCTACTGACTTCTGAGTCAGTCTCGTCAAAGGTGCAAAAATCTGAGAAAATTCCTTCACAAACTTTTTATAATATCCAGCCATACCCAAGAAACTACGTATCTCAAACACCGTAGTAGGCCTTGACTAATTTCCAATTGCTTGAATTTTCTGGGAATCAATAGAAATACCTTCACCGCTCACTACATGCCCCAGAAAATAAATGCTCTTCATCCAGAATTCATATTTCAAAAATTTTGCATACAACCGTTGCTGCCTTAGAGTCTCCAACACACTTCTCAAATGTCTGGTGTGTTCTTCCTCAGAAATAGAATATATTAGAATATCATTTATAAAGATGATCACAAATTGATCCAGATAATCTTTGAATACTCTATTCATCAGAACTATAAAAATGGCTGGTGCATTAGTTATCCCAAATGGCATTACTAGAAACTCATAGTGTCTGTACCGAGTACTGAAAGTTATTTTTATCGCATCATCTTCACTTATCTTCACTTGATAATAACCAGATCTCAAATCAATCTTTGAGAATACAGAAGATCTAGCAAGCTGATCAAATAGATCATTAATCCGTGATAAAGGATACTTATTCTTAATTGTGACTTTAATCAATTCTCTATAATCAACACACATACGTATTATAACATCTTTCTTCTTCACAAACATAATAGGTGCTCCCCAAGGAGAGACACTTGGACGAACAAATCCTCTATTAACCAACTCCTGAAGCTGCTTTCAACTCCATAAGTTCTTTTGGTGCCTTTCTATATGGAGCTTTAGATATCGGGGATGTCCCGAAAATACATCAATACAAAACTCAACATCTCTATCCGGTGGCAAACCAACTAACTCCTCAAGAAAAACATCAAAAAAAGTCTCACACTATCGGGATATCAGAAATAGAACCAGCATCTATATTCATATCCTAAACTGATGCCAAAAATATCATACAACCCTTCTTCCACAGTCTTCTCACTTCCAACACAGAAATCATATAGAAAAAATATCTCTTAATCCATTAAATACACAACTTTCATCATCTATAAATAATGTAACTTGCTTTTTTAGACAATCAATTTGAGCTCCATATAAACTCAGCCAATTCATACCTAAAATAACATCATACGAAGAAATCGAAAATAAAATCAAACAAGACTTCCTCTTCTTACCAAAAATTTCAATCTTACATAAACAAAACTTTATGGTTATCATATTATCTTCGGCCAGTAAATTAACATAAAGTGAAATAGGTAATATAATTGAAGCCAGTTACAAAGCATCAAAGCAACGCTCAGAAATAAATGAATGACTAGCTCCAAAATCAAATAAAACATGATAGGGATGTTCAGAAATGTAAACCGTACCTATCACCACATCTAGAGCATCTCAAGCCTCTTGTTGATTCAAATTGTACACACGTGGCTGAACATGAGCTGGAGCTACATAACTACCAGGCTCTCTCTAATTAGCACTTGGTGGTCTCCTTGCTACTGAACCCAAACCACCAGCTCTAAAAGAGGATCCTTCAAAAATAGTACGGGGAGGAACTGTCCTCGGCTTGCCTGCCGGTCTAATAACACTCTCTGATCTAAACTCAGATCATCGATCAAATCCGGCTTATGGATATTCTGTTATCTAATATCCTTTCTGACCATATCTGAAACACTAACCATTCATCCTATAATACTGGCTAAAATATCATCGTCCACAATTCTGGCACATAGATGCCCCACTAATTGAACCAGAATTGGCTACACTACCACTACTAGAGACTGCTGTAGATATTGACTGTCCACTCCTTTTGGAATCTCCAGATACAAATCTATTCCTCTTCCCAAAAAAACTACTACCAGAAGTATCACTACTAAACCTCTTTCTACTAGCAGTCAACCGCTGTTGAGTAGCCATCAAACCATTCTCTATCAGTCGAGCTCTTTCCATAAGCTCAGAGAAATCAGAAATGTGAAATGGTATAAGGGGTTGCCTCAAACTATCTCAAAGTCCCCTCATAAATCTATAACACTTCTCCGCAGGTGTACTAATCAATTGAGAAGCATATCTTGCCAAAGCAGTAAACTCCGCCTTGTACTGCATAACTGTCTTATTCCCTTGAATCAATTTCAGAAAAGTCTCTTGCATTTGTTGTCTTGCATAAGGGGGTACAAATCATGCTCTAAAGACTTTAAAAAACTCTTCCTAAGAAATCAAAGAGTTTAATTTACCTTGAAATTTTTCCTCCTACTGGCCCATCCACCAGCACTCTGCTTCATCATTCAACAGAAAACCTACTAACGGTACCTTTCTATCAGGAGGATATTGTATACCATCAAATATCTTTTCCAGCCTCCTTAACTAATCCTCAGCTGCTCTAGGCTCAACAGCGCCCTCAAACCTCAGAGCTTTCAATCTCAAAAATATTTGTAGATGTCTATCTACCTCCTCAGATCTAATAGTAGAAACTCTATTATGCATCTCGTTCATCATCTGAGCTACCAACATAGCAAACTAAAAAATTGTATCTGAACCAACTATCATAGCAGAACTATTCATAGGAGCTTCCTGACTAGCACTCTACCCATCAATCATATCCGGGTCTAGCGGATCCATAATCATATAGAATACAACTATGCATATAAAACAAAATAATAAATACCCAGATAGACTGAAACTACCCCACCATACTTACAGATCAATTCATATAGCTCTATCTTACAATCCAAATTCCAAAACTATAGCTCTGGTACCACTGATTTGTAACGAACCAACCCGAACGAGATAGATCCCATCACATTGAGTCACGATGGATAACCCCAGGATCTAGTTTTGGAATTTGCTTTTCAGACTTTCTTCTGATACACATTAAAAACTGAACCATAGAGCCACTAAAAACTTTCCAATACAGAAAAACTCATCCATCAAAATATATTTCTTTCATTCATCAAAATTATCATATACATTATAGTGCATGGCTACAGATAGAAAGTTCTGAACATAAAAGTAAGCTAGCCATGACTGTACATAAATCAAAAGTACAAAAATACCTATAACTTCAAATCAGATCCTGAACGGTTAGTCCAAAACTTTCTTCCCTCCTAGAACCTGAAAACCATGAAGATAACCATAGTGAGCTAACAACTCAGCAAGATCACCCTAGCCGATCTAAATTCACAGATTCTCTCATTCCAAAAAAAGTAATTTACTGAAGATTTAAAAATAGTTATTTGCATATCAAATAATCACTGAACTGAAATCTCATGACATAATATATAATAAACCATTCTTTAATTCAGATATTCGTACATAATTCAGAGAATCAACAGAATTCAAATATTCTCACATAAATCATATAATTAGACAGAATTCAAAATATCATACAGAAATCAAACAATCAGGCAAAATTCAGATAATTGTACAGAAATCACATTTTAGATCACATATCAAATCATAATTTCAAATCACATTTCAGAGTTATTCAGATTTTTCCCTTACACAGACAGAATATCAAAGGATTTTGGCCCCTTATGCCTCTCTTTCCTGACACAGATAGAATCTCAAATGATTCTTGACCCTTATACCTCCCTTTTGTGCTTACAGCACCAGAACATATCAGATATCAGAATTATCATATCAGATTTCATTTTCATAGTCTCGGACCCAGATAGAATCTTGAAAGATTCTGGCCCCTTATGCCTCCATTCTCTAACACAGATATAATCTCAAAGGATTCTGGACCCTTATAACTCCCTTATGATATCATTCAATCAAATCACATCAAACACCAAATCATGTCAAATTTAAAAAAATTAGAGATATATCAAAATGTCGTCAGAATGTATAATGACAGAAAATTAAAAATCCAATGGATCAAAATTCACAGTTTCAAAAAATTTCCAAATTACCAGAGATCGTGTAAAACATCGTTTCAAGACTTTCATTGTACTGAAGCATTATTTTTCAACAACTAGATAATTTTCTTTTTGATAAAAATCCTGCAGATTTCAAAATACCTTGTGTAAAATTTCCAGAAAATACTTAAAACGTGCAAAATTATAATCTCTATGACATACCAAAAGTTACGCAGTAAAAGTAATATCGGTACGTACAAAGTTATATCCATTTTTTTGCTAATGGAAACAAGATTTTAATCAGAATATTCGTCAAAACTCATATTTCTAAAAATTAAGAAAGGCATAATGTATCTTACCTGGAGTAGATCAACTTTCTCAACTGCGATGACGGACAAAAACGGATCGAAGTCGCCTAAAACCCGTCTTTTCATCCTCTTTCCTTCTCTTTCTCTCTCCCCAACCGTTTCTCTCTCTTCAAAACGTGAAATAGATATTTAATAAGCTGAGATATTTCCTGATCGTACAGACAATATTTATGGTTTGTCCCGGGACGATCGGCTCGGTTTATTCACAAACAACGTTCATATGAACGAAAATTAATTTTCGTACAGGGACGATCTACTCAGGTTTCCATCGTTCGGACGATAATTAATTTCATCCCTGGACAAAACTCTATGTTAAAAACTTTCAACTATTCGTCCCGGATGAACTCAATTTCATACGGATGAACCTGGAAGGAATTATTCAAAACCAAGCGGAACATGTAAGAAATGGGTTTTCACATCATGCTCGCTTCAAAACTCCATTAAAAGACTCGGCTGCGTTAGTTGTCATTACACCATATCTAAATTCACCATCATATGTTAAAGACCATCGGCTAACATCTCGATCCACGGGCCACTAGTGGATGTTTACTTTGATCCTCTTCATATCTTCCATATATCTATTAAAAAATCTTGTCCTATATATTTCCAGCTGCATAAATTTTTTGGCACAAAAACTCTACATCACCTAACACCATATGTCGTATTGCTTTCTTGAAATTCTCACATAGATGTCTTAAGCAGTGCCGATGAACAACATTAGGAAAAATTTCTCGACAACCTCGGACCAAACTAGCATGCCTGTCTGATATGATACAAAGATTATGCCTGTTTGTAACCACAAGGAGGAGCTTATTAATTTGCCTCGGAAACCATATCCATGATTTGTTACACTCTAAATCAACTATAGCAAAGGCAAGTGGAAATAGACCATTATTAGCATCCATGCCGATCACAGTTAATAATGTCCCTCAATATTTACCGAGCATGAATGTGCCATCAAGATAAAGAACTGGCTGACAATAAGTCCACCCAGTAATAGAAGGACCAAATGCCCAAAATAGTCTTTGAATCCTATTTGTCTATGTGCTTTGAATTCTATATACCGTTCCCGGCATTACAGAGGCAACAACATCCATGAACAAATTGAGAGTACAATAAGACTCATCCCAACTACCAAAAACAACTTTAATAGCCTTTCGCCGAGCATCCCAAACCTTCATGTATGACACTTTAATATTGAACTTCGATTCCATATAACCAATTATCACCCTTGGCTTCAAGTCCATCTGCTTTCTAATTGTGGGTAGAATACGGAAACTTATAAACTGTGAGTTGCACTAACAGTGGCCACTTTCGAGAATTGGAGAGACACATGTATGTTGGTTCTTTATAGATGAGATTTTTCCATATACCGCCTAAATGTTTACTCTGAGCAGAATGAAACCGTCATAGGAAAGGATATATCGAGCAATCATGCTTTGCACAAGCAACCATAAATATCTTTGTATTCGATGCGATGACAATATATTACACATTATTTTTAATTGCCCAACCTTGTAACTCAAATTACATATTAGTCTTTCTTTTGAAGCACATTTCTTCAATTAAGTCATTAGGAATCAAGAATTCATCCTCCATTATCACCGCATCATAAATATTATCAAAGTTAACTTCTTGATCCCATTGTTGTGTAGTCCTACAAGTCTCAGTGTAGTTATTATTTGCTACCATTGTATCCTCACTGTCGACTGATTTAGAACAGTAATCTTGGATGGCATTTCAAATCTCCTCATTATCAACTGCAACTCCATCGTTAACCACCAAAAAAAGATCAGCACCATCATCATTAGAGCACTGCTCACTAGAGCCACTACTCATAGTCTCATAATCGCAATGATATGAAGGGACTGAATGTGTAGACAGTACTGGAAGTTCATGTGTCTGTTGGTTCTCTGTATCACTACATTGAAAATATTATTTATCATTTATTAATCAATAATACAAATTTCTGCAGAATTATTAGTGATATGTGATATAGGAAACTCACTAATGAAGGGCTTCTTCTACTACTTCTACCCTTGAAGGACCAGTAACCACATCAACACTTTCAACTTGGGTTAAAGTTGCATATCTATACGAATTTGGAGGCTCGGTGTTATCTTCATTCTCATTAATCTCTTTGACATTAACATACATGATGATAAATTCTGTTTCAGCCTAACATAATAAAACTTCACAAACATCATCATCTTCAACATGTGAAGTGACAAACTCATTTCCCACAGACACTCAACAGATAGATTAAGTTCACAGAAAATTTTGTAGGATCATACTTAAGTGCTCTAAGTATCCTTAACTTAAGCTGCTCTAGATTTATATTTTTTGGCACATGTAAGGGACAATTCCTACCCCCAGAATAACTTGGTGCGAATTTATCATCCACTTGTAACTCACTTCCATACAGTAGCATGAAGGTTGCACCACATCACTCATTATTGAACTCGTACGTTCCACTAAAAAGATGAACAAATAACAAAGTCTTAATATATGTTATTTTAATTTCTATTATTTCTAAATCCTAAACCTAAGTTATAAAAATTATAACTTACATTAACATGAGAATATCATAATGAAATACTACATTAATTCAATTATGACATAAACATATTTAAATGATTAGTATAATATGAAAAAATTTAACATCCAATAAATTACTTCTAATTATCTCTCTGCCAAATAATTACTCCAAACAAAAACTAAAATTTTTAATTTTAAAATGCTTCTAATTATCTCTCTACTTAACATAACCTCAATTATTTTGAAACTAACACTTATCAAGGATTTCATCTTAAAATTCATTCGAACTAACATACATATAACTTCAAAATAATTAAAATTATTACAACAAATAATTAAAAATTAAAATAAATTTTTAAAATTTTACCTCTTTCCAAACACATGTAAAATTAACCCAAATATTTACTTGAACATACACTAACTTTAAAATATAACGAGCATTGCTTAATAGCAAAATATGAAAAAATTAAAAAAATTTGTATCCAACCTTCATCTTCTCCATCCCAAAATAACCCAAAAAACACGCATATTTACCGCACAAATTGTCACTTTAAATATATAATTCAACCCTAAATCATAGATCTACAAAATATTTAAAATATTCACATCCTAAATGCAAAAATCTATACTTATCGCAAAAAAATTTTGAAATTAATTCAACAAACAAAAAGATTTTATATAAAAAATTAGAGAAACAGTCCGCAAAACATAAATCTTTACTTATCTAAGCAAAAATAAACACTAATCAACATGTATTTAACTTAATTAACATAAAATACATAAATAAAAACTTACCTTACCTGATGCCGGCAAAGAACCGAAGAAGCTGCGAAAAATGGCAAAGAGGGAGAGGAATGGATCGGGAAAAAGGGAAAGTCGGAATTTTATCTAAGGATAAGTCTCCTGTTAAACGGGCGACTAACTTCAAGTCATCTAATTGCCACATCATATGTCATGTTGTTTTTTGGATTAGACATAAGTCGCCTTTCAAACGAGCAACTTTGCCTATTTTTAAATTCTTTCAACGTCATGCTTAATCTTATAGTTAACTCGCTAATTTATGCTTACTTTGAAAAATTGCCCTTATAAATAAGCAAACTTCAGAGCTCACATTCACCCAATATCTAATTTTAAATTTTTTTTTTATCATTTTAATTGTAGATATTTTACATTTAGAAATTATGGTCATAGTGCAAGATCTAATGATTTATTAAGGCCAAATTATTATGAGAATTCCTAGAAATTAATAGATTAACCTAATGAATATTAAGCATTTGTTTGGGACAGCTTTCTTACTACTTCTTAATGCAGCTTTTTAGTATAAAAGTTTTTAATTTATATAGTAAAAAAATTTCTTAAGAAGCAATAAGAAAGTTGTCTCAAACAATGCCTAAATGACAAGTACATGTAAATTACTTTACTTTCTTTGAGGACACTTATGCTTCGTTTGGGATGACTTTTTTACTGTTTTCTAAAACGGAGTTTTAGTACAAATTTTTTTATTTTTGTATTAAAACTCCGTTTTAGAAAGCAATAAAAAAGCCGTCCCAAACGAAGCCTTAATTAGATCAATTAAAGTAAATTCATACACATATCACATACATAAACTTTAAGCCCAAAATTTCTTGGTTGATAGCTAAAGCTTCAAACCAATAGATAATTATCAAAAACTTCTTAGTTGATAGCTAAACCTCCCCAACCAATAGATAATTACATAACTCCACCTCATCCAGTATAGCCTTGATTGTAACAAAGGATCATCCTATCATTATAATAAATACTGAGGATTTATTCAACCATTATCATTATCATTAAATTAGATGTATAATTATGTAATTACATGAGTCGAATATATCTTTATAATTATCATCATCTTTAGTTGAAAATTCTATGGAACATTTTTCTCAAACTAATTAGATTTTTTAAGTGAATCTGCATGCTAATTACAGTACTTTCTTACAAAATGAAATAATAATTATATGCGCATAATGTTCTACAAATAAACAAAAAACATAAGCTATCAAAGGTGTTTGGTAAAATATGATGGCGATTGATGGATCATATATTCATATTTGAGCTTGCTTGATATAAAATTTAAATCGGAATATTTTAATTAAAATTTGACCGTGATAATTTTTATTATCATTAAATTTATTTTCATAGGAATTTATGACACATTTTAAATATTTGGGGTCCACTCCTCATGAGATTAGCTTTCAACACGGCCATCATCGAGGAATAGAAGATTAATTGTTTGAATCTTGTCAACTTTGTTTCCCCAGCAAATAGAGGATAACGTTTAATAGTTTATTAATATATGAATGCTAAAATCAAATATTTGTGTTTTATGATGAATTTCATTTAGATAGTTTTTGTGTTTGATGATTATGCATTCATTTGTTAATTCAAATTAGGTCAACTCCAATCCTTTCAAAGAGGATGAAACTTGGAATATTGGATTTAGGAATCAAATGTGACAATCGAAGCATATGCTTGAATGATTTTAGTGTATAAATCAGAGTCATTATAGAGGTATTGCCTTTTGTCTACTTGTACAAGTGTTACGGATCTGGTGGTGTTGCGTTGTGCTACAAGTCATTCGTTGCTTTATGTTGATTGATTGTCCGTGTATTTCAAGATTTGTTAACTTTATTTGCAAGCATGCAGTTGACATTTAGAAACCACCAGCTATTATCTATAGATGAACTACGCTCAACATAGATTTTACATTGTCTGTAGGCAGTCGCTGCGCTGTGCTACGGTCACTCGCTGCTTCTTGCAGATGAGCTATTATTCACTGATGAATCTCTTATAGTTGCTCGTAAATAATTTTATTATCGTATGTCGCACTATGTATGTCTGTAAGAAGTATTATTATTTACGAACAAGTTTAGCGTGTCCATTTGCATGCTTATGTGGGCTACTAGTCGAGCTGCACTCAATATTGATTTCCTTATGCATGTTAACTTGCAAGTTGCTATATCCGTTGACATCACTCGTAAACGGACTAATATACTTGCCCATTAGTTAATTGTTGTTGATTACAAGCATGTTTGTGTATTCATTTGTAAGTGGATTGACATAATTAATTGACACATTCACTTGCATGTCATACTTGTCATTCGTAAGCAAACTGTCGAACATATATTAAAGGGTCTCTTGGGGCTCACAAGTTCCAAGTTCATTCATTTAGGTTAGATTTTCATTATCACGCACATCATATTTTTATCTTAAGCATCAAATTATGTTCCCTGTGGTTAGTTTGCAAGTTTAATTCCCTGTTTATTTTTCTTAAGTCAGGTTCCCTGTGATTTTAATTAAGTCATATTCTCTGTCACTTTATATTTCGGTAGCTTCCAGAGACCCCTCCCAACGAGAGAAGTAGGGAGGGTACTTGCTCTTTGAAATTTTCCAAACTGGATAGGATTCAATGGCCAAGGGCTTCAAGGGAGCAAATCGACCTGGTATCAATCTTCGAGCAATTGTTTGTAATTTGGTATTTTTTCCAAAATTTTGGCAGCCTTCTGCTGGGAGGATATTTGCCCTTTTGGATCTGCTCAATCGGATCAAATCAATGGCCAAAGGCTTCGGGCGAGCGAATCGACCCTGGAGTTGGTCTTCTGATCATCCAATTATGCGCGACATGCTAATTTTAAAACACACATTTTTTTCCTCCTTATAGACCCGGCAGCCTTCTGGTGCCTCTCCCCGAAAGGGAAGGTTAGGGAGGGCACTTGCCCTTTCAAATTTGCTTGGTTGGATCGAATCAATGGCCTAGAGCTTCAAGGGATATATTAACCACGAAATTGATCTCCTGGGATCCCTATGTCACCTGTATATATAACAGAGAGAGGGAGGGATAAGGGATGAAGGATCAGACAAGTCACGGAAGCAGATCGGGTCGGCGGCAAAGAGTCGGGCTAGAGCAGATTTGGCCTGGTCATGGGTAGTAGATGGAAGGCCAGCTAGCACTTTGGCTTATCTGTACGGGATCGAGAGGGGTGACCGTCTGGTGCGGATCGAGTGGCTGTAGAAGTAGGTCGTGTATATGCGGCTGTAGGCTCTAACGGGATCGGCTGCTAGACCTAAATTGGAGGGATTGTCATCGGCTTCGTGCGTGTGGGTTGCTTGCCTGTGTTCGACACTGAGAGGATGGGAGGTAGGGAAGATCGCAGCAGTCAAAGAGGAGATCGAAACAAGGTTCACTTGATTGCCAGAGAAAAATGGATTTTTCGGTTGGAGATTGCCCTTAGTAAAGCAAAAAGATAAATAGCTTCGTCATCAGTTTAACACTGATCTGAGAAGCAAATTTGAGAATAGAAGTTCTAAGCTACTTCACAAACCTTAAGGGGCTGTTTGGTAGCATCTTGGATTTGATTTAAGTAGGATTTCGTAAATTCTCTAAATCCGGATTTCGAAAATCCTGAGAGGCTTAAATCCTGAATACTGTTTGGTAACATTCATGATAAATCCTCTTAAATCTCATCTAGCTGTTTGGCTATAGAGCAGGATTTACTAAAGGATTCTTTCTCTAGCACCATGGATTTCGTAAATCCAGCAAATTAAAGGATTTCGAAAATCCAGGATTTAGAGCGAATCGGCGGAATTTTCCGTCCACAGAGGATTTCGTTTGCTGTGAGATTTGGATTTGCATTTTAGGCCGTTTGGCTGGATTTCGCCCAAATCCGGCTTTAAATCCGCCTAAATCCGCATACCAAACAGCCCCTAAAAGCAAAATCAAATGCAATTAAAATGTAATACAATAAAACTCCAAGAGTGAATCAAAAAAGCATTCGGCGGATAAATAATTAAATATCACTATTGGATTACATACCCACATTCAGTTTTCAGACATTTAAAAAAAAAAAAATCTCAATGAGCAGAAGAGAAAGATCCACACAAAATTTCATTCTCGAATGAATATTGCAAGAGAAATGATAACTTTAAATGAGGTCTCCTGTTACTTAATCCCAGAATTATTTCAACACAATTGCAAGATAAAGAAATAAACAGATTCACACATTAGATATGAATGGGCTTGTCATAAGTAGCCATGGCCGCCTCCTTCAATGCCTCGCTCATTGTCGGATGGGCATGGCATGTGCGAGCGATGTCTTCGCTTGAAGCTCCGTAATGCAATGCGAGCACTGCCTCGTGGATAAGTTCCCCAGCATTTGGTGCCATTATGTGCACGCCAAGAATCTTGTCGGTTTCCTTCTCGGCTATTATCTTTACAATACCCTCAGCATCATCAATAGCCTTTGCCCTGCTGTTTGCCAAAAACGGGAACTTTCCCACACGGTAATCAACTCCGGTGGCCTTCACCTGGTCCTCAGTTTTACCTACAGAAGCCACCTCTGGATGAGTGTACACAACTCCAGGCACCAAGTCATAATCAACATGGCCTTGTTTTCCAGCAATGAATTCCACACATGCAACGCCATCTTCTTCAGCCTTATGAGCGAGCATGGGCCCTGGTATCACGTCCCCAATGGCGAAAACTCCAGGAACACTAGTTGTGAACTTTTTATCAACAGTGATCCTTCCAGCCTTGTCTGTCTGAATGCCAATCCGTTCTAGGCCGAGTCCTTCTGTAAAAGGGATTCTACCAGCAGAAACTAGAACTACATCTGCTTCAAGTGTGCTTTGCTTGCCACCATCCGCAGTTTCAAGTGTGAGCTTGACACCATCTCCAGATGTGTCAACCCCTACAACTTTTGTTTTGAGAAGGAATTTCATCTTCTGCTTCTCAAGCATGCGTTGGAATTGCTTTCGTATCTCGGCATCCATGGTGGGTACAATCTCTGGTGCAAACTCAACAACAGTCACTTCGGATCCAAGACGTCCCCAAACTGAGCCCATCTCCAGCCCGATGTAGCCTGCCCCGATTACAACAAGCTTCTTTGGAATATTTTGTAAAGATAGAGCTCCAGTCGATGAGACAATCTTCTGCTCATCAATGGTGACTCCAGGGAGAGATTTGACTTCAGAACCGGTGGCAATAATGATGTTTTTTCCTTTGATGATGGTATTGTTTCCATCAAGTGTGTCAACTGAGATTTCAGAGGGAGAGGTGAACTTGCCATAGCCTTTCACATAGTTTACTTTGTTCTTCTTGAAGAGGCCTTCTATTCCACGAGTAAGGCCTGATACTGCTTTGTCCTTTTGAGCCAACATGGCAGGAAGATCAATTTCTAGCTGAGAGAACTTGACACCATGGTTCGCAAATGCATGTTTGGCTTCATAGTACATATGAGATGAGTGGAGGAGAGCCTGAAAGTGAAATATTAAGCGGTGCTTGTGCTTAGATTCTCTTCTGAAGGACTGCTAGCCAGAAACTAGAGTGAATAAGCAATACCAAGCATCAATTCATTTTACCAGCACTTTAAAATCAGGCATCAGAAAACGGATAAATTTACTAAATCTCGCCATTTGGTTACAATGATTCTAAACTCATCAAAACCTTTCAAAAATGTACATTTGGATTTTTCATCTGAAAAATGAATGAAAGCCAAATCGGGATTTCTCAATGCTACAAGAACTCAGCCAAACAAGAAAAAATAAAATAAAATAAAATAATAATAATAATAATAAATAATAATAATAATAATAATAATAATAATAATAATAATAAAAGAGCCCTGCCGGTCCACTCTTTCCTAATATTATCCACCTCACTCCCACAGTCAACACCAACACTCTCTACAAAAAAACAAGTCTTTATTCCCCTATGTGGGTTGACTATATGAAACCTTTTTCTCAATTGTGACGTATTAAGAATTAAATTCTTATTTAAATTTAATAAAAAAAAAGTAATTGAGAATAAACCAACAATATGAGTGAGGGTCATCATGGAAATGACGAGCAACTTGCAGGATTGCAGGAAAGAGAACTTTAGATTAAAAGGTTTCAACTTGAGATTGAATGCTCTCCACAAGTTCTCCCAAAAACATCATACCACCGTTTCTACTACTCCCCCATGCCTTCCAATCAACTATTCATAATCCTAAAATTTCTATGGTAAATCCTTTATAAACCTATATTATAGCACTTATTTTATGCAACTCTGGCCTTCTGGTCAAAAAAAAAAAAAAAAAAAAACTCTTGACCTTCTTGGTCTCTGATTTATCAAATTTTGGAAATATGAAGTAAGATTATTTAGATTTTAAATGATTTCGTTGTGTATAGAAGGAAGTAATTAGATTTAATAGATGTGTGCGTTTGGAAGGTTAAAAATTTCTTCATGAGGGTGTGAATGCTACAAAAAGGCTTTTTTTTAGAATATTTTGTACGGTTGTTTAGGATCAGAATTCCTTGTTTAAGATTTCGGTTTGGAAATAAGTATTGTATTAATTATGAAGTAAATTCATGCGGAAATTAATTTTTATAGCTAAAGGCTTCAATTTAGGCATGGAATGGTAATTGTTGTGCCAGTAAAAGGCATACAGAAGTTTGAAGAAAAATAAATTCTCCATAGTTTCTGATTCTTGATTTTTGGTATCAACTATGTTTCTATACATGATTTAAGGATAAAATATGTTAGTTCACTACAAGTTTAATTATCAATTTTAAGTTTGCTATAAAGACATTGTAAATTATTGTTTTAGAAAGACATTGTATGATCATCCGCTACATTTAGTATATATTGATAATTAGTTTGAAGTTCCACTTGGTCCTAATTGTGTCCCTTGTATTGATAAATCGTATAATGGTGTTTAGCAAAAATATAACTTTCTGTTGTTGTTATATATTGTTAGCTTTAAGAATCATCAAAATTAAATATAAATTCTTTTCTCAACTAGTTATCATTATGTGTGAATAAATGAATGTGAAAACTGTTCATCAATTTCACTGCCTTAAAATGGCTGTTGTTGTCATATTCCTTGCAAGAATTCTTATGCAGATCTAGGGGTGCAACCGAGCCGACTCAAGCCGGCTTGGGCGAACGAGCTCGCTCACGAGTCGAGCTTATCGATCTCGCAAGTCGAGCTTATCGAGCTCGTGAGTCGAGCTTGAGTAGGATTTCGAGTTTGTTGAACTTATCGAGCTAAAGTTCAAACAGTCATCGGCTAGACTCAAGCGGCTTGTGAAAAGCGGAACGGCGGGGAGTAGAAGGCATAACGGCAGGGGCATAAGGCAGAATGATAGGGGAAAATCGGAGCTCGTGCCGCATGCGAACCGCGACAAGGGGCCGAATTGGAGCTCTGCTCATGCGAACCGCGTTCGAGATGGAAGACGCAGAATGGTGGGGGCTAATCCAAAGTCGGGCGCGTGCGAACAACATTCGCTACGGAAGAGGCAAGTGCGTGCCATTTGCTTTCGGGACGGAAAGAGAGCCGCTCGGCGAGCTCGATTTCTGTGGAGAGTCGAGCTCGAATTTTTAGCTCAACTCGAGTTCAAGCTCGAGCTCGAGATTTGGTTCATGAGTTGAGCTCGTGTAGGCTTGACTCGAGCTCGACTGGATTCTTTTGCACCCCTATGTAGTCTATATGGTAAAGCAATCACTTATTTTGGAGGCACCTTATCAATGATAGGAGTACGGGTGTCAATATATGACATGACTTGAAAATCCAACCAAAAAATTCCTAGGTTGGGTCGACCAAGTTAACAAAAAAGTTGGGTTTGGGTTAATTTTTTCGAATAGTTTAAATTTCATGTCGGATTTGGGTCAGCCTACGAACCAGAATTCAACCCGTTTTGACTCGTAACTTGCAGTTGCCGAACCCTCATGTTTGACTCCAAACCCGAACTATAGAACCAACACCTGTTGGCCTTGATATAATTTTGACACTTCCTTTACACCACCATCCAAGCCTCCTAGCACTCCAAACCCGAACTTGCCATAACCTTTCACAAAAAATGTATTTCATATAAACATACCCTTTCTTCGGTCCTTCACCTTGCACTTCCACTTAAGTGTCATATTTTTCAATGTTTAAAATTGCGTATTCGAGTATTGAGGCGTTTTTCATTCCTGAGGCGAGGCGTAAGCCTCAAAATCAAAAGATTGCGTAAACATAAAATAATAATTTTTTTATATACTAATGAGTGAATAATATAAAACATAAAAAAGCATAAGATATGAAGTGAAATCAAAATAGCCCAATAATAAGATAACATGAAATATAGTTCAACTCAAAATTCTATCTTTCCCAAATCCCAGTATTCTTTTCATTAACATATAATTCAAATTTCCAAAAATAAATAGCAATGACATATCACATAAGAACTCATAAGTCATCAGCACTGTCATCACTAAGGGGTTCTTCATTTGAATCATCATTATGATGAACTGCTCACTCCCTTTCCTCCTCTCCTATGGAGTCCAATGTCGAGCATTTACTTCAAGATTTATGTAAGTTTTAATATATATAGCGTGAGGCAAAAGCCTCATGCCAGTGAAACGAGGCGGGCTTCAACCAAGTTGAGGCGCAAGCCTCATAAAAAAACTCAAGGCGTAAGCATCGAGGCGTTTTTTACTGGAATTGCGCAAAGGCGGGCCTCAAGGCGAGCCTCGTATTGTGCAATTTTAAACCATGATATTTTTAAGCCAAATCTTTTCTTTTGGCACCACCATCCATTCTAATAAATAAAAGAAATAAACAATCAACAATAAGCTTGTGTGCTTTACTTGGCAACAACATTTCAAGAGTGTATGCATGCCACTATTTCCATTAATCTTAAACAATTAAAAATGTGCTTACAATATAATTATATTATTATGAATATTATTATATGCCAAATTTATCTTAATTCATGCTTCAATCAAATAATTAATTGGGTAATATAAACGAGCAATCTAGTTTTAACAACAACAACAACATCCAGCCTTTATCCCACTATGCGGGGTCGGCTACATGAATCCTTTTTCTTCATTGTGTCATATTAAAAGTCAAATTATCATTTAAATCTAATAAAAAATATATCATTTCGAATAATTTCTAACCAAGTCTTTTTAGGTCTGTCTTTACCTTTCTTAACATAAGACAAATCTAATACCTCTACTTTCCTAACGAGGTCATCGGAAGGCCTCCATTTTATGTAACCAAACCATCTAAGGTGACTCTCT
Source organism: Dendrobium officinale (assembly GCA_019514585.1). Classification (NCBI taxonomy): domain Eukaryota; kingdom Viridiplantae; phylum Streptophyta; class Magnoliopsida; order Asparagales; family Orchidaceae; genus Dendrobium; species Dendrobium officinale. Next base: position 26,593,806 of record CM033684.1, on the reverse strand, counting down.
CTAATCTTATCTTCTACTGGAGCTACTCCAACCTTTTCACGTATATGCTCATTTCGTATCCTATCTCTAAGAGTAAAACCACTCATCCACCTGAGCATCCTCATCTCTACCACACTTAATTTAGTATTATGCATCTCTTTTAATGGCCAACATTAAGCACCATAAAGCATTGCAGGCCTCACCACCATCTTATAGAATTTTCCCTTAAGTTTGAGGAGAGCATTGCTATCACACAACAAGCCTGATGCATTCCTCCACTTCAACCATCCAACTTGAATTTTGCTGATAATATATCCATCTATTTCACCATCACTCTGAACAATAGATCCAAGATATCTAAAACGTGTACTCTTATTAATGACTTGATCACCCAAAATCACAATCCCCTCATTAGTATATTACTAAAATTACACTCCATATATTCCGTTTTAGATATACTCAAGCAAAAACCTTTAGACTCTAAGGTTGACCTCCATAATTCAAGTTTACCTTCGACTCTCTCTCTAGTCTTATCAACAAGAAGAATATCATCAGCAAAAAGCATACACCAAGGTACATCCTCTTGCAAATGTCTAATGAGAACATCCATAACTAAAGAAAAAAGATATGGGCTTAAGGATGATCCTTGATGTAACCCAACCGAAATAGGGAAATACTTGGTCAAACCACCTTGTGTTTGAACACAAGTAATAGCTCTTGCATACATATCTTTAATGATTTGAATATAAGCATTATTAACTCATTTCTTTTCAAGAACTCTCCATAGCACTTCTCTTGGAACTTTATCATATGCTTTTTCTAAATCAATAAATATCATATGTAGATCCTCTCTATTTTCTCTATATTTCTCCATCAAACCTCTTAATAAATGTATGGCTTCCATAGTCGACCTACCCGGCATGAAGCCAAATTGATTTTGAGAAACATTAGTGTCACACCGCAACCTATGTTCCATAACTCACTCCCATAATTTTAAAGTATGACACATTAACTTAATACCTCTATAATTCGCGCAATCTTGTGCATCACCTTTATTCTTAAAAATAGGGATTAACACACTCATTCTCCGCTCATCTGGCATCTTTTTAGTCTTCAAAACAGTATTAAAAAATTTATTAAACCAAGAAATTCCTTCATCTCTTAAGCATTTCCACACCTCTATTGGAATATCATCAGGTCCAACAGCTTTTCCACCCTTCATTTTCTTTAAAGCCCCTCTAACTTTGATTTTACTAATGTGCTGATAAAAACAGAAATCTTTATTAACATTTAGGATGTTAAGATCACTACAATCAATCTTATTTTCACAATCTTCATTAAAAAGTTTAGCAAAATATCTCATCCAACTTTGTTGAATATTATCTTCTAAAAAAAATATTTTTTAATCTTCATCCTTAATACACTTCACTTGAACTAAATCGTTACTACTCCTATCTCTTTGTTTGGCTAACTTATACATATATCTTTTTCTCACCTTAGTATCTAATCTATTATATAAAATACTAAAAGCTAAGATCTTTGCATCGCATATTGCTTTCTTAGATTCCTTACGAGTCTTTTTATATACTTCCCAATTATCAGAGTTTTAAATAAACCAATTATAAAAATTGATAATATAATCAATTAATTAGTTAAATAGAAATAATCAAGAGATGTCGAGCACTATATCCAATTTAGGGTTGAAAAGTTCGCATAGTTTCCCAAAAATCTAGCAGACTTGAGCAAGAGATGTTTATTAATTTTAAAGAGAGAAGGACCAAAATGGTCCAGTCACTCTTTATGAAGAACCAAAATGGCCCCCAAGTATATTAAAGAATCATTTGGTCTCTTAAGTCTTTAAAGAGAAATCAAAATAATCCCGCCATGAGACTATTTTGATTTTTGTTTAAGGAGTTGAGAAACTAAAATAATTTTTTAATATAGTTGGGGATTAATTTAATCTTTCATAAAGAGTCAAGGGATCATTTTAATCTTTTTCTTAAATTGAAAAGAACTTGGCTTATGAAAACTTTAGACTATTTTGTATAAAATAGAGTCATGCATGTAAAAATCTTTCAAAGTGAAGTTCAACATGAACAAATATAACATCACACTCATGACATCACCAATCTTTTAAACCTAGGTATTATGTATGGAAAATCATTATCCAACTATCAAATTGCTAGAAGCTCGACAATGACCTATTGTGACAATCAAGGGTCTCTCTTGTGTCATGTTGCATGCAAATCAGTCAAGAAATAATGACTTTTATTACAATTAATGAAATTCTTGTACAGCTTGAGTGTCCATGCGTAAAAAGCTAACACCTGGTTTTTTATCTCAATGATAGCAAAATTTTAATAGTGTTACACAAATATCTAAGATCCAAAATCCAACTACCTATGTAGAAACTAGCAATTTATAGACAAAGCAAAAGGCTATAGACAACAGTTTCAAGGAATTTTTTGAGTAGAGAGTAGTAATCTAAAACTTGTCGAACAATAATGACATGAATCCTTTAAGAAATTGTGTTAATGCTAGGGCGTCCCCTGGAAGCGACGCGCTTTATGGCCTGAATACAGTGACAAGTGTGCAAGGGCCGCTGCACTGGCGCCCGGGTGCAGTGTTAAATAGGCAAGGGTTCCCACATCAAGGACGGATGTGGGCAAAGAAGCTAGTCCATGAAACTAAAATTAGGATAAGAACTTGGAATATAGGTTCCCTTACAGGAAAACTAATGGAATTAATATATATTATGATTCATAGGAAGTTAAATATTTTGTGCATTCAAGAAACTAAATGGGTTGGAGATAAGGCTAAGGAAATTGATAGTTTAGGATTTAAACTTTGGTATTCGGGTAGGAGTCGTACTAGAAATGGTGTAGGTGTTATTATAGATAAGAGTTTAAAGGATAATGTTATAAAAATTAATAGGATTGGAGATAGAATTATAGCTTTAAAAATTGTTGTTGATGATAAGATTGTTAATATTATAAGTGCGTATGCTCCTCAAGTAGGTTTGGATATGAGTTCTAAATTAAATTTTTGGAATGACTTAGAATAATTAATACAAAATATACCTCTTGAAGAAAGAGTTTTTATTGGAGGAGATTTAAATGGACATGTTAGTAGAGAGGTAGATGATTTTAAAAGCATTTATGGTGGCCATGGATTTGGAACGACGAATGAAGGTGGCAAGACCATATTGGATTTTTGTTTAGCTTATAATTTTTTAATTGCTAATACCTTATTTAAGAAAAGGAATGAGCATCTCATCACTTATAAAAATGGATATAATACAACCCAGATTGACTATTTTCTTATTAGAAAATTAAATCGTTTAGATTGCAAAGATTGTAAAGTTATTCCGAGTGAAAATTTATGTACCCAACATCGTTTATTAGTTTTAGACTTTAAGATAAAGGGGGGCATAAAATAAAAAATAAAGTAAAACAATTTTTCTAGGATTAAATGGGGGCATTTAAAGAATATTAACAAAAATATTTTTGGAAATAAGATTTTAGATCTTAAGATTTTGTCTGTGCATGAGGATGCTAATATTATGTGGAAAAAAAGTGGCTACTGATATTAAGAATATTGCAAAAGATGTCCTTGGAGTATCAAAGGGAAAAGCTCCCAATAGTAAAAATAGTTGGTGGTGGAATCCTAATGTGCAAGAAAAAAATTAAAAATAAGAAGCTTTTGTTATAAAAAATTGGTTTAATTTTAAAAATTCTGATAATTGGAAAATATATAAAGTGGCTCGTAAGAATGCTAAGAAAGCAATATGCGATGCAAAGGCATCAGCTTTTAGTGATTTATATAATAGATTAGATACTAAAGAGGGAGAAAGATATATGTATAAGTTAGCCAAACAAAGAGATATGAGTAGTAAGGATTTAGTTCAAGTGAAGTGTATTAAAGATGAAGATCAAAAAATACTTTTCTTAGAAGAAGATATTCAACAAAGATGGATGAGATATTTTGCTAAACTTTTTAATGAAGATTGTGAAAATAAGATTGACTATAGTGACCTTAGCACCCTAGATGAAAATAAAGATTTATATTTTTATCGGCGTATTAGTAAAACTGAAGTTAGAGAGGCTTTAAAGAAAATGAAGGGTGGAAAAGCTGTTGGACCTGATGATATTCCAATATAGGTGTGGAAATGCTTAGGAGATGAAGGAATTTCATGGCTTACTAAACTTTTTAATACTATTTTGAAGACTAAGAAGATGTCAGATGAGTGGAGAATGAGTGTGTTAATTCCTATTTTTTAAGAATAAAGGTGATGTACAAGATTGTGCGAATTATAGAGGTATTAAGTTAATGTGTCATACTTTAAAACTATGGGAGCGAGTTTTGGAGCATAGGTTGCGGCGTGATACTAATGTTTCTCAAAATCAATTTGGATTCATGCCGGGTAGGTCGACTATGGAAGCCATACATTTATTAAGAGGTTTGATGGAGAAATATAGAGAAAATAAGGAGGATCTACATATGATATTTATTTATTTAGAAAAAAGCATATGGAGAAGTGCTATGGAGAGTTCTTGAAAAGAAAGGAGTCAATAATGCTTATATTCAAATCATTAAAGATATGTATGCAGGAGCTATTACTTGTGTTCAAACACAAGGTGGATTGACCAAGTATTTTCCTATTTCGGTTGGGTTACATCAAGGATCAACCTTAAGCCCATATCTTTTTACTTTAGTCATGGATGTTCTCACTAGACATTTGCAAGAGGATGTACCTTGGTGTATGCTTTTTGTTGATGATATTCTTCTTGTTGATAAGACTAGAGAGGGAGTTGAAGGTAAACTTGAATTATGGAGGTCAACCTTAGAGTCTAAAGGTTTTCGCTTGAGTAGATCTAAAACGAAATATATGGAGTGTAATTTTAGTAGTAATAGACCTAGTGAGGGGATTGTGACTTTGGGCGATCAAGTCATTAATAAGAGTACACGTTTTAGATATCTTGGATCTATTGTTCAGAGTGATGGTGAAATAGATGGAGATATTATCAGCAGAATTCAAGTTGGATGGTTGAAGTGGAGGAATGCATCAGGCTTGTTATGTGATAGAAATGTACCCCTCAAACTTAAGGGAAAATTCTATAAGATGGTAGTGAGGCCTGCAATGCTTTATGGTGCCGAATGTTGGCCTTTAAAAGAGAAGCATAATACTAAGTTAAGTGTGGCAGAGATGAGGATGCTCAGGTGGATGAGTGGCTTTACCCTTAGAGATAGGATACGAAATGAGCATATACGTGAAAAGGTTGGAGTAGCTCCAGTAGAAGATAAGATTAGAGAAAGTCGCCTTAGATGGTTTGGTCACATAAAACGGCAGCCTTGCGATGACCCGGTTAGGAGAGTAGAGGTATTAGATTTGACTTATGTTAAGAAAGGTAGGGGTAGACCTAAAAAGACTTGGTTAGAAAATATTAGGAATGACCTTTCTTTATTAGATTTAAACGAGAATTTGACTTTTAATAGGACACAATGGAGAAAAAGGATTCATGTAGTCGACCCCACGTAGTGGGATAAAGGCTTGATGTTGTTGTTGTTGTAGAGTAGTAATCTAAAAGTAACACCATAGAAGTATGATGACAAATAGCTTTCTATGACCCTAGGAATCTATTTTTAACGAGTTACTTTCAACCAAAATGCAGTATTGTCCTATTACAAATAACAACAGTCGAACAGGAAGAAAGATCATTACCTTCGCTACGAGCTCCAATAGAATCGACTCTTTCAAAGCTCAACTTCACATGAAGGGCATGAAGCCGAAGCAGCGGTCGAACGGGAAGATAGATGATACTTCGCTGCAAGCTCCTATCGGATCTACTCTTTCAGAACTCTACTTCATACATAGTAGGCGAAGCCGAAGCAGCACTTGAAAGGAAAGAAAATTGTTACCTTCGTTGCGAGCTCCAGTCTGATTTGACAGGAAATGTTGTTGTCGAAAGAGGTGAAGGAGCTTCTCTTTCAACTCTACTTCAAATGAAGCTGACAAAGTTAAAGCAACTACGAAGCCCTAAAATTTATACTTGCAATTGACTGGCCACGTGTAATTATAAATAAAAGAGCTCAAATAAAATGAGACGATGCCTCAAACTGCTTCGAGGCATTACGCTTCATGTAAAAAATCGCAAGCCTCATCAAACTGTTGAGGCTCCTCAAGTCGTACGCCTCAAACGCCTTTTTAAACGATGGTTATTATTATGTAAGGTTGTTCAAGAGTTGATTGAACTCACATTAATGTAAACACTAGTGCTACATAAGCCGCTAAATTCATGGTGGATATGAATACACAACAAAATGTGAAAGCTGTTGTGGGCTCCGAAAATTCGGCCTCAGCCTCCCCCGCTATTTTATCGGGGGAGTTTTAAAGGAATTGAGTTACGGGGTAAATTTTGTAAGGCAGATGAGTTTGTGGATAAGACACTATCCAGAGATTTCGCACTCATTTTGTGAGGACTTTATGATCTGAGTTCTGGTTTCCTATAGGCGCAAGCCCTTATAGTTAATTACCCCTCCCAATAACGAGAGAGAACTTTTGATTAAGGCTAGTCGTCAATCAGCTACGTAAGAGATGCGTACATCTAGCATATAGTAGCAGCATGGGTTAGACATTGAAAATGTAATATTTTAAAAATTTTCTCTTGCACTTAAAGAAAATGGTGGGGGAATGGATGATGGACCCGATCAAGATCACATAGTTCCATCGTCCCAGGACATCGTGATCCCTGGTCTACTTAGTCAAAGGAGGTAGTCGACCCAACATGATAAAATGATCCTTATTGGCAGCCATGAGTTTTTTCGTCCAAGGGTATCTTGTAGACCTGAGTTAGCTTTTTATCTAAGGGGACAAATTTAAATCCATCTTAACTAACAGAGGGCTTTGTGCCCTATCGATTATACCCTATTGATTCATATCTCAAGGATTTAATTTCACTAAGGAAGTATTGACTCTGGCCATAATCGGTATCTCATGGTGCTATCTGACGGCAAAACCACTCGGTTCAAAGGGCCCTGGGTCATAATCGCTTATCCTGCGGCGCCATTTGGCGGCAAAACCATCGGTCATAGAGCACATATCACATCCTTATTAGCAGAAAATTATTTGAGAATGAATCCTAGTGATATTCTCAACCAGATATTAGCTATATGTGAGCTGAAGTAAATTTTCAATATGTCTACCCCGGCAAACTATTGCGGAGGGTGGATGGATTTTACTTTAAATGTTTTATGGTTGGATTTCAATTTTAAATATCTTGCAGTTTGAGATTTTTGGATTTTTGGATTTTCTTGTGTATTTGGGTAGTGCTTGGAAGGCATTTGAATACTTGGAATTAACCCCTCCGGTTGAGATCTACGTTCAATGCAGTCATCATGGGTGTTTGGGATCATTTTCATTTGGGAATTGAACCTTGTCGACTCTGCCAATTTGTCAACAGAGTATCGAGTTCATTGTTGGCTTTGCAGTTTTGTTAATAAATTTTCTTTGTTGGAGACCTTAAAGACATTATATGAACGTATAAAATATATATTCTGGTCGACATTCTGATCGTATATCTGTTTGATAATTCGATCAATGTCGACTCCTGTCTATCCATATAGAAGGTTCGGGCTTGAACTATGTTTATTTACGGACCCGTGTAGCATCCCCAAACATCACGTGTATACCAATAACATGCTCGCCAGGAGCCCATGTGGGTTGTGTGATTCTACTTGGCCCTTTTTATGTACTTATGTGCATACATATTACAGTGTATGTGCGGGAGCATTTTTCAGGAATATTTGATGCTGCTCAATTGTATGGGAAACCCTCATTTAAATGCAGCATTCTATTTGGAAACTCGCATACGCCTTTTGTCTTCTTGTATACAGTTTACAGATCCAGTGGTGTGTTGTAGAAGCTTGTGGATTGAGTTGTTTGTTGCTTTGTACCAAACTATCATGCACTACTTACTGCTTTCTGCGGGTGGATTATTATGCACTAACGAATCTCTTACTATCACAAGTAGATGTTGCTATCTATTGTAGTTCCCTTGCATCATTCCTTGTATATTGACATGTTAAGTGTATAGCGAGTTTCCTACATAAGCTTGTAGAAACTTGCATTTGTCACATTCTTTATGCATTTTGCTGTGGTCTTTGGTCTTTTGCTTGAGAATGGCATATTGTATGTTCATAAAGGATCCCTCGCTTTTGTAGTATACCTACTAAAGCTACTTGTAGGTGAGTTGTGTCATTTTTCTGTGAATGTCATTATGTCCATTCGCTAATTGATATTGTCTGCAAGATATTGCATCTGCTGAAATATATTGCATTTTTTTATAGCGTTTTTTGCATTTTCTTCTTGTGGATGACAAACAGTGTGTATGGTGGGGCTCCTGCAAGGGCCCGTAGATATTTGTTTTTGTTGCATTCCTATATCATCTTTGATGCACATCTGTATTTGTAAGAAGCATGTATGCATTATAGATTTTCTATCCTTGCTTGCAGAGGGTTAGTTTAGTGTAATTGTTTAACATTGAATTCTTATTAACTGCAATGATGTCCTTAGCATTTACTACATGATGTTTGTTGTCACTCATAGGTTGGGTGCCTTTATGCATGATAAACCTCTTAAAGTGGTGTGTAAGAGCCTGCATTGGATGTATTTCTTTTGTATGTTGCATGTGATGTGCATAACAGGTCTTCTGAAGTGACCTGTAAGAGCTTTCATCTATTATAGTATTGTTGTGTTTCTAACCTCATTGCTTGCAGGGGTTTGTGCATTTACCTTCTATTGAATAGTTGTTTTGAATGTAGAGGTGCTATTTATCTTTGTTATGACAACTTGTAGGTGTTATGCATTATGTTGTGGATATACTATCTTTGCTTGTAGTGGATCCTCCTTGCATATTGACTGATGAATGGCTGGATTTATCGTCAAATTCTTTATGGACGTTGCTCAATGAGCTGTTGCATTTGTTTGCAAGGAATCGTATTACTCGTAGGCAATAGGTTGTATGTGCCATGATTCTTTTATCGATGTCTACAGGGAATTCGCTACATCTATTGTATATCCTTCGCATATTCTTCACATTTCATTCATGAATACATCGCTATGTTCATTACAACTATCACACTCCCTTCCACAAGTATAAGTGTTCTATATTAATGATATCATTCATAGGACTGCTATTTGTTGTTATTTGCATTCCATTCGTCATGATAACTCTTGGTAGATTTCTTTGGAGATTTCATGTCATAGCTTAAAGTGTCCTTAAGCAAACTGTAGTGGAGATTTTATCCAATACATATCCATGTAGCCAATACAATTGTCTCAAACCAATCAATGACATGAGTTTCCCTTAACATTTGTTGGGAAATTTGTATAATCATTTGCACTTGTACTGTTGCATTCTCTTTGATTTTCGTTGATAAATGCTTGCAAGTAGATCACATGTCCTTGATTCTTTTTTATGATCGCTTGCGAATCAAATGATGATTGAATTCTTGTGAATCATAAGTATTTCTGTTCATTATAGCTTTTCTAATGTTGCTTACAACTATGTTACATCCTTTGTATATGATCGTAGGTGAGTTATCATGTTCATTGAGAGCCTGCATTGTTTCTTATGAACAAATTATCAAATCAAGCCTTTTGAAACATAAGTCCCTTGGTTCACAAGTTCCATATATGTTCTTTTGCAGTTTGTCAAGTCGCATGTGTCCTTGCAAGTTCAATTGCTTGTTCAAATAGGTCCTTTGTTTATTTGTTGACTTGAGTTCAAGTTCTTATTATTTGGTTCAAATCAAGTTGAAGTCCAAATTTGTAAATCCTCTGATGTTCAAAAGTTTGCAAGTTCAAGTTCAATTTGTCCAAAATTTGTCTAAGTTAGGTCCTTTGTCCGCTTGAAAATCCAGCAACCTCCCGGTGTCTCCCCAGTTTAGAGGAAATTTCAAGAGTCTAGGCCTCCCATCACGCTAGATAAAAGTATGTACGGTAGGTGTTGGGTAACACCGTGACTGAAAATCTTCAATCCCACCACATCAGAGAAAGGCGTGTATGGGTTCTCGGGCACCTGTTTCAGAAAACACAGATTTATATTTTATCCCCACCACGCCAGAGAAAAGCACAGGGTTTACCCGCCTCACTGTAGACGTTACACCGAGTTTACTTCCCACCACGCTAGAGAAAAGCGTGTATGGGACAGTTTTCGGGTGCGCCACTAATGTTGAGAATAGGATTTTGAGTGAACTGAACAAAAGAATCCCTCTCTCCCTTTTTCTTCCTTTCTCTTTTTTTTTACTCCACCTCCCTCCTACTTTTTTTTTTTTTTTTTTTTTTGCTATTTTTCTTTCACTTTTTTTTAAATCAACTCTTTTTTTTTCTTTTGAACACCTCTTTTCCTTTTTTTCACTTTTTTTACTCTCACACACAGGCGAGGCGTAAGCTCAAGGCGCGCGCGCAAAACACACACACACACACACACACACACACACACACATATATATATATATATATATAGTTCAACTATATATATATATATATATATAAATATATATATATATAATATAGCACTGTCATATATATATATATATATATATAATATATCCAATCGGACATAAACTAATAATAATAATAAACATTACTAATACTAACTACCACCATTAACACTAACACCAACTTAATCTCACCCTGCTGTTTGCGGCTTGGGATGGATGAGGGTCGGAGGTGTCGGCTTCAGTGGGAGATTTAATGTATATGGGGTTGTAGCTAAGTGAGACAGATGGTTGAGGGGATTAAGGTGTACGACCGCTTTGGTTGGTGAGGAATCAAAAGACAGGAGCTAGGGCAAAGCTTGGCGTCGACTCTGGCTCGGCTATGGGGGTCGGATCGGCCTGGACGAAGAGGAGATAGGGAAAAACTTGCGGCAGTGGGCTGAATACGTTGGCACAGGGATCGATTAGAGGAGTCAGGTGCTACAAGTCGAAGGGTTGGGGAGTTCGGCTAGGTCAGTTTAAGTGTTGAAGATGGGGGAAGAGTTCAGCTTCAAGTGTGAGTAAGGTTCGAGTGGCTTGAGGTAGCAGGTCGTCGAACTTGGGAGACTTGCGAAGTCGAGGACGGAGCGAGAGGTCGAGGTCGGCGTCGGGCTGCAGCAGGTGGAAGGATAGGGGCTAAAGTTCATAGATTTTGGCTGATGTGGAGATCGGACTATGAGAGGAAGAAGCAGCTACGAGAGTTTGGATGGCTGCGAGGGAAGAAGAAGAAAATCGAATGAGAACTTCTCTCGGTTTTTTAGTAGCGCGAATGGAGGCGATCAAGATGAGTTGCGCATGGTCAGTTCTGAAATGGCACCGTTGCAGGGCATGGAGCACAAATATATGTGGGATTTCAACAGGACTTGGTACAAGGTGACATGGATTTTCTTATTTGATTTTGATTTTTATTTGTTGTGTGGTCAACAGCTACACTATAGTTGACTTCAATTATGTAGGTTTAAACTTACTCAATAGGAAACACATAAAATTAGAAATACCATAAGGAGCAAAATATAATATCCTTAATGTATCTTGGAAGGGAATACATTTAGGAGTTCACATCATGCAATTCCACAAGTTCAAGGTAATAAATTTTGTATTTTTTTTTTATCAAAAATAAGCTATAATTTTAATAAATCAATAAATTATGTTTACATTAAAAAAAGTTTTTATTGACTTCCTAACATCATGAATAGATAAGGAGAGATTTTGAGAAACATGACTAAATAAGCATGGGTGATATGTTTATTAATATCCACAAATTTGGGCAAAGGTCCAAGTGGATTGTGCAAACACGGTGAGAAAATCTAAAGTATGTGGAAAAGAGAAAATAGATCAAATAGAACCATGCTTTTAACTATTAAGGCATTAGCATCTCTCCATACAGTCCATGGAATATGGGAGAATGATAAATATGTCCATTTTCTTGCCTTTAAAGATGCATGGATAAAATACTACGAAATTTATTTGGCTTAAGGCTAGGGTCTAAATACCATTACCATCAAGAATTTTGGCTCATTATATAAATGTTTGGCTCCTATATGTCAATGCCACAAAATAGCATGCGCAATGGAGCATAGCGTAGCGCGATGCGCCCCTTGCATCATTTGCTTGGCATAGTATAAGTTAAAAATGGCACATGTAATGTACAGTATGCAAGACTAATAATGGCGCATAATGCAAATCTCACATATTATTTTTAGGATTTAAATTTTAAATTAATATTTAAAATTGCATTTATTAATTTATTTTATTTCAAATAATAAATATAAACAAAGGACCCATGCCCTGGCCATCTCCTTCTCTCTTGTTCGGTGCCTTGACTTCGAATAGAAAAGGCATCAAATTGGTTGCACATCTCCTCTCAGCATATTGGCTTTAAATAAAGAAGGCATCAAATCGATTAGGCATCACACTTTTCAAATCTCAGACTCGAACAGAGAAGAGTAGTCAACCGCACATTCTGTCTTGCATCTCTCCCTCTCAATTTTGACGTAGTTCTTCTCATCTTCAAGCAAGTCATCTATCATAGTCCCGCCAACAAACAAACTCACAAGACCCTGAAGCTCCTCCATTCAAGAAAGTCGACACCTCTCCCAGCACACATCGCCAAAAGCCACCATCACATCCACCTCAAGACAAGCCCAAACACCACCATCGGTTGCTACCATTAAACATAAGTGTGCCTTGATTTCTAAGATGAAGGCATAAGTTCCTTATATTTGTTAAAACTCAATCCCTCGTCCAAACTAATAAAAACAAATTAGCAAAAAAAAAAAAAAAAAAAAGGTAAGATATCATCAAATAGTAAAATACAATCATATCACCAGCATAAAGAAATAATCTACTATAAATCTTTGATCTTCACTAGCATTAGGAGAAAGTTGGAAGAAATAACATTCAACTATGAATTTATTGACTCAACCTAATATCATAGTATATTTTTTGTATATGCTTCAAAGCCCTATAAAATCTCCCTAAATTTACAAGAAAAAAAAAATTGAATATAAGTTTGCAACTATTTTGAAAATGAGCAAAAAAGCAAATCATTAATAATTGCAACACAAATATCGCATGAAAGTCTCTTGATAATCACAAACCTAAATAAATTAGATAATAACAAGAAGCGCTAAAGACGTGATAGGTCACGAGGCCATTGAAGTCCCATAAAATAGTAGAGAAGTCTGATAATAGAGGAGCTCTAAAGAGGTCGACATTAATTTGCTCGACTTGCAAAAAAGTGGCTCAAATGATTTTGTAGTTAATACTCATCAATTATAGGCATTATCAATGTTTAGAAAATCGGATCGAACCAACCAGTTCATGGTTGGCCAAGTTATTGGTTCGGTCAAACTCGAAAATCATGTTTGCATCAAACCAGCTTGAACCAATTTGAACCGCTAGTTCAACCGAAAAATCGTCAAACTGATCCATGTTTTGTAGAAACGTCCAGGTTCTATAAAATATTTAATTTTATTTTAATTAAATTTTAAATAATATGTTTTAGTTTATTAAATCCTTTTAAACTTTAGTGGAGATTTGGATGAAAAACAATCACAAGTAGATTATATTGTAATTGTAAATCATTTTTTGCATGCAATATGACATTTTAAAAACATTCATGAGAAACAACCACTTTAATGAGATCAAATTCAATCTAAATGACTTTGTGTTATTGTGTTTGAAAAGTTTTAGAGGAGATGCTAATAATTGTTCTGCAGAGATATTAAACACAGGTGCAGTTAGCCCAAACAAAATTTTAATATTATGCAACCAGTAAATGTCTGTAAAAAGGAATTTTAGTTTAATTCACATTAATTTATTTCCTAAGAACTTAAATGAAATAAAAAAGGTAATTTTATTTTTAATTAACGGAAAGCATTCATCCACTAACTGTCTCGTTGACAATTATAATTTGACTGAAAATGGACTAAATTGAATTTGGTTGACTTGCCTAGCACTTTAAATAATTTATCCATCAAAAGTTAATTGAAACCTAACTTATACAATAATTCATATGAGAATAAATATAAAGTAATAATAAATCAAATAGATAACAGTACATCATTATTCATCTTCCCATGATGCCTAAAGCATGAATCTAGAAACTCTTATCTCCATGATGCACAACTGATAACCTTAAAATCATAACATTAGCCAATATGAATTTATAAGAAATAAACTCAGCGGTAAGGCAACTGTCTATAGCACAAATATCTAAGTATAAGGCATAAAATATACTCGATAATATAGCATGATTAACAAGTCATATTCCCATGATAGTTGTAATCATTGCATCAAATTAAATCAATAGTTTATGATAAGAGCTATTATAAATGACAGTTAATGCTCTGAATGTCTAAAGGAGGGCGTAACCATCCCAATTTTGGATGTTACAAGTGCCTCACACATTTGTATTGTTAGCTATTGTATTGAATCTCTATCTGGAAAAAGGTTCATTTGACAATAAGATCTTTAAACTCAACAAATATATAAACACGCTATAGGTTGCCTACAGTTCTAAAATTGATTATGCAGTTCATCAAATTACTGTTTAAATTTATGTTTAATATCAGCCCTTATAAAATTTGTTTCATTACAATGTTTCATCAGAATAATTAATCATGTCTCACTAGTTTTGTTTAAGCAAATTCAAATCAAATATAATTACAACTTCTGATAAAATCTTTAAAATTATTGATCCAATTTGAAATTTTATAAAATTATCTATCATCGAATGTAAGAACATTATTTTATATATCATAATAATATTTAGAATTTTTCTAGAATCATATCTTAACTTATTTCATAAAGGCGACTTTTTGTCATTTTGTTAATTGGCCTGATTATTACATCATACATCTAGACATTATGATGCAACATTAATTTTTGGTACTAAATTTGATGCAGGATGTCTTAGGCTAGAGAGTTTTCTAATACATTACTATAATATGCTCCAAATCATACACACATATTGAAATTTGCAATTCACAGACACTTTATTTAGAAAACTACTCATTCATTTATATGAAATTGAAAATATGAAGAATCCATCACAAATGATAATTTAATAACCACATACTAAAAATAATGCATAGAATTTTAAAAACATAAAAAAAAAATTCATAAATTCCATTTATAAATACACCACAATAAAAAAATTAATTGTACCAAATTTGAAAAAACCCAAAAAAAAATGCAAACGAACAATTAGAAATGAGATAATAGAAATAGAAAGTGTAGGAGATAACAATATGTTAAAAATTAAGCCCTATACAAATATAAGTAGATGACTTCCTCCAGAAATCATTAATCTCAACTTACACTAGAAGAAGGCTAGAAAGAATTAAATCCAACCAAAATTCTATTAAATTAAAGTCTATATTTTTGCATGCATAAAGACCCATATTTAAACTCATCAAATCCTTGAATTTAGTCATTTAAAATTAAAAAAAAGAGGTCAAAAAATAAGTTGGCAGCCATTTCCAAAACAGGAAAATCATAAAATTAAATAACAATTGCAACCCAAAGGTTGCAACGAATCTTATAGCAATCGCAACTACAACAAAATCCAAGAAATCACATTAAGTGATGAAGGAAACGCACGATCATGATGGTCAAAGTGAGTCACTGAAGTGTCATAAATCATGCTAGTTGCACAACAGAGGACCCGAACTTGAATCATAATCGAACCTAATAAAACATGTGTGATGCTACTATTTAAAATGATAACCTTTATATCTAACATAAAGTGAAAAATAATTCATAATTATTTCACATATATCAATTTGTATTTATTCAATGTTTTGATATCTAAAATTTAGTAACAAAAATCAAACAAAATCATAAATGATTTCTTTATTATGGAGTATATAATATTTATCTTTTTATAAATATAATCCACTAGAAATATATAGGATAAATATAAGTTGAACATAAGAGCATAAAAATGAAAAACTAATAAGCTAATAAACAGACAACAAATAAACACTTTATCAAATTCTTAGCAAGCTACCTCTTAAACAATGAAAGAGCATGTTCGAGACCACAAATAAACAAGGAGGATAATTTTGAAGTTATCTAATTAGGTATCATGCTTCTTTAATAAAATTCAAACTCATTCAATCATCTAAACAAAAAAAAACAAGGTTTAACTAAATGAGTATCAAAATGTTTATTGAGTGCATGTATTCATTTAAGGCCCTAGCATAAGCATGAGGAATTCTCAACCTAATAGGCATCACTTGACCTTTTTTTTTAGTTATTATAATCATCTCAACCCAAAGTATAAAATGAACCCACTGGATTATACTTTTCACTCAAGTTTGTGCAAGAGAAATTTCATGTGACCAAGCTCCATCAATCTCAAGCTTGAATTCAAAACCTTAGCTTGATTAGTAGGCTTATTTGGGGTTAGGTAAAGGTTCAAAATCCTTAGATCTAATCGAACTAATTCCTTATATAGAGCCCACTTTTACAGATAACCAAGTAGTCAGACACAACCTATAACTTTGAAGAGAAGTAGTTTAAAAAGAATAAGTGCCATGCCCTCTACTAGATGATGCTTAGCAAAAGATCACACGAATTAATGAGGATTATTGATGGCCTTGATTTGAACAGACATCTCTAAACAAGCCTTATAGCATAGCAAAAAAAAAAAAGCCTTATAGCATAGCAAATCTCAAAATACCTCCAAATTAAAGAGTGCACGACTACGGAAAAACCTCCCTTTCTCACACTATTGTACCTCAAATCCCATATCATCTTCTAAACAAGTGCCTTGATTTCCTTTCATGGAATGTATGCATGCTCAAATGATTGAATTATTCTCTCTCTCCATCCTATTTCCTTTTCCAAAAGAGAGAGAACATTTTCTCCTTTTCCCCAAATGAATTACTGTTTGCAGAATCTCTCACCAACTAATGGTGAAGATCCCAAAATATATTGAAGCCTATCCAGGTAGAATATCACAAATGGTCTGCATCACCATCACCCCTTCATTCATGAGGCTCCACAATTGTACTAGCCTCCTCTAGTTCTTCAATCCTTGTACTACAAATTTAACATCCTATAGATTCTATCAAGCTATAAAAGCACATCCATAGGTACGTTGCCCGCACGTTTAAGCATCTGCATAAACTCAAGGCATTCCTAAGCTAACACAATTTGAAACTTACAAAGCGTAGTTAAGAAACTGTGTCTTTTTTTTCCTGTGGTTTTTTTTTTTTTAATACTATTAAACAATTGCATGATCAATAAAGATGGCTTCAAATGTAAGTTAATAATCCTTGGAAATAAAGACATACCAATTTTTTACATCTTACCACAAAATTTCCCTAACTCTTGTTATTTTTAACTAAAGAACCTATGGGATATTTTAACGGGGAGGGGGGGGGGGGGGGGGGGGGGGGGGGGGGGGGGGTAACATGGCCCAACTTACAAAAAATTCATTTCAACAAAAGGCAACTATAAATCCAGAGTCAAATAAATCCCTTGTCATCTATCTCCTACTTCAGTAAGATACCTATCACTCTAAGAGGGGCTTCAAAATTGCCTTTCAAACCTAATAAGCTAATACTAAATTTTAGAAAAAGCTAAACAACCAAAACCTCATCAAAGCAAAACAATCATTTACATAACTCAAATCTAATTCTGATAGGATAAGTAGATAAAGATGTTTTTATGCGGATCTGGTCATCAATTTAAATGACGATCTGATGCAGTGTCTGCTAAAATTTACAAAAAAAATCAATTCAAATCATCAAATTACTACTGCCAAGCAGAGAACGAATAGCCAGAAATCCTTATTCACCATTCAAAAGTTTACTAAGAGGAAAGTAAGGTATTACCTTAGAAGGGATGCAGCCGACATTAAGGCAGGTACCGCCAAGGGATCCCCTCTTTTCGATGCATGTAGTCTTAAGCCCTAGCTGCGCAGCCTTGATAGCAGCCACGTACCCCCCTGGACCGCCGCCGATCACCACCACATCGTTCTCCTCCGCCGCTGCCGCAAATCCTCTCCATGCCGCCGAAAATCGACCAAGCTCCGTCGGCCGGAGAAGGAGGCTGCCCGCTCTTCGCCTGGCTAAACTCGCCATAGCCATTTTTGTCTTCTCTGATATGCGCTCTTCCACTCTTTATGGGAAAAAAATGCCAGACCGGTTAATAAGGCCTACGACGGCCGCGGGTATACCACGGAGCGGTCTCCACCGTCCGATGGTTTGGTCTGATGAGAAAAATGATAAACGCACCCTTACTAAACATTCTTAGGACTTGAACTATGAAAATATATCTTGGCGAGAAAGTGCATGTTTAAGAAAAACAGTGTGTGTTTTAAAATTAGTGGTGAGGACCAAGGAATTCAAAAGGATGTTGTAGATTTGTAGTTGATTGGTTTGGACCAATGAAATTTTAGAGGATGGTGGCCTTAAATACCTTAGCATGTTGATAGAAGTTTCATAGAGTATTTCTTATGAAATTATCATAAGATATTTTTATTTTATTTATTTGAATATGTGTTTAATTATAATGATTTATATTAAAAAATAATATAAATTTTAATTCAAATAGCAATTAAGATAAAGAAGGTTTTTATCTTTTCTTTAATTTCTTCTCTAAGTTTCAAGGGTGCTTTATATATTCAAACTCGATATTGACCTGCTACTGTTTAGCATGACCCGAACCGAACCCGACCTATTTCTGTAGACTGCCCAAAAATTTCAACCCGGACCCGACTTACTAAGTTATCGGGTTGACCCGTCCCGATTCACCGAATTATTGAGGAGTGAGCGCTTCACACTCAAGAGAGGTAGAAGGTGGAAGCGTCAAGGGAGTGCGGCTTTGTGGGCATGTTGGAATCGATTCGGTGTAGGCAAAGCGGAAGGTGGAAGCGGTTTGCGACTGTGTTGGCTTGTGGGGCGCAGTAATGTGTAGGGCCTATGGGTGAAGCAAAAGCATAGTGCACAAACAACCGCACAAGTGCGTGGGATCATACGCTTGCACAAGTAAATCAAAACTTTTGGATCATTTTAGAGTTACTGGAAGCTAATGAATGCAGGCTACAGGGTCACACGCTGGCAAGACATGCTGCTGGCATGTCACTTCCGAGTCACTGGTTTGATCCGAACCTAACCCAATTTTTTAAACGGGTAGAAAAATAGAACCCAAACCCAACCCATTTCCTAGATGGGTTGACCCGAAACTAGTTTTTTCGAGTCAAGTTTTTGGGTCGTGTCAAATATTGACACCCCTATTGACATCTTGAAATCATCATTTTCTCTATCACATTCTATCATTGAGGCTATAATAGCTGCTTAATTCAGTATATGAATTATATTTAATGGCAACTCCTCCCTCCTCCATCATAAAACTTACAAAATATTTTGCAACCATATCATTTGTCACAAAATTGATTATTAAATTGTTTGTCACAAAATTTTTACAATAAAAAAATCGGACATAAACAATTGTTGCAACGAAACTAATTGCACAAAAGAGGTTGGAAATTGAAATTGAAGGATTCATGCTCTTTAGTTAATTCAACATGCTTCTTATTTAATGCATCAAACTCATCAAGAAGCGACATGTGATCTCTATCTAAATCAGAATTTTCTTTAACTAAGTTAGCATGCTCAATTTGTAAAGAACTAAAATCAACATTAAGCTTAGCATGCATCTTTTTTAACTTCCTATACGAGTCATGGATATTTTCAGAAATAAGCAACAATTCTTCATATGAAAGTTGACATACCTCGTCTTGATCCAATTGATCAAGGTTATCGTTAGCCATAAGACACAAGTTAGTTACCTCCTCCTCTGCTTCTTCTTCTGAAGATTCTGAGGCAGAGTCAGCCCAAAAAGCTTTCTGTGTCTTTGTCTTTCCTTTCTTGTATTTTGCTTTGTCATCTCCTTTCTCCTTAGCTGGTTGACTCTTCAGATTGGGGCAATCGGCTCGAAGGTATCCTGGCTTCCTGCACTCAAAACAAATTATATCAGATGAAATCTTATTGGACCTTGAGCTCTTACCTTTATTCCAGCGGTTCTGATGACGCTTCTGTTTTCTCTTCAGGAAATTTTTGAACTGTCTGGTCATCAGTGCTATTTCATCGTCTTCCTCCCCTGCAGAGCTTTCACTTTCTGAGTTGCTAGCTTTTAATGCCACCGTCCGCTCCTTTTTCTTTTCACCTACATCACTTTGCCTTTGGCTCACTCCTTGCTCGTATGCAATGAGTGACCCAAGGAGGTTATCAATAGAATAAACATTAAGATCCTTGGACTCAGTGATAGCAGTTATCTTAGCATCATATGAACTAGGTAGGCATCTAAGGATTTTATTCACTTTCTCAGAATTTGAAATTTCTCTACCTAATGCATGCAAGGATGTCACGATTTGGGTGAACCTAGTGTACATGTCAGAAATTGTTTTGCTAGGTTTCATACGGAATAATTCATAATCATGCAGTAGAATGTTAAGCCTAGACTGTTTTACTTCGTTTGTTCCTTCGTATGTAATGCACAGTCTATCCCAAATCTCCTTACCAAAAATACAAGTAGATACTCTCATATAGTCCTCAGATTTCAATGCAAAAAAAAAGTAGTTTAAGCACTTAGCATTCAGTTGGGCTAACTCCCTATCCTCATTGCTCCATTCAATAAAAGGTACAGGAGTTTTCAAACCATTAACAATTTTAAACGGTGCGGCATATCCATCATTTACTAACATCCACATGCGGTAATCTATAGATTGCAAAAATGTAGACATTCTAATTTTCCAGAAATCAAACGGAATGTTATCAAAAAGTGGTGGACGAATGTAACCCTATCAAAAAGTAATGACAAGAGGGGGGGGTGAATTGTGAAAATCTTTTTCTTTATAAAAATAACCCTAAACAAGAGTCCTAATTTTTTTGTTCTTTTTGAAATTTTACAACAAAATTTTAAGCAAGTTTTCTTCCACAAATTTTACCATGCAATAGTTATGAAAATTAAATGCAAGTAAAAAGTAAACGACGATAAGGAAAAAACACACTAAGAATTTTTATAGTGGTTCGGTCAAAATATGACCTACGTCCACTCCCCGGAGTCCTCCACTCCGGGATTTTCACTATCAAAATAGTTCTCCTTTTGCCCCCCTCGGCAAGGCGGAGAAGCCTTTACAAACCTCCCTTTCACCAACCCGGCGTGGCGGAGTGCCAAACTCTGTTTTCGCCCTCCTAGCGACGGCAGAGAACCTTCTCATTTTTCTCCCTCCTGGAGAAGGCAGAGAACCTCGAGGTAACGGATGTAGACGAGCTTTTCCCTTGGAGATCCTTCCTCAAATCCTTCTAGGGCCACAGGAGGAGCAAGATGCAGCAAGCTTGGAGCAACCGTGTGATCTCCCTCACACCTCTTCTCCCTCACAATGCTCACCTCCTTCTTCCTCTCTCAACCCTCAAGAACTTCTCTAGAGCTCTCTCCCTTAGAATCCCTCTCTAACCACGTTCACCCCTTCTGTAATTCTTACTGAAAAAGGACTTGATTGACATCTAAAAACGACTCCAAAAACCATCTGAATTCAAAAGTAACCGTTACTGTTCGTACAGTACAATTCACCATCGTACAGTACGATCTTTACAAACAGACGTCGTCCTGGTACGAAGATGTACGAACAGTTCAAAATTCATTCGTACTGTACGCTACAATATCGTACGGTACGATCCGCAAAATACTATTCGTACAGGACGATGGTCTGGACGATCAGATGTCGTCTCTGTTCATCGTATGGTACGATTATTATCGTACAGTACGATGTGACAAAAACCAAGAGATCATCCAGGACGATATCCGGGACGATCATACATCGTCTCTGTTCATCGTATGGTACGATCTAGTTCGTACAGTACGATGTTCAAAATTTAATTAGGCCTGGATTACATGCACTAATCACGGGTTAATTTAAGTAAGTATTTAAAATAGATCGTATAGTACGAACATGTTCGTACAATACGAACGGCGCAAAATCACTTACTTAAACTAAACTACGGCTAGGGTTTTGGATCTGAACATATCGTACAATACGAAGGTATTCGTACAGTACGATCTATTCACAGAATCGTCCACATAGCTTGGATCGTACGGTACGAAATTAAATTCGTACAGTACGATCTCCAGAGAAGAAATTTTATTACATTTTGCAGTTAAAAAACAAACTCTCCCCCTGTGTGTGCATGGTTGCTCTTACTCTTATGCATTTTGTGGCCAGACTCAATAAAGTAAAAATAAAATAAATAGAAAAATATAATGTTTGACTCATACTCCAAATCTACCCGGTCTTGAGTCTTCCTTTCGTACTGAAATATTAGTACTCAAGGACAATAGCAAATAAAATAATATTCAATGAAAAGTTGTTCCAAAACACTCATTATTTGGCATCATCAAAATCACAAACTCGGGGTCATGGGTTGCAACAGAAATATCTTGAATCAATTGGGGTTATTAACAATTGTGATAAAACTTGAAAAACAAATGTCACAAAAGGATCAATATTTGAGTAATATATAAACATTCTTGAAGAGAGGTTGACTATACATATGCTTCACTCTTTGACTAGCATTGCTTATATGCTTTCAAAAAGTGAAAATGAATATCCTCATTTCTAGTTGACTTTGAGATCAATGATTTCACCATCTCTAGTTGACTTCAATATGGCCAACACTTCAAAAATTAAAAACATAGATATTTGTTCTTCTGAAGTTTCAACATCTATGTCCATTTCTATTGATATTCTCATGCATAACAAAAATGATGTTTGTTGAACTGCATTGCTCTGCCTTGATTCCTGGAACTATGAACATCTAATACAAACATCGAAATACAAAGCAAAGGAATAAGAAGGAAAAAACAAACAGAGAATGTCATTCTCATTTCATTACTACTCCTCATGCCTTACTATTCATATAGTAATATAAAGACAATGCAATAAATAACTTTAATGGTTTGGATTAATGTGGTTACAAATGGGCGATGATAAAGCACCGATCAGGAATTAGAAAGATGTGAGTTGGTGCATAAAGGTAGTGGACATGTGAGAATAAGCATAGCTTGATAAGTCAGCTTGCTTATAACCTCCCAGCAAGATAACATTGGGTTCTGAAATGGTGAGCTTGTTGAGCAAGGCTTGAAACTGATGTATAGACACAGCTTAGTGAATAAATTAGCTAACATATTAGTGATATGAAAATGTGAAATTTTGATCGTGTTGTTCTTGATACATTCTCTGACAAAACAAAAATCTATCTCTATGTGTTTAGTCCGAGCGAGAAAAATTATATTATTTACAAGTGCAATGGAAGATATGTTATCACAAAGAAAAATTATAGGGGCAGAAGGAGGAATTTGAAATTCTTGTAAAAGCTGATGAAGCCAGATAATGTCGGTAGCAGTAGTTGCAAGTGCACGATACTCTGCTTTGGTGGACGAGTGAGCTACTATTTTATATTTCTTGACCTGCCAAGAAATGAGTGTTCTTCCGAGAAAGGAACATTATCCAGTAGTAGATTTATGAATAAGAGGATCACCAACCTAATCAGAATCAGAATAGGCATGCAAACAAAGATCACTGTAAGCAATCAGCAAACCAAATGATATAGTACCTTTGATATATCGAAGGACACATTTGAGTAGTTTTAAATCATCCTCATGTGAGTTATGCATATGTTGGCACAGTTTATTAACTATGTAAGCAATGTTAGAGCGAGTGATTGTTAAATATTGTAGAGATCCAACCAAATCTCAAAAATCATATGCTGAAGTAGTGG
Organism: Dendrobium officinale; assembly: GCA_019514585.1. Lineage (NCBI taxonomy): Eukaryota > Viridiplantae > Streptophyta > Magnoliopsida > Asparagales > Orchidaceae > Dendrobium > Dendrobium officinale. The sequence continues at coordinate 26,569,993 of CM033684.1, read as the reverse complement.
TAAGAAGAATTATTGGAGTAGCTATGATTTTGGAAGTGGTAGCAGAAGAAATAGGCTTGCAACAATAAACCATACCCTCACGATGAATTAAATCAGCTGCATATTTTGATTAGGATAAATGCAAACCATTTGTTGAATGTATTACTTACATGCCAATAAAATATGAGATGTGACTGAGGTTTTTCTTTTGAAACCTAAGTGAGAGACATGCAAGTAGATGAGTGATTGTTTTATCATCATTGCCTATAGCAATATGTCATCTAAATATACAAGTATGCATAAAAATATATATTGTTTATGATAGATCAATAAAGATTAGTCTGTTGTACTACGGATAAATCCATAATTGAGTAAGTATGTGGAAAATGTCTCAAATCATTATCTCGGAGATTGTTTTAAACCATAGATAGATTTTTGTAAGAGACAGAAATAATCGGGGTGTAAGGAATATTTAAACTTATAGGTTGAGCCATGCAAACCGTATCTTTGAGGTAACATTGTAGAAACTCATTTAACACATCAAGTTGAAGTATTTTCCACTTAAATGAAGTAGCAGTGACAAATAAAAAGTTAATAGTATGAAGTTTGGCAACAGGACTAAGTGTATGAAGATAGTCTAAACCATATTGTTGACTGCAACCATGAGCCACTAGCCAAGCTTTATACCTTACAATAGTTCCATCAGTGTTCAATTTAGTTTGGTACATCCATTTGCATCCCAAAATGTTTTGAGTAGGGTTATGCGGTACCAATTTCCATGTTTCCTGTTGTTGAATAGCAGTAAATTCATCTGACATGGCTTGACACCAAACCAAATGTTTGGCATCCTCAGTATAAGTTGGATCATAAGATATAAGAGAAGCATTCATATTGATAATGTGTTTAGGTTTAAGTGTCCCTATCCAAAGCTATGTGACCATTTGATGAATTGATTAATGTTGATATAGGGCTTGCTCGATAAGAGAAATAGGAGATGAAATAGAATTTGAAGATTGGGAATATATTTGTTAAGGTGGAGTTAAAGTAGGAATAGCTAGTAGAGTGATGGGAAGATGGTGGAGAGCTGGTAAAACATGTGATTGAATTATCAGTTGGTGAACAAAGAGGAAAATCATTGGAAGGTTGAGAGGTAGAGGGTTGAATAATTGATGGTACAAGCATGGATGAAGGAGTATAAGACTAAGGTAGTGGTGATGGAGGAAGATCAGGAGGTGGATGTTATGAGAAAGGAAAGATGAATTTGATAAACTTTACATGACAAGAAGTGAAGATTTTTCCTGAGTCAATGTGAAAGCATTGGTAACCTTTAGTGTGGGGAGCATAGCCTATGAAGACACATGGTAAGAATTTTGAATGAAGTTTATTAAGAAAGGTGTGAAGTAGAAAAGGTTAACAAAGACAACCAAACATCTTAAGGAAAAAAATAATCAAAAGTTTGATGATAGAGTAATTGAAATGGAGAGGATGAGTTCTTGGAAAGAGATGGTAGGCAATTTATTAGCAAGACTGCAGTGAGGATTGCATGTAACCAAAATTTTGGTGGTAATTTGGCTTCATGAAGTAAGGCACGTGTGGTTTCAAGAATATGACAATACTTGCGCTTTATAACACCAATTTATTCGGGTGTATATAGACATGTTACTTGATGTATAACACCATGGTGTGCTAAAAAGTTTTGAAAATGTTTGGATGTGTATTCTCCACCGCCATTTGAACGTAGGCATTTTATAGGTTTATTGCATTAACTTTCAACCAATGCTTTAAAGTGATAAAAATAGAAGCAATATCTTATATAGCCTTTAAAGAATAAAGCAAAGAGAAATGGGAGAAATCGTCCATAAATAAAGTATAGTATTTGAAACCATATAAAGATAAGGTTGGGGAAGGTCCCCAAACATCACTACGTATCCAATCTAAAATATAAATTGAACTAGAAGAAGAAGAGGAGGAGGAGGAGGAAAAGGGAAACTTGTGACTTTTAGAAGGAGCACAAGTGTTACAAGGAAAATTTTTAGGAATAGAAAATATAGTAGAGCTTGCTGATTTTAGCAATTTGAGAAGAACTTGATGCGAAGGATGTCCCAAGAGTCGATGCCACATCTGAGTATTGGAAGATGATGCAGAAAAAGCAGAGATGGGTATGTGAAAAGCAATATCAGTAGATATAGGGTAAAGACCTCAATGATAGGGACCATGAAGGAGAATTTGGTTGGTCTTCATATCCTTGATTTTATAGCTAGAGGAGTCAAACATGACATATCAGGAATTATCAGTTGTGAGGTGGTTTAAAGAGAGAATGTTATGAGTTAGATTAAGAACAATATGAAGAGAACACAAGTGAATTTTATGGTGAGGGGTTGGCAACAAACCCTTACCAATATGAATGATTGCTAAGAGATCTTAATTTCTAATCATGAAATGTTGGTTGCCTATGTATGGTTTGGGTTTTTACACCTGAGTAGAATTTGAAGTCAAATGCAAGGTGGCCCCTATATCTAGTAGCCACTCAAATGTGTAAGTAGGGATCATTGGTTAAAAGAAGAAGTCTCCAAGATGCTAGAATTTGAACGCAATAATGACCAAATTTACCACAATTTTGATATTCTGCCAAGGATAGAGAGGAAGTAGAACCTCATCCAGAAGAGTTTGACTATGAAATGGCTTAGATAATGAGCGACCATGAAATCTATGACCACGAGCATGACCTCTTTGATCTACGAATGTCTATATTGGTTTAGGGGATTTTGAAGAAACAGATAAGTATCGAACAGATTCAGTAGCTAAATTTAGTTCTTTACTACAAATAAGAACATAAAAGTCATCCAAGCTAATGGGATTTAAATTGGTTCTAATTGCAGCTTTAAATTCCTGATAGTTACTTTGTAATTCATTCATCTTATATATAATAATATCAATAGCATCAACTTAAATTGGTTCTAATTGCAATTTTAAATGCCTGATAGTTACTTAACAATGGGGATCTTGATGAGCCAATAACATCAACTTTTCTATTGATTTTAGAAAGATATTACATCATGGACTTATCTTTCATAGAAATGTGGCACAATTCATTTTTGAGTTGAAGGATGTGTAAGCAGCTTGTGGATTGCAAATAATGTTCAATGGTCTGCTATATCTTGAAACAAGAATCAAGGTTGAGAACATATGGGAGAAAAGTTAGAGAGATTGTGGAATGCATCACAGCTGCAAGGTTTTGATCAAATAATAACAATGCATAGTATTTAGGATTTTAAATAATAACTATGGCAGTGGATAAAATTTTAGAGGGTTTTGGTGTGCAACCATCTAAATAGCCATCAAAACCCATTTGCAGTAAATAATTTCATAATTTGAGATTTCCAGAGATGAAAGTTATCGATAGTAAGTTGAATATTAAGAACAGATTTGACATTAATCATTAGAAACTGAAGCTGTGAGGGGATGGGGATATTCACCATTTTGACAATAGGTAGAGCTTGGAGGAGGTAGAAGATTGTGAAGGGTTAACCATAAAATGAGATAGAAATAAACAAAGAAGGAGTACAACGATAAATCAACAGCAGTGATGGATTTTATGTTGTAGGGCATAATATCTCTGATACCATGTTGAACTACATTGCTCTCCCTTGATTCCTATAACTATGAACATCTAATGAAAGCCGTGAAATACAAAGCAAAGGAAGAAGAAAGAAAATGCAAACATAGAATGTCATTCTCCCTCATGCCTTATAGTTCATACAATAATATAATGACAATGTAGAAAATGACTTTAAAGGTTTTGATTAAAGTGGTTACAAATGGATTATGATAAAGCACCAGCCATGAATTAAGAAGTTGTGCTCTCCTGCATAGAGGTAGTGGGCATGCGATAATAAACACAGCTTGATAAGTTAGCTTGCTTATCAATGTTGATGTTAATAGGATAAGTATTCAAATTAAAGTTATTCTCTTAGCAAGTAAGAAGGCAAGCTGACGGTGCAACTTTTTATTATCATTAAGTTACAAGAGAATTTAGTACTACATAAACTTCAAAATAATCTCAGAGTAACATATTTATCCAATTTAACCACTGTACTAAACAAAAATTGATCCAAAATAGTTCCTTGGGTACAAAACTAGGATCAATTTTGTAAAATTAATGGACAAAATTAGGATCAATTTTATATCATGATTACAATATGAGGAACTACTTTGTAGCAAATTTATATAACTAGTTGAGTATAGTGAATAGGTTGTTAAACCTAAGTTAATGTCCCAAGGCTACCAAGAGGGGGGATGAATTGTGAAAGTTCATTAGGGATGTTAAGCCCTATAGAACTGGCCCAAGCTAACCAAGAGGGGGGGGGGGGTGAATTGGTATTTTAAAATTTCTTTTCACAAAGAATAAAAATCGCATAAACCAAAATCACACCACAAAAATAAATGCGGAATTAAAAGTGTGGAAGCAAGAAACAAGAACACAAAAATTTATAGTGGTTCGATCAACTCGACCTACATCCACTCCCCGGAGGTTCCCTCCGAGTATTGCACTACAAACGTGACTCTCCTTTAGCCCCCACAGCTAAGCGGAGAAGGCTTTACAAGAACCTCCTTTTTGCCACCCCGGCAAGGCAGAGAACCTATCTCCTTTTGCTTCCTGAAACTGGCAGAGAACCGCAACCAAAAGCTAACTCCTTACCTCTACTGACCCTTCCACGGACGAGAAACTCTAGACGAAGAAGAAGCAGAGCGATCCTTGAAGAAACCCTTGTGAATCCCCTCACAAGCTCCCCCTCACAAGATCCTCTCTCTCTCCCACTCTCTCTTTCTCTCCTCAAGGCCTTCTCAGGTCAAGAGAGCAGCCAAAGGTCTTCAAAAATGTTGAACAAGATCTCTTAAATAGAAGAGCTTCAAAGGAGCTCATTAATTGCAAGTTGCCGACTTTATCGTCCAGGCCGATATGAATATCGTCCTGGCCGATCAGTACAAATCTCAGAAGATCGGCCAGAGCATCGCATTAGATGCACTCCTGGACGATTGAAAATTGGCTTGATCGTCCAGGCCGATATTAATATCGGCCGGGCCGATCAGTTCAAATCAGAGGAAAATCTTCCAGAGCATCGCCCTGGATACGAGCTGGCCGATATTTATCGTCCTAAAGTAACTTAAGGTTTTTGACTGGATCGTCCTGGTCGATCCTGCGATCGTCCAGGATGATATGATCGTATCAATCATCCTTAATTACTCCCTTGATTTCCTGATCAATTAAGGCATAATTTGAGAATTTCGTCTAGGCCGATCAATGATCGTCCTTGCCGATAATTTAAAAATACAGTATATCTTAATTGTCTATGACAGCAATTTCTTTCTGTTTTGAGTTTATCGTCCTGGCCGATACACATATCGTTCAGGCCGATATGTTAATGACGGCTGCCTTAATCAAGTATCCTTATTTAGACTTTCTATTTTTAAGCCTGATCGTCCAGGACGATGTGAATATCGTCCTGACCGATATGAGTAAAAATAGAAATTCTAAGTCTCTCAAGTGTGTGTGTGTCGGGTTACTTAGCATCAGTCTCTTTGACCATTACAAGAAGACTCAAGAAGTGAAAAACAAAAGTACAGACTGACTCAACTCTAATCCTATGCAATCCTGAACTGGCTTCGTCTGTTCGTCCGATCTTCGATTCCTGAAAAGTTAGAAGCAACAAGCAGTCCAAGAAAAATAGTGTTTGTCAATCATCAAAACATAAGCCATGAAAATAGATTTGTAACAATCTCCCCCTTTTTGATGATGGCAAACACAAGTAGGAAAAATTCAAAAAAAGTTCATTAGAATTTCAAAGTTACAAATCCAACGACTTTTCCTACCACACCCTACTCCCCCTTTTGTCATCACAAAAAGAGGGTCTAGATACACAAAAAAAACACCACAATAAACAAAGACTAAAAAGCAAACTACATAAAATAGGAAACAAACAACAGAAAGCACAGACTAAAGAAATGAGGGACCCTGATCATCTGATGGAGGTGGTGGAGGTGGCTGCTGAAAGTAGCTGGCAAGTGTGGTGAACTGAGCATTGAACCAGGAGATGTCCTGATCATGCTACAGATGCTGGTGAGTAAGGTAACTGTCAAATTGGGCTAAATCCTCAGTACGGTGCTGCTCGTAGCGGGCAATGTCCTTAAAGTGTTGCTGCTCCTGTGCAGCAACGTAAGCGTCAAAGCGGGTCTCCCATCGATCAAACCTTTCTATCAACTAATCAACCGGTGAGTGCTGGTGTAGAGGAACAGGGTCAGGAATGGGAGCGGGAGCGGGAGCCTCCTCCTATCCAGCCTCCCGAGGTTCCCTAGGGTGGAGACGAGTACTGTGAAGGGTACTGAAGGAGCTGTTTGAGTAGAAGGGAGTTGGGAGGTTTGGTGGAATATGATACTGAAGTTGGTATTTGGTTTCAAGGACATAGGCTATGATGTGTCCTAAGGCTAGATTGGGTTTCCTCTTGTGACCTGGATCGCGGATTATGGTTAAGTGATCAATGTATCAAAAAATTAGGTCCGCAGTATTACATTCTTTATGAGCCATGATGTAGAAAGTAGTGAGGGAAAGTAGAGGGGTAATGTGGATTCGGTCCCCGACTTTTGGAATTATGGAGGTGCGAAGGACATGTTGGACTATCCTAGCATCTTTTACTAAAGAGCTAGTCTCTCCAACATGGAAAGGTGCATTGGTCTGGAGAAGGAAGTGATTCGCCGTGGACTAGCCAAGGTCAAGATCAGAAGCGATTAAGTGCAGCTTATCCCCGGTGGTGGATAGCTTTAAAAGATCAACACAATCATGATATGTGATTTCGACAGGGCGTCGATTCACATAGGAGGTCAGGGCTGTGAAGGTAGGGTTAATGCGAAGGTTTGCAAAAAATTCTCGAAGAAACTCGATATTGAAGGGGAAAGCAAGAGACATGATGAAACAAAGGGAGGTGTGAGCGAAAAGATCTATTACCGGGTATGAGATGTGGGCAGGATTAATGATTCTGGAGATAGTTCTCCCACACTCTTTGTAATAATGGTAGGCGGCTTCATCTTCTGTTTCCCTAAAACGAGGGTCAATCCTAGCCCTCGAAGAACTCCCAGAAGTTTGTCGTACACGTTTCCCACCATCCATAGAGAGGAGTTCGCAAGAAAACACAAGAGGAGAAAGGGTGGAAAATAAAAAACTATGGCTGGAACGACCAGAATTTAAAGAAACGGCCATATCGTCCTGGCTGATCGCAGAATCGTCCAGGCCGATATGGCTCAATAATTGTGAACATGCCGATTGGTCAAAAAGGCAGTCTGATCGTCCGGGCCGATCAAAGATATGCCAGGCCGATTAGACACAGTCAATCATCCCGAGGAGTCAATCCGGATGACCGTTGAAAAAACAGATCGTCCGGGACGATTTGGTGTATCGTCCAGGACGATGCACAATAATTGATCGTACCGACCGAAGTTAAAACATCTTAAATCTGTGCCACGTGTATCGTCCAGGACGAACAGTGGATCGGCCAGGACGATGGTCCAATAATGGATCGTCTGGGGACAATTTTGAAGATTCAAAATATGCTGACACGTAGATCGGCTAGGCCGATCCAGTGTATCGGCCAGGATGATGCATATAAAATGCATTGTCCAGACGAAATATTCTATCGGCCAGGACTATCATCATGATTACAACAGAGTTCGATCAGATCGTCCAGGACGATATAGGATCGTCCAGGACGATGAGTTACACCAAGCACAGAAAAGATCAGCAGATGGATTTTGAAGAGAATTTGCCCTATCGTCCAGGACGATAAAGGTATCGGCCAGGACGATGTGACTATAATTTGAAGCATAAAGAAGGATGGTGATGATCAAAGCCCTCAAATAAAAAAACAAAAGAAAAACAGAAAAAAATATAGTAATAGAAAGCAAAAATACAAGGAAAATAAAAAAAAACGAATATTTTTGGATTTTAATTTTTCTAATTTTTTTTTGTTTTATGGAGGCATCATATGAGAATTTCTCAAAAAGTTAAACTTTTAGAGTTCCACAAGATCAAGGAGTTTAGCCAATCCTAATCAGACAAAGGTAAAATATCCGAGTCTGTTAACCCTAAATCAGACGTTCTTTATGGTATAAAATTTCTTTTGAAAAACAACAATGCTTAACTCAGAATAAACCTAATCGGGCAAAAAAAAAGATCCAATCAAACTTGTTTACAAAAAACATCTCATAAATAATAAAATAAAGTACTTTTTCTCAATCATGAAATTTGAAATCAAGCATTTGAATTCATCAAATAGTCAATGAGTTCTATAAGTTTTAAAAGTTTTGAAAAGAGAGGATAGCTTGCTTTTTAGTCGGCTCATTTTATGCCTCTTGAATCTTTGATTGGCTCTTTGAGCATATTTTAAATTTTGATACACAATTATGTATAATTTTTTTTTTAATTTGGCGTCATTGACCTCTTTTCCTTTTTAATTTCTGCAAGCTAAAAGCTCTTTTAAAAAAACTTTAAAAGAATCTTAGTTGTGAATATATCCTCCAAATATTAGAGAATAGGAGCTCTCTCTCTAACATAGGGAAGAATAAGTCACAAAACATAATCAAAAACATGTGATAAAAGCAATGGAAAGATTTTAAATAACTCAAAAGATATGTAAGAGCTTTGGATATTATGTATAAGATAGAATATTGTAGCAAGATAGAAAGAATCTTAGTTTCAAAAACCATTGGCTAAAATGAGTTAGACTTTTGTTTAAAGAAGAAAAAATATACCACTAAACAAGGTCAGAAGTAGGGAAACTATCCACGGTGTTTCTCCCTTTAACTAAATTTAGAAAAGCTAAACACAATCTTCAAAACTCCAAAATCTAAAATCTTGAAAAGATTCAACATATGGAAAGCCAATTTTAAGAAACAACGCGAAAACAAAACACATAAAAACACAAACAAAGCAGAAATAAAACACACTGAAATAAAACATACTTCAAGAATTTATTGAAGCAACAGGTTTAAGCAATTTAAGAGCTGCGAGCCTTCATATGTCCAGTTATCCTATGCTCCCATAAGGTCTTTGGTGAGAGCACTCCTGCAAAACTCAACAACAGTCAGATTTAGGAACCTAAACAGGTTTGGGCCCCTTCTTAGGAAAAGTAAAGTGCAATGCATATATGGTATGCTGTGAATCATGTATCTTAGGTTTCCACACCCAATGTGTACTACGGTGAACGGTGCAAGTGTGTGAGATGTGTCCTAGCATGCCACATGAAAAACATCTAACTCTAGGAAAAGGGTTTCTTAAATGGTTTGAGTTATAATGCCTCTTCTACAAAAGTAGATGTCATCCAATTTTTCTTATATGTATCCAAATCATTTTGAATCCTCAAGTTAGTTCTTTTTAATGCATCATTCTCAATCCTCAAATTTTTCTCAATCTCTTTAGATTTCTTAATATCAAAATTAAGTGAGGTGTGTGAAACTTTTATTGCATTATGTTCATCAATTACTTCCAAATGCTTTTTGTTTAATTCATCAAATTCATCAAGAAGAGCCATGTGATTTGAATCAATCGTCGCATGATCTTTGAGAAACACTTTATGCTCTTTTTGTAAATTCAAAAATTCTAATTTTAGGCTTGCATGAGTTTTCTTGAGTTTTTTGTATGATGTATGTATTTTCTCACAAATTTCAAATAATTCATCATAAGTTGGTTTACATACCTCTTCCTCATCACTTTGCTCAAAATGATCTTCCCCCATTAAGCACAGGTTTGTAGTCTCTTCCTCTGGTTCAGTCTCAGAGAAATCAGTACCAGATTCTGCCCATAACGCCTTTTGGATTATCTTCTTGTCCTTCATAGACTTAGGTTTCTCCTCACCTTTTTACTTTTCTTTGCTCGAGTGATCTTGAAGTGTGGGACAATCGGCTCTCACATGTCCAGGCTTTCTGCATTCAAAACAAACAACATCAGAAGATCCTTTAACATGTTTATGATCCTTACCTTTTCTCTAATTTTGATGATGCTTTTGTTTCTTCCTTAGAAAGCTTTTGAATTGCCTTGTGATGAAGGCAACTTCATCGCCTTCAGTGCAATTGTTTTCTCTTTTTTCTTCTCACCTGCATCAAGATTTCTTTGATTCACCCCTTGCTCGTAAGCAATGAGTGAGCCAAGTAAGTTATCAATAGAATATGTGTTCAAATCCTTAGATTCAGTGATTGCAGTAATTTTAGCATCATATGACTAAGGCAAGCATGTCAAAATCTTATTAACTTTTTCATAGTTTGAAAGTTCTTTTCCTAGTACATGCAGTGAAGTAACTATCTGAGTAAATCTTTTATACATGCCAGAAATCGATTTATGAGATTTCATACGAAAAAGTTCGTAGTCATGCAAGAGAATGTTCAAACGGGATTGTTTAACCTCATTAGTACCTTCATAGGTGATGCACAATTTATCCCAAATCTCTTTACCAGTTTTGCAAGTGGAGACACGCATGTAATCCTCAGATTTTAAAGCACAGAAAAAACAATTCAAAAAATTTGCATTTAATTGAGCTAAATCTCATTCATCGAAAGTCCATTCAGTACAAGCAACTTCAGTTTTAACACCATTAATTTCACGAGAAGGTGGAGAATAACCTTCTTTGATAAGCATCCACATGCGATAATCAGTTGATTGTAAAAATGTTGACATGCGGGTTTTCCAGAAATCAAAAGGTAAGTTGTCAAACAAGGGTGGTTGTGTAATTGAATAACCTTCAGTAGTGTTACGATTCCCAAGATTAGCCATGGATCAAAATTCAAAAAGTTTTCAAACTAATTTTTATGAATCCCGCTCTGATACCACTTGAAAGTTCGTTAGGGATGTTAAGCCCTATAGAACTGGCCCAAGCTAACCAAGAGGGGGGGGGGGGGGTGAATTGGTATTTTAAAATTACTTTTCACAAAGAATAAAAATCGCATAAACCAAAATCACATCATAAAAATAAATGCGGAATTAAAAGTACGGAAGCAAGAAACAAGAATACAGAAATTTATAGTGGTTCGGTCAACTCGACCTACGTCCACTCCCCGGAGGAGCCCTCTGAGTATTGCACTACAAACGTGACTCTCCTTTAGCCCCCACAGCTAGGCGGAGAAGCCTTTACAAGAACCTCCTTTTTGCCACCCCGGCAAGGAAGAGAACCTATCTCCTTTTGCTTCCTCCTGAAGCTGGCAGAGAACAAAAACCAAATGCTAACTCCTTACCTCTACCGACCCTTCCACGGATGAGAAACTCTAGACGAAGAAGAAGCAGAGCGATCCTTGAACCAACCCTTGTGAATCCCCTCACAAGCTCCCCCTCACAAGATCCTCTCTCTCTCCCACTTTCTCTTTCTCTCCTCAAGGCCTTCTCAGGTCAAGGCAGCAGCCAAAGGTCTTCAAAAACATTGAACAAGAGCTCTTAAATAGAATAGATTCAAAGGAGCTCATTAATTGCAAGTTGCCGACTTTATCGTCCAGGCCGATATGGACATCGGCCTGGCCTATCAGTACAAATCTCAGAAGATCGGCAAGAGCATCGCCCTGGATGCACTCCTGGATGATTGAAAATTGGCTTGATCGTCCAGGCAGATATTAATATCGGCCGGGCCAATTAGTTCAAATCAGAGGAAAATCGTCCAGAGCATCGCCTTGGATACGAGCTGGCCGATATTTATCATCCTGAAGTAACTTAAGGTTTTTGACTGGATCGTCCTGGCCGATTCTGCGATCGTCCAGGACGATATGATCGTATCAATCATCCTTAATTACTCCCTTGATTTTCTGATCATTTAAGGCATAATTTGAGAATTTCGTCTAGGCCGATCAATGATTTTCTTGGCCGATAATTTAAAAATACAGTATACCTTAATTGTCTATGGCGGCAATTTCTTTTTGTTTTGAGCTTATCGTCCAGGCCGATATGTTAATGACGGCTGCCTTAATCAAGTATCCTTATTTAGAATTTCTATTTTTAAGCCTGATCGTCGAGGACGATGTGAATGTCGTCCTGGCCGATATGAGTAAAAACAGAAATTCTAAGTCTTTCAAGTGTGTGTGTGTCGGGTTACTTAGCATCAGTCTCTTTGACCATGACAAGAAGACTCAAGAAGTGAAAAACAAAAGTACAGACTGACTCAACCCTAATCCTATGCAATCCTGAACTGGCTTCGTCTGTTCGTCCGATCTTCGATTCCTTAAAAGTTAGAAGCAACAAGCAGTCCAAGAAAAATAGTGTTTGTCAATCATCAAAATATAAGCCATGAAAATAGATTTGTAACAAATTGGTATTTTAAAACTTAACCCTCTTTTTAAATTTTAGTTGTACCAAAATTAAACTTTTAATGAAATTTTTATAGAAAAGTTTTTCAACCACAAATTTTTTAAAATGAAAGAAAAATGCGGAAAATAAAAAGCAGTAAAGTAAACGGCACAAGATTTATAGTGGTTCGGTTTAAACCAGACCTACATCCACTCGCTAGAGGCACCCTCTGAGTATTGCACTAATACCAATAATGTCTCTCCTTTTGCACCGACAGCAAGGCAGAGAAGCCTTTACAAACACTCTTTTCACCACTACCCGGTGCGGCATAGAACCGACGTCATTTTACATAATCCCCAGTGTTGGCAGAGAACCGTCCATCCTTTCACACTCTCCTAGTGTGGGCAGAGAACCCTTCGTCTTTTCACACTCTCCTAGTGTGGGCAAAGAACCCTTCGGCTATTCACACTCTCCAAGTGTCGGCAGAGAACCGGATCTCCTTGACAAATCTCTTCACTAGAAATCTAGAAGGAGGAAAGAAAAAGAGTGAAGTAATCTCAAATCACAAGTTGGAAATCTTACCTTTGAATACCAAGTGAAGCCTTTACGCTCCTGTGGTAGAAATCCTTCGTTGAATGCTCTCTCTCACACTCTCCTTTACTCTTCTTCCAATAGGCACGGAGTTCAATGAGCAAAAAGATTAGGTGGCAGTCAAATTTGAACTATTTATACAAAAGACAAGAAAAACTGCCCAAAAACTGTAAGTTTTCAATTCTGTACGCAGTGGATCGTCCCGTACGATCGTGGATCGTTCTGGATGATTTTACTTAAAGTGTCGGAAATGAACCTAATGTATATTAGTACGAACTATGTTCGTACATGCGTATCGTCCTGTACGAACTAGGTTCGTCCGGTATGAAATGGTTATTTCATAGGTCGGTTCCCAAAATTCTACAGGACGTAACCAACTGACGTAAGTCGGTTTGGTTCATCCTGGGACGAACAGGTTTCGTCTAAGATGATTTATACAGAGCGTTTCGTCCAGGAACGAAAATAAATTTCGTCCTGTACGATCGCATACAGAGGGCTAAGTCCTGGGACGAAAATTAATTTCATCCTGTACGATCTCATACAGAGGGCTTCGTCCTGGGACGGAAATTAATTTCGTCTTGTACGATCTCATCCAGAGAGCTTCGTCCTGGGACAAAAATTAATTTCGTTATGACGAACAATGAAAGTGAAATTCCCGAGACATTCGTCCCGGGACGAATATTAAATTCGTCTTGGACGATTAGGACTTAGAAAATTTTCTCCTCGCCTGTTCGATTCATTTCTCTTCTAAGGGTTAATTGATATGATCGTCCCGTACGAACAAAGTTCGTCCCGTACGATCAGTTCATAAAATTTGTCCCCTAAGAGTGTGTGTTGTGATTTTTCACTCAATTACAACCACTCCCTTTCATTTCAAAAAACTTGTAATTTACAAAAGAATAATTTGAAGTCTTCATCGCTTGGAGTTGATTTTCCTGAAATAATAGTACACACTAGAGCAAAAATAAAGCTTCCATAAAGTGTTAGGAGATATATAAAAAAATAATAATATTTAAAATCATCAAAATAATATAAGTTGCAACTATGTAAAACATACAAATAACAACTCTCTCTACAATCTCCCACTTTTTGATGATGGCAAAATAATTATTATTTGTAGGATTTCAAATTTTAAGTATTTCCTAAACTCCCCCTGAATTTATGAACTCATGAAAATAAGGAGGCATTTGAATTACTTAACTTTTTTTTTTCAAAAAGTTTATACAACACAAAACTACACACAAGATAGAATAAAGAAAACAATCAAATACTACAAATACAACACATACGAAAATCAAACACTATGAAAACAAATCAACCACTATGAAAATCAAATAGTGCAAAAACAAACGTAACAACAAATAATTTCTCCCCCTTTTTGATAGCATCAAAAGGTGAAGATGAAAAGAATGTTAGAAATGTAACTAGATTTATGAAATTCACTAAATATTTTAAGCTTCAAAGTGATTGAAATAAGATATGTAAATAAAATCAACAACATTAGAAATATCACAAATTTTCAGATAATTTAAGAAGTGATATAACTTAGAGAATAATAAGAATTTCTCAAAGACATGTGCTAATTTAGACATGAAGATAAATAAAATCATTGCACTAAGGATGAATAAAAAATTTTATATTTCAAATTTCAATTTAAATTATAAATGAACGTTAGATCAATTTGAATTAAGAGATTAAAAGAGTTTGAAAAGAAGTAATTACCACATGTGGCGCTTTGCGCATCTTTTTCAATTTTTATACCAGCACATTTTTGTGCATCTATTTAATTTGGGCTTACTTTGTGCCTCTTTTTTTTGTAAATTTTTTTTGCACATTTATTTTGATTTTTGTACATTTATACAATTTTCAAGAGTATTTGAATTTTTTCCAAGATCAATAATCTAAAATTTCAAATTTTTCTAAGTGCATAAATACTAATTGAAAAGAGAAATACAAAATAAGAAAACATCTAAATTGCAATAATAATACCCATATAATTTAGTCTAAATAAGAGACATGGAATTGAAAATTCTAAGAATATCAAGTTATAAGCATGTCTTAAATTTTGAAAAATCATATTTTCTAATGAAATTAATTTAAATTTACAAGTTAAATAAAGCACTATTAAGATTAAAATAAAATGAATGTCATAAAATCTAACACACATTTCTAAAAATTTAATAACAAAACATTGAAACTTATATTGATATCGGAGAAAAACTATTACAATTTAAACTTTTTGATATCAATATTAACACAACTAAAACATGGAAAGATAACACACAAAAGAAAATCACTAACACAAGAACAATACTGAAGTACATAACAGACATAGAGCAAACATTGAACAAACACTGAACAAATCACTCAGATGGACCCTGATCTGGAGGAGGAGGTGGTGCTGCACTAAAAAAGCTGAAGTAACTACTGATCGTGAACATGTTGGTATTAATGGCATTTATTTGTTCACGCATATGTCCTATATCCCGATTATGCTGGAAATCTTGCTGATGCAGATGAGTTTCAATTTGATCAAATCTTTGATCAAAATGAGCCTCTAAATTTTCAAATCTTTGAACCAAATCCTCATAATTTGGTCCAGCAGCATGTGAAGGTCTGGCTTCTTCTTCTGTTTCACTTAGAACTACATGAGTTCTGCTAGGCTTGTCCTTATTGAAGATAGCTCTAAAGGATGCATCATTGTAGTAGAGCGGTTCTTCAAAGTCTTGTTCAGTATGAGTTAAATTATACTTCTTCTCCAGAATATAAGCAATCAGATATCCTAAGGCTATGTTCTTCTTCCTTTTATGATCAACATGACCAATTTCAGAGAGACTATAAATGTAGTCAATTAAGAGTTGAGCCTCATCTATAGGTTGTCTAGTCATGATCAAGTAGGTAACAGTAGAAAGAAGATGAGTGATGTTGGTTCTATCACCAACTTTAGGGATAATAGAAGTTCTAAGAACATGCTGGATGATACGGGCTTCACGCAATAAAGTTGAAACTTTAGGTTGATGATCCTTAACTCTTATTCCTATAATCACCCTATTGACTTCAGTCCAGTCAAAACTTGAGTTTGTCAAAGTGTGTGCTCTTAACCCTTCAGTCCTTAAGTTTAGAAAAATGCCAAAGTCATCTTTGGTGATTTCAACTTTCTTTTTGAAAATAAAAGAACTGATAACATAGTGGTCCGAGTTGAATGACATGTTTTCCAGAAATTAATGGAAGGTTTCTTTATTGTAGAAGTGAACTAAAGTGATGATCAAACTAAATTGAGTATGGGCAAACAAGTGCATTACCTTAAAGGTTAAATGATCCTGTAGGAGAACTCTAGATGGAGTGATTTTTGTAGAGACAAACCTAGGAAAAGATTCTTCATTGGCTCTAGACAGGAAATTTTCGGATGTATTCCTAGGAGGGCCCTTAGCCAAAGTCTTTTGTCGCTTGCTAGAACTTGCCATTAAAGGATTTGAAAAGATGAAAGCTTTGAGAGATATGTGTGAGAGTGACTGTTCAGTAAAAATTGCCGTTAATTTTTAAAGAAGAACGACTGTTCGTACCAGACAAATTTTTCGTTCGTTCCGTACGAATTAAATTCGTCCCCGTACGAAAATATTTCGTATGGACGAATTAATGAGTTTAAAAAATAACGACTTTTCGTAAACACATAATTTTTGAAGCGTCCTTTCGTATAGACTTTTGACCAAGACTATCGTACAGACGAACACGTGTTCGTACAGACGATCAAAAGTTAACTCGTTTTAATGGCAGTTGAAAGTCGTCCCCCGCTATGAACTGACATCTGTTCGTCTAGACGAACCAAAGGTTCGTACGGACGAAGTTCATAATAAAAACTATCTTATCCGCTCAACTGCTGTATTCAATCGTCCCGTCATTTGAGAAAAAAAATATTTCATCTTGGATGATCGTGAGAATCGTACAGACAAACTACATTAAAAAACTGCTCTTACGACGGTTTGAAATCATGCAGATTGACATTTTACACACATCGTCCTGTACAAAAAAAATTTTCATCCCGGACGATTAATACTAAATTTTTGTATTTTTATCAAAGAAAACCAAAAGAACACACAAAACACAATAAACAACGACAAATGTACAAACCCTAAATAAAAATCACTCAAAAATAAACAAAAAACACAAAATCAAAATCATAAAACCATAAACTACGAAAACAAAACATCAATGTTGCAAACACATTTTTATTTAAGCATTTAAATCAATCACACCAAGCCTTGTTCTTAATGCACTGAAAGTATCAAAGGCTAAAGGTTTTGTAAAAATGTCTGCAAGTTGATTTTTAGTTGAAACATGGTTAAGTTCAATTTCTCCCTTGGATACATGATCCCTTATGAAATGATGCCTTATGTCAATGTGTTTGGTTCTTGAATGTTGAATAGGATTTTTAGAAATACAAATAGCACTAGTATTATCACAATAAATTAGAATAGTGTCTATAGTTAATCCTAAATCAATCAACTATTATTTTAACCAAAGTACTTGTGCCACACAACTTCCTAATGCAATGTATTCTTCTTCTGTAGTAGATAGGGCCACTGAATTTTGTTTTCTACTAGACCATGAAACTAATGAATTTCCAATGAATTGACATATTCAAGAAGTTCTTTTCCTATCCACCCTACAGCCTGCAAAGTATGAATCTGAATAACCAATAATTTCAAATGAAGAGCTAAACTTAGGATACCAAATTCATAAGTTCTAAGTTCCTAGTAGATATCTTAAAATCCTTTTCACTGCTGTCAAATGTGATTCTTTTGGATCTGATTGAAATATAGCACATAAGCAAACACTGAATATAATATCTGGTCGGCTAGCAGTCAAGTAAAGAAAAGATCCAATAATCCCTCTAAATTTCTTTTGATCAACAGATTTTCCCTTAAGGTCCTTATCCAACTGAACTTAGGAACTCATTGGTGTACTAACAGGTTTAGCATTGTCCATTTCAAATTTTTTGAGGATGTCTTTAACATATTTAGTTTGACTAAGAAATGTACCTTCCTCAAGTTGCTTAATGCTAAAACCTAGAAAGTAATTTAAATCTCCCATTAGACTCATCTCAAATTCACTACTCATTATTTTAGAAAAATCATCACAAAGATTTTTATTTGAAAATCCAAAAATGATATCATCCACATAAATTTGAACAATGAGTATATCATTTACAAATTTCTTTAAAAAAAGAGTTGTATCCACACTTCCTTTTTTAAAAGATCTTTCAAGTAGGATGGTGCTCAACCTCTCATACCAAGCCCTAGGTGCCTGTTTCAATCCATATAATGCCTTTTTTAACTTGAAAACATGATTTGGGTATTTAGAATTTTCAAAACCTGGAGATTATTCTACAAAAACATCTTCTTCAATTACCCCATTTAAAAAGGCACTTTTCACATCCATTTGAAATAATTTAAATCCTTTAAAATAGGCAAAGACTAGTAAAACCCTAATTGCTTCAAGTCTAGCTATAGGGGCAAAAGTCTCCTCAAAATCAATTCCTTCAATTTGATTATACCCCTTAGCAACTAATCTAGCCTTATTTCTAATGACTACTCATGAGTCATTAATTTTATTTTTGAACACCCACTTAGTTCTAACAACACTTTGATCTTTTGGCCTTGAAATTAATTCCCAAACTTTATTTCTTACAAATTGATTCAACTCTTCTTGCATGGCCAATATTCAGAATTCATCAGAAAGTGCTTGATCAACATTAGTGGGTTCTATAGTTGAAATAAAGGCTGAATGATTGACTTCTTTGTTTAATCAATGCCTAGTTCTAACACCCTCACTAGGTTCACCTATAATCAATTCCCTTGGGTGGTTTTTAGAAAATCTCAAATCTCTAGGCAAAGGGTTTTCTATTTCTGAATTCTCTTCCATATTTTCTTCCAAATTTATTCTATCAATTTTTTTGGAGTTATCCTCAATCTCATCTTCAACAACATTTGGCTCTCCTAAATTTATAGATTCATCAAATACAACATGTGTGGTTTCTTCAATGACCAAAGTTCTTTTGTTGAATACTCTATAAGATTTTCCAACACTTGAATATCCAACAAAAATTCCTTCATCTAATTTTGTATCAAATTTTCCTAAGGCAGATTTTCCATTATTATGAATGAACACATTGCAACCAAAAACATGCAAATGAGACAAATTAGGTGTTCTACCTTTTATCAACTCATAGGGTGTTTTATTTAAATTCGATCTCACATTCACCCTATTCAGAACATAACATGCAGTGCTAACCGCCTCAGCCCAAAAATATCTTGGAAGTGAGTATTCTGCCAATATTGCTTGGGCGGCATCTATTAATGTTCTGTTTTCCTTTCGACTACTCCATTTTGTTGAGGGGTTCTAGGTGCAGAAAAATTGTGATCAATTCCTTTCTCTTTACAGAAATTTTCAAATTCTCCTCCATGATCACTCTGTATAGAAATTATTTCACACCATAATTTCCTTTGAATCCATGTCAAAAAATTTCTAAATTTCTCAAATGATTCACTCTAATGAAAGAGAAATCTAACTCAAGTGAATCTTAAGAAATCATCCACTATAACAAATCCGTATACCTTCCCTCCTAGACTTACAGTTCCTACTGGTCCAAAAAGATCCATGTGTAAAATTTCCAATGGTTTACTAGTCCTAAGATCCTTATTGGACTGAAAAGAGGACTTCACTTATTTTTCTAATTGACATGCATAAAAAGGTGATCCTTAGTAAAGTCTAGTTTTGGTATACCTCGTACTAAGTTCTTTTGGGTAATTCTCCTAAAGTTTTTCATACTAGAATGACAAAGTCTCCTATGCCAAAGCCATGATTCATCAGAAATAGTTTTCAAACAAAAAGCAGTAGGAGATTAAATACAATTCAAATCTAGCATATAAACATTATTTACCCTTTTTCCATTTAAAACATCTTTCCCATTTAGGTTTAATATGCAGCTAGTAGGTAAAAATTTTACACTGTAGCCCTTATCACATAGCTGACTTATACTTAACAAATTATGCTTTAAGCCTTCAACCAATAACACATTGTCTATAAATATTTTTTTTTTCAAATTTCCAATCATACCTGATCCAACCACTTTCTTTGTGGTATTATCTCCAAGTGTAACCTTGCCTCCACTCCTGGCTTCTAGCGTTATGAATTGAGCAGTATCTCCAGTCATATGATTTGAACATCTGCTGTCCAGGTACCAAATGCTCCCACGAGGTCTTGTGTGAGAGCAATCCTGCAAAAATATCAAATGTTAGACCTGGGAACCTAAACAAGTTTGGGTTCTCCTTTTAGCAATTGATAATCAGATGCATGTATGATATGTCTAGGTTTATGCAACTTAGGTCACCACACCAAATTAGATTTCATCTTCAAAGTACAGTTGTGAGATATATGTCCAAATAATCCACAATTATTATATTTGACATTAGGAAAAGTATTCCTAAGTCTTTTACCATTTCTTTGTCTTCTAAGGGATTCCTTATATTTAGGATAAAATTTAGGATTTATAAAATCTTCAAGTTTGGGGGTATCCTATTATCCTCAAGAGCTCTTATTTTCAACTTATAAAATGAATTCATATCTTCCAAGATTCGATTTGTATAATTGATTCGATATGTTTTGCTCTCAAATTCATCCTTAAATATCTTAAATTCTTTTTCAAGATCAACATAGGATGATTTTAAAATATCATGATTTTTATTTAGATCATCATATTCATCAAGTAATTTCATGTGGTTTTCATCTATTAAAGCATGATCTTTCCTAAGGATTTCATGTTCTTTCTTAAGTTCTTCCAATTTTAGACTTATACTAGCATGCATCTTTTTTATTTTTATATATGCATCATGCATGTGTTCAGAAACTTCAAATAATTCATCATAACTTAAGTCACATACCTCTTCTTGATCTAATTGATCTATGCTAACTGCCATCAAGCAAAGATTGGTGACTTCTTCTTCCTTTTCAATCTCTGATGAATCTGAAGCTGAGTCCGCCCAAAAAGCTCTTTGAAACTTCTTCTTGCCCTTCTTTACAATTGGTTTCTCCTCTACCTTCTCCTTGCTGGGAGTGGCTTTGAGTTTTGGCAATCAGTCTTGATATGATCTGGTTTCCTGCATTCATAACAAATCACTTCATTAGAAACCTTGCCATTTATGTTAAACTTACCTCCATTCCATTGCTGGCGTCTCTTCTGCTTCCTCTTCAGAAAGCTTCTGAATTGTCTAGTCATTAATGTAATATCATCTTCATCCTTAGGTTCTGAGTGTTCACTCTCAGACTCTTCCACTTTTAGTGCTATATTTTTCTCCTTTCATGGTTCACCTGCATCAATCTTTCTTTGACTAACCCCTTGCTCATAAGCAATGAGTGAACCAAGAAGATTATCAATAGAATAAATGTTTAGATCTTTAGACTCTATAATTACAATAATTTTAGCATCATAAGCAGTAGGTAAACAATGAAGAATCTTATTAACCATTTTAGCATTAGTTAATTCCCTACCAAGTGCATGCAAAGAAGTGACAATTTGTGTGAATCTTGTGTACATGTCAGAAATAGATTCATTTGGTTTCATGTGAAACAACTCATAATCATGTAACAAGATATTAAGTCTTGATTGCTTAACCTCATTTGTCCCCTCATAAGTTATACAAAGTCTATCCCATATGTCCTTTCCACTTTTTCAAGTGGAAACCCGTATGTAGTCTTCATATTTTAAAGCACAAAAGAAGATATTTAAACATTTGGCATTTAGTTGAGCTAAGTCACGTTCTTCTATAGTCTAATCTGCAAAAGGTGTTTCTACCCTAACTCCATCAACTAATATAGTTGGTTTTATATAACCTTCATGGACTAGAATCCACATACGATAATCAAGTGACTGTAAGAAAGTAGACATGCGTGTTTTCCAAAAATTAAAAGGTATATTGTCAAATAGTGGAGGTCTAGTAATAGAGTAACCCTCAGGTGTATTTCAGTTTCCAAATGTAGCCATCTACGTTAATAAAAAAGTAGTTCAAACTTATGATTTTGAAACGGAGCTCTGATACCACTAGTTGAGTCTAGTGAATAGGTTATTAAACCTAAGTTAATGTCCCAAGGCTACCAAGTGGGGGGGGGGGGTGAATTGGTATTTTAAAACTTAACCCTCTTTTTAAATTTTAGTTGTACCGAAATTAAACTTTTAATGAAATTTTTATAGAAAAATTTTTCAACCACAAATTTTTAAAAATAAAAGAAAAATGCAGAAAATAAAAAGCAGTAAAGTAAATGACACAAGATTTATAATGGTTCGGTCTAAACCAGACCTACATCCACTCCCCAGAGGCACCCTCTGAGTATTGCACTAATACCAATAGTGTCTCTCCTTTTGCACCCACAGCAAGGTGGAGAATCCTTTACAAACACTCTTTTCACCACTATATGGTGCGGCAGAGAACCGTCGTCCTTTTACATAATCCCAAGTGTTGGCAGAGAACCGTCCATCCTTTCACACTCTCCTAGTGTGGGCAGAGAACCCTTCATCCTTTCACACTCTCCTAGTGTGGGCAGAGAACCCTTCGGCTATTCAAACTCTCCAAGTGTCGGCAGAGAACCAGATCTCCTTGACAAATCTCTTCACTAGAAATCTGAAGGAGGAAAGAAAAAGAGTGAAGTAATCTCAAATCACAAGTTGAAAATCTTACCTTTGAACACCAAGTGAAGCCTTCATGCTCCAGTGGTAGAAATCCTTCTTTGAATGCTCTCTCTCTCTCACTCTCTCCTTTACTCTTCTTCCAATAGGCACGAAGTTCAATGAGCAAAAAGATTGGGTGGCAGTCAAATTTGAACTATTTATACAAAAGATAAGAAAAACTGCCCCAAAACTGCAATTTTTCAATTCTGTACGCAGTGGATTGTCCCGTACGATCGTGGATCGTCCTGGACGATTTTACTTAAAGTGTCGGAAACTAACCTAATATATATTAGTACGAACTATGTTCGTACACGCGTATCGTCCCGTACGAACTAGGTTCGTCCGGTACGAAATGGTTATTTCATTGGTCGGTTCCCAAAATTCTACAGGACGTAACCAACTGATGTAAGTCGATTTGGTTCGTCCTGGGAAGAACAGGTTTCATCCTAAGACGATTTTATACAGAGCATTTTGTCCAGGAACGAAAATAAATTTCGTCCTGTACGATCGCAAACAGAGGGCTTCGTCCTGGGACGAAAATTAATTTCATCCTGTACGATCTCATACAGAGGGCTTCATCCTCGAACAGAAATTAATTTTGTCCTGTATGATCTCATCCAGAGAGCTTCATCCTGGGACGAAAATTAATTTCATTCTGACGAACAATTAAAGTGAAATTCTTGAGACGTTCATCCTGGGACGAATATTAAATTCGTCCTGGACGATTAGGATTTAGAAAATTTTCTCCTCGCCTGTTCGATTCATTGCTCTTCTGAGGGTTAATTGATATGATCATCCCATACGAACAAAGTTCATCCCTTATGATCAGTTCATAAAATTTGTCCCCTAAGAGTGTGTGTTGTGATTTTTCACTCAATTACAACCACTCCCTTTCATTTCAAAAAACTTGTAATTTACAAAAGAATAATTTGAAGTCTTCATCGCTTGGAGTTGATTTTCCTGAAATGTTAGTACACATTAGAGCAAAAATAAAGCTTCCAAAAAGTGTTAGGAGATATATAAAAAACAATAATATTTGAAATCATCAAAATAATATAAGTTGCAAGTATGTAAAACATACAAATAACAACTCTCTCTACATAACTATGGGATTAAATTGAATAAGTTTGATACTTTGGAACTAAATTGGCCACACATGAAGTCTAGTGTTTAATTTGGATTTTTTTCCAATAAGCTTAACATCCAAACAATAAAACAACATCAAGCATTGGTCTCACTTCATGGGGTCGGCTACATGAATCCTTTTTTCCATATGTCTTGTTAGAAGTCAAATTCTTGTATAAATCTAATAAAGAAAGATCATTTCTAATATTTTCTAACCTAGTAGTTTTAGGTCTACCTCTACCTTTTTTAACATAAGTCAAATTTAATACCTCAACTTTCCTAACCGGGTAATCAGAAGGCTGTTGTTTTATGTGATCAAACTACTCATTTAGTCATTCCTATATATGAAAAGTCCAAGAAAGTAGTATGATGAATTAAAAATATGAACTGCTTGATATAATAAGCTCATGCAAAGGGACACATCATTGTTTAAGAAATATCCTCTTTTTTTGGCAAAGAAATATGATACATGGTATGAAGCTAAAGAAATAATGGGGCTTTGTGGATTCTATTAAGTTCCATTATGATGTAATTTTCCTTTCCCTAAATGGCTTGTAATCCTTTATTCAATCAATGACTAACCAATGTAGCTTTTGTTTTAAGCATCAATTGTTTCCCTTTACAAAAGTTGTAACATTTATATTTATTCTTTTTGTTGGTTTAAAAGAGGGGAGAAAATATGTACTTAATTTTTTAAGAAAGGCTTTTTGTTGGTAGTGGCTAAAATAAATTAAAATGGTTCATAATTTGGCTTGTTTAGCTATATCTCAAATTTATTGGTCTTTTGTGACTATCAAATGTATTTGTTCATATGTGAATACATTTTATTCAACATACTTATATATATATATATATATATATATATATATATATATATATATATATATATATATATATATATATATATATATATATATATATATATATATATATATATATATATATATATATATTATTGTGTAGAGAATGACTAATGCAATTGAATACTTTTTAGTGCCTCCAAGATTTATAAAGCTCTTCTATGCAAATCTGTTAGAAAGGTGCTTGATGATCTTATAAGGTTCTAGGGGTTTGAGCTTCAATTTTTTTGTTTCTAAATATTCTCCATCTTTGAAGTCTTTAAAATTTTCTTTTTGACATAATATTCTTGAGATAAGTATTTAAGCAAGTTGGGTTTAGTGTGGTAGGACTCTTTAAAACTCTTTTTATTTTATGCAATAAAAAGAATTTTACAAAACTTAATTTGGTTTAAACTTCTTTCAAAGCATCATGTCAAAGTAATGTTAAGTTGAAAAAATATTTGTATGTTCTACCATTGTGAACTTTTTTGTGTTATAGCACCTGGGTACTAGTAGAATCCTCTTTCTTTTTATTTATTCCATATTTTGGAAAAGAAATCACTTAAAGGTTTTTATTTAAGCCCAAAATGAATAAATAACTAAATAAGAGTTGTTAATCATTAATTTTTCCTAAAGAGATGTGAGCTTGTAAGGCTTATTTTTCTATAAGTGTTGACATAGGTGAATAACATATGATTTGGGGCTGTAACCATTATTGTTATTATTTTATTGGGTGTGAAATCCTAATTTTATATTAGAAAAACATATTTGAATAGAATAACATCAGTTCTTTGGTTGGCTCCTTTTTTTAATCGCTAGAGACCCTAGATTAAAGAAGATAAGGAAATAGAGAGTGAGGGAGAAATAGTAAGATTCTAAGAGGTAGAGGGAAGAGAGCAGAGTCAAGAGGGGTAAGCCAAGAAAGAGACACTAAGAGGAAGGAAGAGGGGAGCTGAAGCCAAATGAGAATGAGACCATAAGTGAGCAAATGATAGTGAAAGGAAGACCGAGCGGAATAAGTAAGCATTTACAACATAGAGTGAGTTGAAAGTTTTATGGCACACTAAGAGGAGGGGGGGGGGTTTGAATTGGAATTTTTTTGTTAAACATTTTTCTTAAAACAAAATAATGTGTGGTGGTGAAAGATATTTTTAAAATCTATAGAAGATTTTTTTATTTTTATAATTTATGCAAGAGCTCAACTAAAATATTCTACAACCACAATTGTCACTGAGAAATGCAACATAAACCAAAAGAAAAAAGTAAAAATGCAAGAAATATAAACAATGCAAACTAGCTTTTTTTTATGGTAGTTCAATCAACAAACTTATGTCTACTCTATAAGATCATCCTTGGGAATTTCATTATATAGAAAATGCCTTTAGCACTCAACCAGATGGAGAATCCCTTTTCCCTTCTCATATGGAGGATGACCTTCACACGACTCTTCTATCCCCGATAAGTCTCCCTCCTTCTGCCTACCATCACATGGAAATGTAAATTCCTATTTATGCTCCTCATGATGATAGAGATGTCGCTCCCTCCTCCTCACAACGGTGAAGATGTCGCTCCTCTATCCTTCCCTTGCCAGTACCAAATCTTCACCGAAGAGTTCTATAGAGACTTACAAAAATACTTCACACAAACTTTAAAAGACAATCGTAAGTTGACAAGACTCCAGTGTAAATCCTCTCACACAATCCTTGAAAACCGTCATGGATTCTCTCAAGCTCACTCACTCCTAAGAATTTGCTATAGTTTTTCTCATGGAAGAGACACTTTAACTCCCTAAGGACTCTCTCACATAAACCCACATTGAGACTCTCTAAAAATCTACTTTTCTAAAAAGAATTAAGTTGAGTTATTTAAATGAAACCCTAATTTTCAATTTTAATACTCTGATTGTACAGTACGGTACTAGGTTTGTACTGTCTGATTAGTTAAACACTTGTTCTAAGTTTTGTTAGATCAGACTATACAATTGTTGGTGGTATAGTGAGATAAGTTATATCAAATCAGGGTCATCCAGTTAAGATTATGTTAAATGGTATATTATGCTATACATCATATAGTATGCTTGCAAATTAAAATTGATCTTATGTGATTCCCTGATCAACAATCCAAATTAGACAACTTTCATTAAAAATCATGTAGTATTTAGTATTTTGTATAATACGAGTAGGTTAAATTTTAACATTCAAATTTACTTAATTTTGATAACTCAAATCCAACGATGAGGTTTTATTAAGATGCCTTACCGTCATATACGATTTTAGGTCGTATAGTATGATTATTAAATATTTTAATATAATTTGTGAACCAAGTAATCGTACAGTATGATTGAGATCATATAGTTAATCTTATAGATAAAAATAAGTGTTCAATTTTTTCATGCCCACTTGTGTGTGTGGTTAGCCACCTAGCCAACATACATCCAATACAAACTGAATAAAAAAAAAAGAAAAATTACAAACTCATTTATTACAAATTAAGACTTAACTCACAACTTCACTTCTTGCGTTCTTTTCTCTAGCTTACCTAAAATATCAATAGCCCACCAAATAAAAACTATATATATAATGCATAGAACAGTAAATGATCAAACTAATCATGTTCGTAATCACCAAAATAATAATTCAGGCTCACGGATTTCAACACAATGATCAATATATAGAAGTAGGCTGTAAGTGAAGTTTATAGTTTTTGGTTAAATAAAATATTATTTAAGATGCTATTTTATCTAAAATGATAATAAATATAAAATAATAAACATTAGATTCTAATTTGAATTACAAAGTAGTGTACAAATTTATTTAGGATCTAAATGTGTGTGTGTGTGTGTGTGTATAATATATATATATATATATATATATATATATATCATTCTTGTCAATTAATATGACAAGATTTTTCAAATTTATCAAAAAAGAAATGCATATCATATATTATAATTCAAGTCGTGCAGCGCAACCTGTCATTAATCAAGCTATTTTAATTAACTGATAATTTCCTAATTTAACTCTCATGTGTGTGCAGTAGTAACAACATCAATCTCTTATGCCACTACATGGGGCAAGCTACACGAATCTTTTCTCTCCATATTATTTTATTAGAAGTTAAAATCTCATTTAAATCTAATAAAAATGGTCATTTTTAGTACTTTATAACCAAGTCTTTTAAGGCCTACTTCTACGTTTCTTAACACATGCATGATCTAATAAATCAACTCTCCTAACCGGGTCATTTGAAGGTCAATGTTTTATATGAACAAACCATCTAAGGAAACTATCTCTAATCTTATCTTCGAGTGAAGTTACTCCAAACTTTTCACGTATCTACTCATTTCACATTCTATATATAAGTGTAAGGTCACACATCCATCTGATCATCCTCATGCCTACAATACTTAACTTAGTTTTATGCTTCTGTTTAATGGCCATCTTTTTGTGGCATATAGCATTACAGGTCTCACCATCATCTTATAAAATTTTCCCTTAAGTTTGAGGGGTACTTTTCAATCACACAATAAGCCTAATGCATTCCTCCATTTCAACCATCCAACTTGAATTCTACTCATAATATCCCCATCTATTTCACCATCACTTTGAAAAATAGACCTAAGATATCTAAAGTTGCACTCTTTTTAATGACTTGATAACCTAATATTATAATCTCACCGCCAGAAATATTACTACTAAAATTACACTCCATTTATTAGGTTTTAGATATATTCATATGAAAACCTTTAAAAACTAAGGTTGACTCCCATAATTCAAGTTTTCTTTCAAGTCTCTTTCCTAGTCTTATCAACAAGAAGAATATTATCAACAAATAACAAACACCACAGTACATCCTCTTGCAAATGTCTAGTAAAACATCCATCACTAAAGCAAAAAGGATAAGGGCTTAAAGTTGATCCTTGATGTAATCGAACTGAAATAGGAATATACTTGTTCAAACCACATTGTGTTTGAACACAAATAACAACTCCTTTATACAAATAATAGCTTGAATATAAGCATCATTAACTCCTTTATTCTCTAGAAAAAAAAATAGAAGTTTTTGCTTGTAGAAAATCTTAATGATTTATCAACTATTAAATTAATGATTAGTGAATATGAATTATGGTTTATAAATTTGAACGTTAGTAAAAATTAATTAAGTAGGATTTATATTAAATAAAGAAAGCAAATTCAAATAAAATTTAATGTCAAACTATTTATATTTAATATAAAAGTAGTCAGAGTAATAGTTTAATTGAAATGGTATGTAAAATATTAAAATAAGGGGTTGTAAATATTAATTATTTTTATGTATTTAAATAAAAAAAGATTAATTAAGATTAATTTATATATTTAAATGAAAGAAAGATATTAAATAAGGTGATTATATTTTAGTAAAAAAAAATATATGTATAAATCAATTGATATGAATGTCTTATATGTTATTATAGGCATCTAAACAAACATACAGAGATGGCAAAGGTGCTCAAGAGGAAAATTAAGTCTTCTACAATTAAGATAAGTACTTTTATTTTATATATTTTTTTGTTGTATGCTCTCTGCTATAGCTGTTGTTGAGGCGATTTCAAGGCGATTTTCTAGGGCATCGTCGGAGTGCTGGTTTGCTTTTTCTGTGGCTCATCTCTTCCTTTTTTTTGTTATCTTGCTTTCAATCTGTGCGTTATTGTTGGCTTTTTGTTTTGAGGTCTCGGTTTGGTTCGGTGCTGGGCGATGATGCCTCTTTCGTCATCGATCCCAAACCCGATCACTTCCTCGCTTGGTGAGGGGAAGTTGCGGTCTTTTAAAGATGTTTTAGCCAGATCTACTACTTCTTCTTCCAATGTCAAATTCGTGCAAACTTCTTTTAAGGGTTGTTCGGCCCTTTTGTTTGAAGATTCGGTTGTTGATTTGCTGGCTGCTCTGTTTGCATTGACACTGGTTGGTAAATTTGTTTTGAGACGCCCTAATCTAGATGTCATTCAAAAATTTTTTCGTAACATTAAATTATCCAGAGCATTTCACATTGGATTGCTTGACCAAAGGCATGTAGATATTCAACTTGCTAATGATCTTGATTATAGCAGGATTTTTGCTATGAGATCTTACTATATTCAAGCATGTCAAATGTGGTTACTAAAATGGTCCCTGGATTTGATGTTAAGGAGGAATCCCCTATAGCTCCCGTTTGGATTTGTTTTCCAAATTTGAGGCTTCATTTCTTTAATCGTCAAATTCTCTTTGCTTTGGCTTCTATATTTGGGAGGCCATTACAAACTGATCAAGCTACTGCTGCTATTTCTAGACCTTCGGTTGCGAGGGTTTTAGTTGAACTTGATGTTTCCAAGAAACATCCTTCGGAAATATGGATTGGTTCGAAGGTTAAAGGGGTACTTCCAAAAGGTTGAATTCAAAAATTTATCTATTTTTTGATCATTTTTCAAGATGCATGGGCATGGGATGAATGAATGCTTTAGGAAACATCCACACCTCCGCAAAGAACAGAGTTCTTTGAAACAAAATGAGGATGAGCCTACGCAGGTGATCTCTATTCCTATTCAAGTTACTATTGAGGATAATACTTCTAATCATATTGTTGAGCCGTTGGAGAACCACATTATGTCTTCTATCTCTGATGAATCTTTGATTAGTGATCAAGCTCATACTATTAAAACTCAGGATGATGCTAATATTGCTTGTGAAATCATTTAGGATCAAGTATTTTTTTATTAGTGGAGCTCTTACTAATACTAACATTGCCGCTTCTCCTACTTGCACTGTTAATTTAAATTCTAATGACCTTAAGGGAAAGATGATTATTTCTACCTCTACTAATCCTTTAAATGATCAGGAATGCTTTAGCTATTCAAGTGGTCCCTAAAGATGGTTTTTTAGAATAAGGAAAATTTGTTGTTGCTATTCCGAATAATAATAAAGAAATTATCTTGAGAGAATATGATGTTATCGAGGAGGAGGAAAAGTTTATGGAGGATGAATGTCCCCAAATGACTTCTTTAAGGGATCACCCAAGTGGTAGTAAGGCTCTTACTCTTTTTTATTATAACAATGATGCTTTGACTGATACTGAGGAAATGCTTATTGCTGCTAAATGTTTTGTCAAAGATGATAGTGATTTGAGTTTTATAAAAGTTCATAGTAATAGAGGTAGGAAACCTAAACATATTTCTCTTCAACCTCCTAGAAACACTCGATCGCATACTTCTTGTTAATTTGGTTATTTATGTTTAATACTATTATTTGGAATATGAGGGGCATTGGTTGTCCTACTTCTAGAATTTGGGTTAAAAACTTGTGTCGTGTTCATAACATTGTGATTCTTGTGTTGCTTGAACCTCTTATCTCTTCTGATAGGTTAATTAGCACTTATCGATTTTTGGGCTTTAACCATGCTAATTCCAATGTTGCTAACAAGATTTGGGTTTTTTTGAAAAGATTCGGTTAAAATTGATGTCATTGGTGTCTTTACTCAAGTTTTGCACTGTAAATTAGAGATTTTTTTTTAAATGTTGTGCTTCTTTTGTTTATGCTGCTTCGTCTCTTTATTCTAGAAAAATAATTTCGGAGCAAATTTATAATTTTCATAATATTTGTTATTTGCCTCTAATCCTTCTGAATGGATTGGAGGCTCCCCTCCTTTCGTTCTATGGAGGATTTTAATAGTATGATTACTACTTGCAATCTTTTTGACATTGGATATATTGGTAATAATTTCACTTGGAATAGAGGTCATTTATGGCAAAGATTGGATCATGTTCTTTTTAATGACCCTTGGCTTAATTCTCTTCTTTCCACTAATGTGCAACATTTGAGTAGAACTTTATCAGATCATTCTCCTTTACTTATCAGCATTAAGTGTAAACATGGTAATGTTTCTTCTCAATTTAGATTTCAAAACATGTGGCTTAATCATGATTCTTTTTTGGATGTGGTTCAGTTTAATTGGCATGCTCCTCTTCATCCTGATAATTCTATTTTGGGTATGAAGAGACTTTGGTTCAAGTTGAAAAGGTTGAAACAAGTTTTAAATTGGTGGAACCATCATGTGTTTAAAAATATTTTCTCTAATATTTTGCAAGCTGAGGACCTGGTTACTTCTCTTGAGTCTTCTTGTAAAAATGATCCCTCTTATATTAATTTTTCTTTCTTAAAGAATGCTAAAGATAATCTGTTTAAATTACAAGCTAAGAAAGAGGTTTATTGGAAGCAAAAATTGGCTACCAAGCATTTGATTGAAGGTGATAATAACATTAAGTATTTCCATGCTTTGGTCAAGAGAAAAAGTGCCAAAAATTGTATTAATAAAATTCAAAGGGAAGACAGGTCTTTTTCGGATAATTCTGAGGAAATTGTTAATTTAGCTGTGAATCATTTTCAATACATGTTTAACAAAGTTTTTACTCCATAGCCTATTATTGATCACTCTTTTATTCCTTCCCTTATTTCTAATGAGGATAATATTTTGCTTTCTAGTCCTACTTTTGAGGAGGTTAAAGAGGTTTTGGATAATATGAATAAAGAGTCTGTGGATGGGCCTGATTGTTTTACCAATCTATTTTTTTTAGAAATGCTGGCATATTATTGGTAATGACATTTTTCATGCTTTTTTAGATTTCTTTTATGGTACTCCTATCCCTAAGTTCTTTCTTTCTACTACTATTGTGCTTATTCCTAAAAATAATGCTATTACTAATTGGAATGATTTTCAACCTAAGAAGAAGAGGAGTTATTATTGGAGGTATTCATAGATGGAATTAATTGGGATATGGCTGAATTAAGAAAAGTTTTCAATGAAGAAATAGTGGAACTCATTACTCGAACAACTCCCATAAATTCCCAAAGGCAGATGGATAAACAAGAGCTCATTTATAAAGGGGCGGGGAAGACTATTTATGGAATGATAGCTTAATCTAGATTTAAAGATATGCCGGATTGTAGATTTTCAAAATGGCTGAAAAAAGCAAAACTCAACCCAAGGATAGATGTCTTTTGCTGGAGATTATTCAAAGGTGCTATACCTACAAATCAATTTATGGATTTTAGAAGACTGCAGAAGGAAGAAGATTGTCCTAGATGCATGAACGGTATTGAAGATATAGATCACATCATATGTAAATGTTCAAAAATCAAAGAGGTCTTCAATCAAGTTAATAAATGGGGTTTTGGGATCCCTCTCTTTGAAAATTTACATGACTGCTTCAATTGGATGGATCATATTTCAGCTAATAATGGTATGATTTTGAATTTATTCTTCAATGTCTTATTTTTCTCTTGGAACGCTAGAAACAAGTTCACCCATGACAAGGAGAATGTTGGAGCAATCTCGGTAGCAGCTGAAGCAGTTTGTTTCTCCTCTATTTCTAAATTGATGGCTAATCATTATTCGAAAAAAATGGGATGTTAACCAGCCTATTAGGCTGTCCAATTCTTGGCATCCCCCTCCACCCAAATGGTTAAAAATCAATGTTGATGCCTCTCTAGATAGTACATATAGAGCTGGAATCGGAGGAGTCATTCGTGATAGCAAGGGAAGGTTTCTATTGGCATTTGGAAGGAGATACATTCATTGGGATATCTTTCATTTGGAATTGCTTGCAATCAAATCTTTAAAAGACAGTATTAAAGATTGGATGTTCAAATTTAAAGGAGTTATCATTGAAGGAGACAATTCGAACGTCATTAAAAGGCTTCAAAAGGCAAGGAACAATGAGTTCAAGAATGAAGATGAGTTCAACTTTTTCTCCGAATTTAATTTTGTTATTTTTTCTCTTGTTCATAGAAGTAGAAATAAGCTAGCTGATTGGTGTGCTAAGCATGGTTTGATTAACGATTTCTTTTGGGAAGACTTTTGCTTGAATAAGATTCCTCCTTCATTTGTTAATTTGTTGAAGGAGGAATCAAGTTTGTAGTCTGTTCTTGTGACTTTTTGATTTTATAAATGCATTTATTGCTCTCTTCAAAAAAAAAAAAGAATAAGAAATATGAATTATTGAAAACACTTATACTGATCTTGAAAATGAATGTAAGGTGTTAATAGATGAAATAATCAAAAGGGAACATGAGTTAAGAGTTGACAATATTATTTTAGAAAGTGCTAACTCATAACATAAAGAGAAACTAAAAGATCTTGAAGAAAACATGATGCCCCTAACACTTGAACAATTTTATAATCCAGATTAGAAGCTTAAAATTTTAAAACATTGGAAAAGATAGTATAATTATCATAGACTAATAAATCCTTTTCTTTGAGTTAAAAATTTTCATGTGGAATAATTGGTCATATATCTCACATTTGTATGATTTATAAAAGAAAACATCTAATGTGGAGACCTAAAATACATAAATCATAACATATCAAACATGTATCTAGATTATTATTTTCAAGAGGTGAACCCATACTTATTTGGGTTTCCAAGTCTAACGTTTGATCATTTTGTAGAAATGCACTCATACAAGTCCTCGTGATAGCATTTGGTACCTGGACAGCGGATGTTTAAAGCTTATGACTAGAGACACAACACAATTCATATTATTGGAAGCTAAGAATGGATTGGAAATAAGAATATTTTTTTTATTAAAATATATTATTGGTTGAAGGCTTAAAACATAACTTGTTGAGTACTAATCAGCTTTGTGATAAAGGTTATAGTGTTAAATTTTTTTCCCACAAGTTGCTTAATAAGTCAAAATGGAATTGATGTGTTGCATGAAAATAGGGTAAATAATATATACATGCTTGATTTGAATTTTATTAAAACTTCTAATGCTTTTTTTCTCAAAATAATTACTGATGAATCATGGTTATGTCATATAAGACTTTACCATGCTAGTATAAAAAATCTTAGAAAGATTTGGTTAGAGGGATACCCAAACTAGACTTCACTAAGGATCACCTGTATGGTGCATACAAATTAGGAAAATATATGAAGTCCTCCTTTCATTCAATTAAGTATCTTATAACTAGAAAACCATTGACAGTCCTACACATGAATCTTTTTGAACCAGTTAGCATTGTAAGTCTAGGAGGTAAATTTTTTAGGTTTATAATAGTTGATGATTTTTCAAGATTCACTTCGGTCAAATTCTTATTTCATAAAAGTAAATCAATTGATGAATTTAGAAATTTTTCTACTTGTATTTAAAGGAAACTAGGGTATGAAATTTTATTAATTCAAAGTGATCAAGGAGGAGAATTTTAAAATGAAAAATTTAATGATTTTTATATAAAATAATAAATTAATCATAATTTTTTAGCAGTTAGGACCCCTCAGCAGAATGGGGTTGTCGAAAGAATGAATAAAACTTTGATATTAGCTGATACAGCTATGTTGGTAGAATACTCACTTCCAAAATATTTTTAAGCTGAAGTGGTTAATACTGCTTGTTATGTTCTGAAAAGAGTAAATATTAGATCAAAATTGAATAAGATATCCTATAAACTTCTAAAGGGGAGAACACCTAATCTTTCACATTTGCATATTTTTAGATGTAAGGTGTTCATTCATAATAATAATAAAATTCCTTAGGAAACTTTTATCCTAAATTTGGTGAAGGAATTTTTCTTGGATATTCTAGTATTGGTAAATCTTATATGATTTTTAATAAGAGAACTTTGATAGTTAAAGAGATCACACATGTAGTTTTGGATGAATCTAGCATTTTGGAAGAGCCAAGAATGGAAGAATATCATATTAAAATTGTCTCCCAAGAAATAAAAAAGATAAATATGGAAGAGATGTTAGAGAAGAAAATACTTTGTCTAGAGAATGAAAAGTTTATAAGAGTCAACCTAAAGAATTGATTTTAGGTGAATCTAGTGAGGGGGTTAGAACTAGGCATAGACTTAACAAAGAAGTGAACCATTCTACATTTTTTATTGATGATTAAACCCATTAATATTAATCAAACACTTTTGGATGAATTTTAAATTTTTTTCATCTAAAAAGAATTGAATCAATTTATTAGAAATGATGTTTGTGAATTAATTAAAAGGCCTAAGGATCAAAGTATTATTGGAACTAAATGAGTGTTCAAAAAAAAAAGAATGATTCAGGTATTGTAATTAGAAACAAGGCAAGATTAGTGGCCAAGAGGTATAATCAAATAGAGGGGATTGATTTTGAAAAAAACTTCTTCCCCTGTAGCTAGACTTGAAGTGTAAGGGTTTACTAGCCTTTACCTATTTTAAAGGTTTTTAATTATATGAAATGGATATTAAGAGTGCCTTTCTGAATAGGGTGATACAAGATGATGTCTATGTTAAGTAACCTCTAGGTTTTGAAAAATTTAAAATTCCTAAATCATGTGTTTAATTTGAAAAGGCATTATTTTGACTAAAATATGCACATAGGGCTTGGTATGAAAGGTTAAGCACTTTCTTATTAGAAAGGTCATTTTTTAAAGGAAGTGTGAACACCACTCTCTTCTTAAAAAAATAAGATATCTCATACTCATTGTTCAAATATGTATTGATGATATCGTATTTGGATCTACCTATAAAAATCTTTATGATGGTTTTTTAAAAATAATGAGTAGTGAATTTAAAATGAGTTTGACGAGAGACTTGAGTAACTTTCTTGATTTTAGCATAATGCAAAATGAGGAAGGAAATTTTCTTAGATAGTCCAAGTATATTAAGGACATCCTTAAGAAATATGAAATAGATAATGCTAAACTAATGAGTACACAAATGAGTTCTTTAGTGTAGTTAGATAAGGACCCTAAGAGAAAATTTGTTGATCAAAAGAAATTTAGGGGAATAATTGGATCATTATTTTACTTGACTGCTAGAAAACTTGATATCATATTTAGTATTTATTTATTTGCTAGATTTTAAGCTGGTCTAAAAGAATCACATCTTACTCCTGTTAAGATAATTCTGATATATCTTTTGGGAACTCAAAACTTAGGGATTTGATATCCTAATCATAGCTCTTTTTTTGAAATCATTAGATATTCTGATTTAGATTTTGTAGGATGTAGGGTTGATAAGAAAAGTACTTCTAGAATTTGTCATTTCATAAGAAATTCTTTAATTTCTTAGTATAGTAGAAAATAGAAATCATTAGCCCTTTATACTGCTAAAGCAGAATACATTGCAACATGTAGTTGTGTGGCACATGTTCTTTGGTTAAAATAATAATTGATTGACTTAGGATTTTTTTATTGGCACTATTTTAATTTTCTGTGATAATACAAGTGTCATTTATATTTCAAAGAATCATATTTAATATTTTAGAACCAAATATATTGATATAAGGTATCACTTCATTAGAGATCATGTAGATAAAAGAGAAATTGAATTACACCATATTGGTATTGAGAATTAACTTGTAGATATTTTCAAAAAACCACTGGCTTTTAAAATGTTTAACACTTTAAGAACAAAATTAGGACTGATTGATCTTAATGCTTAAAATTGAAATTTTACTAATTTGATTTGTAATATATTGATGTATTTGTTTGTTTTCTTAGGTTATTTGTTAGGGTTTTGTGGACCTCCGAAAGGATACTACCAGCTATAGAGGGTATTCGACCGCTCCACCTCGAGGGATAAAGGCAACCGCGGGCCTCTGTACTCCTTACAAGTGGGCTAATGGAAGGGCAGATTATATCATATATATGACTAACCATTGAGGATTGCAAATCTCGCCAGTACACCCCATTGGATAGTAATATATACGACCTGATTGTAACAAAGGGTTTCCCCCACCCGATACATCAGCTTGAGTGGGGTTTATTTAATTATGGAGTTCCATTTCCCATGGGTGTAAGCCCCCGTGGTTAATTGCATCTCGAGCCTAGGGCCATAAAAAACTCTCGATAAGGATCTAATATTATCCTTCCCAAAAGGGGATTGACACATAAAGGGGGATTAGGAAGTATCTACTCAAAGGGAAAGAAGGGCTCAAGTGGCTTAGTTAATATATACAGTTCACACTGACATCTAGAGGGACTAAGGCAGTAAGGAGAGAAAGCAAATCAATCATTCAAAGCATCCAAATAGAAAGGATTTAAATGGCATCATTTATGTGACACATATATACAGGATTTATAGTCCCTGAAGAGAAGAAACTTACCCACTATTTAGGCATACTACGAGGCAATCAATGTAGTAGCCTTGAATCCTAACTCTAAGGTGGGTTTAGTGTACATTTAATACTAACATCCATGTCCTAGCTAATACACCTGGGCTTATACCCTACATGAAAAGGGATGCTAGCAAACCACTTAGGTGCGTAAAATCTATATTGTCCAGTCTTTATGAAAGATGGGTAAGTAGTTTGAGTGTTTTGGAAGTAGGGCTGACGTCTAGAGAGTTTCTTAATTATCCCTGGACTTATGTAGGGTGAATGCTCCTAGAGCTAATATAATTAAATTTTAATTAGGTTGATTTTTAATGCGATGCATGTCGATTAAAAGGCTTCCAAATCATGCATGCATAAGATTTTAAAAACAAGCTTATATAAAAATATTTTTTAGAAAAGATTGGGCCTCTCCAGGTCTAGCACTTCATCATTATAGGCCAGATTATCCAAACTATACCCGTAGGCAGGGAGGTGCCTTATAGTAAGGAGAGAGAGAATGCGTTAATATATGATTTCGATAGTTCCCTAGTATGTTAGATTTCTAAATTATTTAATTCTTAAAATTTTAAATATTAATTATAAGTAAAAAATTTTTTTTTATCCTAGAGAGCCTAGCGCAAATCAGGCCAAGAATATACAAGAAAAGAAACCTAGGAAAACATACAATTTCTATTGTGCAATCAATAGTAAACACATCAATATAAATCCAGAAAACACAATGAAGTAAAGTCTACGGCAAGTGCCATATAAATATAAACTAGGGTCTGTAGAAATGTAATAGTGGCCAGGCTCCACCGACAATATCCTGGATTCTAATCATAATAAACAATGCAAATCTTAAAAGCTGTACATTTTGTCTTCAAGTCTTCATCTTCAAGTTGATTGTCCTTCTCCAGATCATCTCCCTTTGGATCGTCTTCTTTAGGCTCCGTCTGGTTCATCCTTCGGAAGATACCTTAATGACTAAGAAATTCCTCGAGAGGGGGGGCCTTTCTTATTCTCTTTGGGTTCCAAGCATTTGAAATGCCAGACTTTTGAGGACTTTAACAACTCAACGTAAAAAAAATTACATTACATTATCAAAAAGAAAATTCTAAACACAAACACCTGCATGGTTATCTTAATAAAAACAACCCAAATAATTCATATATCATATCCAAGCAGTTTACATAGAGTATCTGTAGAAAGCATTGTTAGTATTTGAAGCTTAATTATGACTGTCCCCTTTATTTTAATATTGCATAAGCATAGCCACCTACATAAGACTGGATTAGTATCAAAGCGTACTTAGCCCATGGACAGTCTAACGCACACATCATAACATAAGAAAAATATAAAAAGCACAGTAATGAATTGAACATCATAATAATCATTAAAACACATCAGAGCAATTAACATACGTGCCACACACAATTGCATCAAAGAGAGCAGAAAAGAAGTAAAATACTAGTCCTAATCCTAGAGCTAGAAGTGGTGCTCTAGCAAACCTATGTGTGTGTAGTAGGCTTGTGTGGCTTTGGATAAGTCCTAGGTAGGATAATTAATTCAAATTGCCTAAAGTTCATATTTATTGAAGATCTAAAAAAGAAATTTTAATTAACATTTAAATATTAATGGATTAGAATTAGTTTTAGTTTGATGATCCATTTTAATGCTTAGGGTAGTGATCTTTGATGTTTAAGTTATATTAGTCAATTTTGGAAGGTCCGCGGTCTTCCTATACGCTAGGCTAGGGGGGTCCAAAAGGTCACTATAAGAAATATGCTAGGTTTGGGGGCTCTAATATTTTAGTTAAATATTAGTCCTTACAAGAAGTAATTAAGCTTTGAGTTTGCTATATTTGGAATTTTTTAGGCCAAGTTATGATTTTTAGAAGATTAGGGCAATTAAGGAATTATTAAAATTGCTTAACAAGGGGTATTTTAGGGGTTTTGATCCAAATCAATTCCAAACCTATTGGAATCACCTCAAAGGTCAGAAATAACCTAAAGAAGTATTCCCAAGTGTTCGAAGAAAATTTGAAATTTTTAATAATTTTTAATTATTTAATAAGGGCAAAAAGATAATTTTAATTAAAGTTAAAGTAAGGAAAAAATTGAAGTCCAATTAAGAGGACCTAATTATCTAAGTTTAAGCACTAAATTTGGAAAAATGTTGAGGTATTATGGGTAATTTTATCAGTTCAAATGAATTTATTATAATTTTTTGAAATTATCACGATCTAATTAATGGGTAAATTAGGGTTTATTAATTAAGGAATTTAAAGTCTCCTAAAAATTCCTAGAAAATTTTGGGAGGTTTAGGATATCATTAAGTTTAATTTTTAAATGTTTCATGTCAATTAGGGATCTACCCTAGCTCCTAAAATTTTTTGAAATTTGCTAGACTGGTCCTTAATTATTGTCCTTAGGGTGTCACTATGTTGAACGGGTTTTAAAATAAGTTTTGGACTAAACCTTAGGGTAACTTGAGGGTAAATGCATAAATACATTAAATACACCAATCTTAAGAATTAGGAGGGCCCAAGCTAAGTACTCGTGCATCATACACATGTAAAAGATAATAAATAGTAATACAATATGCTTATCAAAGCAATTAGTGGATGATTGAAACTCTAACCACCAACAAATCAACCTCCCCCATGAATGTTATTCATATTTATGTCATATGTTCAAGATTTTAAATAGTGGATCTCCAAAAAATAGGGATTTAATATATATATTTAATTTAAAAATAATTTTAAAATACATATAAATATGTAAATTTTAAAAAATAGTGTAATTAAAAATAGATCAATTTATAAAAATAAATAAATATAAGAGAGATCCACTGGACACCAAAGGAAAGATACTAAAAGATTTGAAAAAAAAAAAATTTAGTTTCAAAATAATTAAGATATTAATTATCTAAATAATAGTTAAATAATTAATTAATTAAATAATATAAAACATATGATAAAAAAATAAGTTTTGAATATACTAAAATATATTCAA
The DNA here is from genome assembly GCA_019514585.1 of Dendrobium officinale. Lineage (NCBI taxonomy): Eukaryota > Viridiplantae > Streptophyta > Magnoliopsida > Asparagales > Orchidaceae > Dendrobium > Dendrobium officinale. The sequence goes on along the minus strand of CM033684.1, from coordinate 26,529,333 downwards.
ATTAAAATTCATAATTTTCTAAAAAGAACGAGGTATTATACATTAAAATTGGATTTAAAATAAAATTATGATGAATTATTAAAGTTTAAAAGTAATTAAATGGTATTTTAAAAAAAGTAATTAAAAATAATAAAAAATTAAAACTAATTATTAAATCAAATAAAAATAAATACTAAAGCTTCTAAAATTTTCAGAGTATTTTTAAAATAATAATTATTTATTAGAAAATAATTTGAATTTAATTAATTATTAGTTAAGTAGAAAGATATTTAATTATTTAAATAACTGGAAAATAATCATATTAATCATAATTTTGGAATTAAAAAATTTCTTATTTTAAAAATAAATTAACATATAATAATAAAAATAATAATTTAAAAATGATAATAATAATAAAATAATAATAAAATAATTTAAAAATAACTTAAAAGAGAATAATAATAATAAAATATTATTATTTTTAAATTAAAGGAAAAACTTTTTTTTATTTTTATTTAAAATGAAGTGATATATTTTTTTCAAAATAATAATTATTAATATTAATAAATAATATTTAAAATTAATTACATATAAATTAATTAATATTCAAAATAATTAAGTATTGAATTAAATATTAAAATATACTAAATACTTCATTGATATTATAAAAATATATTTTAAAATAGGAATTTTTTATTTTATAAAATATTTATAAATCAATTATATTTAATTACTAATTAAAATAATTTAAATACTTAATAATAATATAATTTTAAATAAACTTAATATTTTAAGTCAATTTTATTTTTAAATTAAAGGGAATAATTTTCTAAAAAAATGATATATTATTTGTATTTTTTGGGTTTAAAAATAATTTTAATAATTATCTGAAGAAAATCAGTTTTTTAAAAAATTTAACAAATTTAAAATAAGATGTCAAATTGGGTTGGCGGCGGTCAAACATGTGGTACCATCGGGACTTGCTCCGTAATCATTGAGTAATCAAACCACGGGGATGCGATTTCGTTAATCTGAGTCAGCATGCATTATTGACCGTCTGATCGACCGTGGTTTGGGGTGGACGGCCCAGATCTCATCAGATGGCTAGCATAACTGCGGGATTGAGATCCGCGGTTGATCCAGATTGCAGAACAACCAAATCAGGGCTGTTGATCGTGAAATCAACGGCCCTGATTTCTCCACAGCGTACGAAGGCATAACCCAAACCCTAATGGCATTTTTTGTATTTTTTCTTGATCAAATGTGTCAAATCAAATGAAACTTTAAACATAGATAAAAAACATGAAAATCAATTATGGGAGACCAAAATCTAGGTTTAAAATGCACTTAAAATGAAGTTAATTAACCCTAAGTATCCTAAGCTAGGGTTTGTAATTTTACCTAATCCACACGGTGAGATCTTGGGCTTATTGCACTTGTAGATTGTCCACGCACAATTCATTAGTTGATCTTGAACCTTGAAATGCTTTTAATCACATGAAAATTGCCTTGGAAGGTTTTATGAGCTCGATTAGTCGAAGATCTCGCCTCCGGCGAGGTCTTGCTGATGGGTCTAGGTCGAGGAAGGTTAAGGGAGGTTGGGAGATCTCTCACACAAGATATTGTGGTTTGAGAGAGCTTATAAAAAGAGAATAAAATACAATAGAGCCTCTAAGTTTCCCTAATACCCCTATTTATACTCTAATGCTTGTGATCATCGTTTAAAATAAATTTTAGAACAATATAGGAGGGAAATAGGGCTGATTAGCATGGGATTTGCATGAAGGAGGCAATAGGAAAACATTTAAATCCATTAATAGGGTTCAAATTAACCTAAACAAGCCTAGTTTGACTAAGGGAAACCATGGTTGACCAAGTCAAGGGTTGACTTGGTCAACTTGGTCAATTAGACTCAAATAGGTGAGGGGTCGAGCCAAGGAATATTTAAAATTAAATTGAACTTGAATTGATCCAATAGGTCTTAATGGGTCAACCTGGGTTGACCTGGTCAACCAGGTTGACCCAGGCCACAGGTCTGGGCCCAATGGGTTGGGTCTGACCCATTGAGTCTAGGGGAGGTGTGTATTGAGCATGAGAATCTATGAAATGCATTTGAAATCAAGTTGAAGGGTATGGATCCACTTGGGTCAACCCAGGTTGACCTGGCCAACCCAGTTTGACCTGGTCAACCACATTGACCCAGGGCCTAGATCTGGGCTCAATAAATTGGGTTTGACCCACTGAACTTAGTAGAAAGTGTCTTGGGGCCTGGCTTGGTCAATTTGACCAAGTCAAACTCTTTGACCAAGAGTTTGAGCAAAAGAGAGGTCAACAGGTTTATTTGTTTGTGTGTTTTTATTTTATTAGTTTTTTTTTTGTTTATTTTTCTTTTGTCTGTATTGAGTTTTTTAATTTTATTTTTTCATGGTTGAATGTCATCAGATCTTGAGTGATTGGTTTTTGAAAAGGTTTTATGTTTATCATGTCATGTTTTAATTATTTTCTTCGTGTTGTATGAATTTATTTCATACAATAAAGTTTATGTAGCGTGTACATACTATTTTCTGAGTTGAGCAAGCAAAACTAAAATTTTTATTGCATATCATAATGTACGATGTCATCATCATTCTGTACTATCCTTATTTTTTTGTATGTATGATTGGGGATGGTTTTCCAAAAATTCTGTTATTGATCACAAGTCGTACATACAAAATTACATTTCATCTGTACGATCTTGTAGTCAGTTTCTCATGTGGACAAACCTAATCATCATAAAATGATCTTTAATATTTTGATCATCATAGACAAACATGTGTTCATCTGTATGATCATTTGGTCAAAAAGCCTGCACAAAATGATGCCTCGAAAATGGCAGTTTACTAAAAATCATTTCATTTTTGGCCATTTTTATTCGTATATACATAAATTTTTTTTTGTCCCTGATGATTTTAAAATCATACGTATGATCAAAATTTGGTATTGTACGATAGGTTGTTTTTCTTTAAATTGAAAGGTCGTGGATGGATTTTTTTTTCACTTTCTTATTCGATCCCAAACCAACTTGAGTCCAGACATTAGGAATGGTCAGTAGTAGCAAATTTCCTCATACTTCCAAGGGTCTTCCTCTAGCTCTAGTAGAGATGAGAACTTCCTTTCTAAGGGACATGAGGAGGCTTTTTATCATTACGTTGTAGCCGAAATTACCCCTTCTCAACTCTTCATTCAAAGTGACATAAACTTATTTATTATGCCATTTTTTGCCTCAACCTAGCTTTTCATCCTCACCCTGATCTATGCCTACCATCAAAAAAATTCTAGACTTTTCTTGCAAACATGAAGGTGAACTAAGATCACACCAGGATTATCTCTTATATCTTTAAGCAGTGCATTGAAATAATTAAGGAATATCCACGCAACTTCCTTCACGTTAGATCCCAAGGAGTTATAGCACACACTAGAACCTCTAGAGCAGATTTTGATTGGTAGGAAATAAACCAAACTTTTAGATGTGTTGCACAAGTAAGCCATCTTTCTTGTGTGTATACTCTTAACTAGAATGCCAGGATCATCTTGCATGTCTTGAGAACCTCTATCATTCCCAAAGCTGGTGATCGTATAAATTTGACTCCTCTTTTATCCACTGTCACATACTTGATAATGACTGAAACTCCTACTGACGAAGCCTAACATATCATGGACTACATCTACAAACTTTTAGATATTGGACTTCCTCATAATAGGAGGAAGAAAAATGTGGCCTTAAGATACTTAGTTGCCTACGTTTTAGAGAAAGAGTACAACCTGATCCATCTTGATCCTTCCACTCAACTTCGCATTTTCTTTACTGATGTGTCTTTTTGTGTATTTTTTGGTCTGGATCAAAGTTCAAAGAGAGAAGATTCTGAGGGAGAAGAAGGAGCCCGAGCTCCAGCACTTGCACTTGTACCTGGCCCGATCAAAATTTCTATCAAGAAATGGTATAACATTTTGATATAATGGAAACTTATTTTGATTAACATTTTGATCAAATTAAGAACCACCTGAACTAGCAGGATGCTAGGTACAATGAGGACATGGGGTGGATCTGAGGGAAATTCAACTTGATCAACACTAATGTAGCTACAATCAATAGCTATTTTATAATGTTCAATCCTCAATCACCTCTAGACCAAGGCCCCTCTAGATTTTAGTTGTACTTGTTGTTGAGTTTTATATTTATTATTGAGATGTTTTCCCGTGATTTTAGTGATTTCATGTGTTAGTTTCTTTATGTTGTTATTCTTCCATTTCTAGGATGATGATGTTAAATGGAACGATGTGTTTATATGTGGTTCTTGTATTAAATAAAATGATGGAATGATATTTTGACTTGTATTGAAGTTTCTCTTCTTAAAGTATTTATATTTTTAGAGATAAATCATTTATAGATGATCTCTAGAATTAAATTTTAAATTATTTTTCTATATAAATTATATTTCATACAAAATTTAATCTTTCAAAATTTTAAATTACATTATGATTTGATGTAGATTAGAAGATCAATTTCATATTCTTATAAATAAGTATTATTTAGCTATAATTGTTGCCAGATAGATATCTTATTTTTATTTTATTTCTTTTTCAATATATTTATTTTTGTTAATTATTAGAATTTGTGTTAAGATTTATTGATATTAAAAAAAAATCAAAAGTATAAAAAGATGCACAAATTGTGCCAAACTTAAGAAGAGGCACAAAATATGCCACTTTTATAAAAAAAAGATGCTCAATATTCGCTAAAGTGAAAAGAGGCATAAAATTAGCTCAAACTAAAAATATGCACAAAGTGTATCACAAATAATTGAAAAGATACACAATGTTGCCAATTAAAAAATTCATACTATTCTTTCCTTTATCATTCTATCTCTTATCAAAATTCGTATAATCTGCAATAATCTTCACTATTAAATTAAAAACTAATAAATCTTTTTTTTTTCATCATTTTTGTAATAATTATTTTTGTTTTGTTTGTCTAAAATAAACATTGAGTCTGGTTGACTTTTCCTATCTTAATTATTCTTTGATTTAAAATTTGAGTTTTCTTTTCAACATTAGGAAGTTAATGTTTTTTTAATTAGTTTAAAATCTTCTTCTTCATCAACTATTTTGATTTATCTATAGAAACTTTTCATTTAAAGATGTACTTCCTTTTTGTTGTTATCAAATGGGGGAGTCATTAGTTATTGTTTGATGTCTTGTTTGATTTATGATGTTTGATGTATATTATTTGATGTATGTATGTATGTATGTATATTTATTTTTTATTGTGTGTTTGTTTGTTCGTTTTGTTTTTGTTTAGTTTTGTTATTATTTTTTTTATTTAGGGTTGTGTTTTTTATTCTCATTGGAACCCTTTATTTTAAATTGGTCATTCATTTAGGGGGAGCTTAGGAGAAAAATTTCCTTAAGAGTTAACTCAAATATTAATTGTTTTGCTATCATTAAAAAGGGGAAAGATTTTTGTAACTTAGTTTTCAAAACTATGTTTTTATATCAAGTGAGTTTTTGATGATACCAAAATATTATTGCGTTGATTCATGTTCCTCCTAACACATATTGGAAAAATTGTGCTTGTGCTGTTTGTGTGTACTACATTTCAGGGAAATCATACTCCAGACTGTAGAAGTCTTTAAGACAGATTAGATTAGGGTTTCTTATAATTAAATTCAATACTTTTTCTATTTTTCATGAGTCTGAGAGAGTGTGATTGTAATTGGATAACCGTGCATATAAATACACTGGAGGAGTGAGTCAAAACTTGTATTTTTAAACATAATTGTATTATACGATTCTTGAATCATACTGTACGATTTGACCTTAGTGTTCCTTTAGAAAGAAGTTAATCGAATCATGCCTTGGAATTTTTCTTTTGAACTGTTTGTACTGTATGAACTTGGGTTCATACAGATGATATATAGAGTACAAAATGGATACATAATCAAATTGATCATAATATATGAAGTGAGGATCATACAGACAATGTCTAAAGTACAAAAAGGTTATGTACCAATTCATCCCATATAAATAGAAATTTTTTTGAACTATTCGTATTGTATGAAATTAGTTTTGTGTAGACGACATCCATGAGTACAAAATGGGATCATCCATATTTGTACCATATGAAGCATATTTTTAATTAATAAGTTTATACTATATGATATAGGGTTCGTATAGAAATCGACTAGAGTAAGAAATGGATTTGTACAGAATAGTACCAGATGAATCTTTTCAATTTTGAACTATTTGTACAATATGATGTTAGTTCATACATACAACTGATAGAGTACAAAATCAGTTCATCCAATATCGTATAATGATTTTTTGAATTGTTTGTATGTATAAAGTACAATCATATTGTACGATCCAAGTACGTCAAACTTGAAATTTTTAGTTTTCTAGATAATTTTTCTTATCCTTTCTAGATAAGACTAATAAAAATTAACTATCAAAATACTTTTATGAATTTTCTCTTGAGAGTGAGAGTGAGAGTGTCTTAAGAGAGTATTTGGAAGTAAGGATTGAGAGATCTTGCAAGTGGAATTTGTGAAGGAATCACTAGGTTGCCTAATGGTGAGGATCTATTTGTAAGTTCTTCAAGTCTCTATCCTACTTTTTTGAAGACTATTGAGAGAAGATATTTGGAGAAGATCTGGTACTCTATCATTACCAAGAAGGTGAGAAAGGACTTGATACTCTATTGTTACGAGGGTAAGAAAGGACACTGGTACTTAGCCTTCACTATGAGGATAAGAAAGGATGATGGTACTCTGCCATTACTAGGAGGGTGAAAAAAGATGGCGTTACTCTGCCGCATCGGGGATGATGGAAGAGAGATTATTATAAGTGCTTCTCCGCCTTGCTGTGAGAGAAAAGGAGAGTCACTTTGGTATAGTGTAATACCTAAAGAAGGAATCTTTAGGGAGTAGACGTAGGTTTAGTTGGACTGAACCACTATAAAATTATGTGTTCTTCTGTCTTTATTTTTACTGCTTTTTATTTTCTGCACATTTACTTTTAGTGGTTGAAAATTTATTTTTGAGAAAATTTTATTATTGTGTAAAAAAATCTTAAATCAGTTTTCTAAAAATCCAACAGAGTTTTAAATTACCAATTCACCCTCCTCTTGGTTAGCCTTGGGACAAATCTATTATGTCTAACAACTTATTCGAACATTCAGATTGAATTTAATTTACCATAGCATTGACAATGATATAGGTGCTTGTTAATGATAAAGTAGGAGGGATCAAGTGGTAGCTATTAGGTGACTATCAATTGAAGGGATTTGGGTTTGATTTTGGGTTTGAATTCGATTTGATTTAATTTAAATTTGGGCTGAATTTGAATTGTTATTTGTTTAGTTAACCTCATAAAAAATGTCAACAGGTATCCATTTTGTAAACTACTTTTGTCAAAATTTTCTATATATAATGGGCAATTTTATATGTATTATTCTTTAATTTTTAAAAACACAAAAGAATTTATATGAATTTTATATTAAAAGTTAAAGAAATTATATAATTATATTATATTATATTATTATTTTATTTCAAATATTTTAAGACATTAAATCCCTTTTTCTACCATTTCTATGGCTATTAGAGAAAAAAAAAATAAAATCAAAGAGAAAGGGAGGGAAAGGAAAAAGAACCTAGGATTTGGGGGTTATGGAATGATTTTTATTAGTCAATCTTGTTCGTATATTTTCTAATCTCATTATATGGAATCATTATCCTATTTCTAATTTCAATAATTTGGAATTTTTTGGGATTTTCCTATCAATTTTATATTTTCATCACCAAAAAATGAGGATAATTTTGTATTAGAAAAATTTTCACCATGTAACTTTTATATGTTATAAAGATTGATATTATAAATATTTTGAACATTGATTCGAGATTTTTTACAAGGTGATTTTGAAAAGTTGCAATTTTTATCAATTCAAAAATGTATTTTGACTTCTAAAAGTAGTGCTTTAGTTCAATTAAAGATTTAGATTATTTTTATATATCTAGTAATTGGTTAATTTATGAAAATGTGATTTTCTATTATTTACTATTATAACATTTTGATACTTTCTGAATAAAGCTCAATTATATTCTATTTACTATAATGCATTAAAAATAAATGTTGGTATGTGATTGAGTAATAGTGTCTTACTATTACTATTATAATATAGTGATAATAATTTTTTTTTAAAAGAAAGTAAAGATTGGTTATTCACTGATGTTGATTGGAGACTGATTGACATATACAAGATGGTGAGATTATGGACTTTTTTTTAAATACTATGATTTGGTGTTATTACCTACTGATTCACATGATATTAATTGGAAGTTATAAGGAAATGATCAATAGGCAAAGAGTGATGACTCTATTTACTAAGCCAATGATTTACTGATATTGATACAATACTAAAAAAACCACTGATTAAGCTTGAACTTCTTACATGTTTAATGTGACTACTGAAATGCATGTTATTGAAGAATTATTACCATTAGTGTATAAATTTATTGTTACTATATGAATTTAATGTTATTGCATAGATTTACTATCATTACATTATTTTATTGCTCATGTCACTAATTTTATTTTTATTGATAAACACTGATATTGTTTGATACTACTAATTCACTGTACTGATACTAAACATGTGATATACTGAGCATGTAAATTGATATTGATATCAAATAATTTGATAGTATGTGTACATCTTTAAAGGGTTTTACTATATTGATATGATTATGATAGTTTTTACTAATGCTTTGATTTTATTGTTTTATATATATCTTTTATTAATATGTAGTATGATATGATGGTTGCTTTATTAATTTAACACTCATATTGATTTACTAGTTTCTCCATTTTATTATTGCACTATCTTTTTTACCATGTTGGTTTATTATTTATAAACTTTATTACTACTATATGAGTGTTTAACTTATTCTACATTAATTTATAATCATGTAAATATTACTATTATGATTTGATTGTTGATATGCATATTGCTCATTTGTCGTGCTTTAAGCCAGTTATAGGATTTGGGTACTTGTTGGGGTCTTGTGCTCATTATACATGATTAAATAATTTCAGGTCAGGGTAAGGGAATAAGTGAGAGATTGATCAAGATTCTTTAGGTTCATACTCTTATTATTTTAGTTATTCTTCAATAATCAGGGCAAAGTAATTATGATATTATTGTATATATCCTAAGTAGTATATATGATTTTTTAGAGAAATAAACACATATGTATATATTAATATTTTGATTAATGATTTTATTTTCATTGGTATTTATATTGATAAAAAAAATGATAGCTATAATTATTATATATTAAAAGATAAAAGAATAATTCTTTCAAATTATATTATGGTGCATCACAAATATGGTATCAGAGAATTATTGTTGAAAGAATTGATAGTTACTAGAGCTATAGGAACTTACTGTGAGTATGGTAGAATGACTAGTTTAAGATGTATTATTTTATATACATAATTGATTGCATGGGTGAGTTATTTATATTAAACAAAATTGTGCATGCGAACAGTTGAAATTGATCTGCTAGAGCCAAATATACTGAATGATCAACACAGTATAGCTTCAGTGCTATCATATAGTGTCATGCAGTTGGCAACTATTATAGCATCTGTAATTTATTTGGCTGGATTATTACAATCTACTCATCTTAAAAAAAAAATATTATCCCCAATATTCCCCTTAAGGATTAGGCATGAAATCAATATAAACCAAATGCATATGATCAAAACTCAAATAAAATCAAACTCAATTCAAAACCTATTGGAAAAATATATAGTCATACAACTTATTCTATCACAAGTCATTTAATTATGTATGATATGATATGTCATTCAATCATTCAAATAAATTTGTTATCATTAAAACTTTCAGGTTATTATCGATCTTCCAGATACTGCAACTTATATACCAATGACATCATTAGAGTAGGTAGAGTCAATCATGGTGAAATATTCTCCGTCTGACTACCAATAGTAGCTCTATCATTCACCCTATTTTTAAAACTTTCACCATAAGCTCTTAATTTTGTAGTCCTCTATCCTTCAGCCTATTTGGACTATCCTACACTAGAATCAAACCTTCCTTTAAATCCCCTTTGAGGATAATATACTATCGTATGTCTCACAACAAAATAATGCCCCGTCAACAAGTAGAAATTACCTGAATGTTGTTACCTATAATGAATACACTCATCATAGCTATTAGTAAATGTTATCGATCTAGATCCCCTTGAATCACTATAATAACTTTTTGTATAACTATGTGTCTCTATCCCTACTTGTCATATCTCTGCTCCTCCTCCTGCTAACATCATATCTCAAACCCACCTTATATATGGATGTTGGTCCTATAAAATCAATCTCTATCAGTTTGACATGCTCTACTAACTCAAAAAACTCTTGAATCAATAAAGGTACTGACATATGTCTCATCTCTCTATTCAACTACCACAAAAGTTTGTAGCACGTTTCCTCAGGAGTAGGGATCTACTGAGGAGCATACCTAGCAAGAGCAGTAAACTCACCCTTATACTACATCACTATCTTGCATCTCTGCTCCAACTTGATAAAAGTGAAATTACTATATGGACAAGAGGGGGGTGAATTGTGAAAACTTTTTGACAATAATTAAAACCTAAGCAGGAGTTCTAAATCTTTTCGTTGTTTTTAGAATTTTAATATGAAAAATTAAAAAACCTTTTTTTATAATTTTCCAAGGCAAATATTTTGAAATTAAAAAGGCATGTAGTAATGAAAAAGCAGTAAGGAAAAAATACACCAAGATTTTTATAGTGGTTCGGTCAAAATATGACCTACGTCCACTCCCCGGAGTCCTCCGCTCTGGGATTTTCACTACCAACTATAGTTCTCCTTTTGCCCCCCTTGGCAAGGCGGAGAAGCCTTTACAAACCTCCCTTTCACCAACCCGGCGTGGCGGAGTGCCAAACTCTGTTTTCGCCCTCCTGATGACGGCAGAGAACCTTCTTGTTTTTCTCCCTCCTGGAGAAGGCAGAGTACCTCGAGATCACGGATGTAGATGAGGCTTTCCCTTAGAGATCCTCCCTCAAATTATTCTAAGGCCACAGGAGGAGCAAGATGCAGCAAGTTCGGAGCAACCGTGTGATCTCCCTCACACCTCTTCTCCCTCACAATGCTCACCTTCTCCTTCCTCTCTCAAACCCTAAAGAACTTCTCTAGAGCTCTCTCCCTTGGAATCCCTCTCTAACCACGTTCTTCTCTCTTGATTCACCCATCAAAATATGACAAGTTTTTACCCATAAAACATGCTCCAAAATCCCTGAAATCTTAAAGTAGTCGTTAATATCGTACAGTACAATTATATAATCGTACAGTACGATATTTATAAATAGACTTTGTCCTGGTACGACGTGGTACGAATAGTTCAAAAATGTTCGTACAGTACGATACTAAATCGTACGGTACGATCCATGACAACACAGTTCGTACAAGATGATAGTCAGGACGATCAAACATCATCTCTGTTCATCGTATGGTACGATATACATCGTCCAGTATGATGGGACAAAAACAACTGACCGTCCGGGAAGATATCCGGGACGATTATAATTCATCTCTGATCATTGTATTGTACGAATGGGTTCGTACAGTACAAGGTTCAAATTATAATTAAGCCCGGAATTCTTGCACTAATCACGGGTTAAGTTAAGTAAGTATTTAAAAACACTCATACAGTACGAACGACAGAAAATTTTGTTACAAATCTATTTTCATGGCTTATGTTTTGATGATTAACAAACACTATTTTTCTTGGACTGCTTGTTGCTTCTAACTTTTCAGGAATCGAAGATCGGACGAACAGATGAAGCTAGTTCAGGATTGCATAGGATTAGGGTTGAGTTAGTTTGTACTTTTGTTTTTCACTTCTTGAGTCTTCTTGTAATGGTCAAAGAGATTGATGCTAAGTAACCCGACACACACACACTTGAGAGACTTAGAATTTTTGTTTTTACTCATATCGGCTAGGACGATATTCACATCGTCATGGATGATCAGGCTTAAAAATAAAAAATCTAAATAAGGATACTTGATTAAGGCAGCCATCATTAACATATCGACCTGGATGATACGTGTATTGGCCAGGATGATAAGCTCAAAATAGAAAGAAATTGCCGCCATAGATAATTAAGGTATACTGTATTTTTAAGTTATCGGCCAGGACGATCATTGATCGTCCTAGAAGAAATTCTCAAATTATGCCTTAATTGATCAGGAAATTAAGGGAGTAATTAAGGATGATTGATACGATCATATCGTCCTGGACGATCGCAGGATCGGCCAGGATGATCCAGTCAAAAACCTTAAGTTACTTCAGGACGATAAATATCGGCCAGCTCGTATCCAGGGCGATGCTCTGAACGAATATCCTCTGATTTGAACTGATCGGCCCGACCGATATTAATATCAGCCTGGACTATCAAGCCAATTTTCAATCATCCAGGGCGATGCTCTGGCCGATCTTCTAAGATTTGTATTGATCGGCCAGGCCGATGTCCATATCGGCCTGGACGATAAAGTCGGCAACTTGCAATTAATGAGCTCTTTTGAAGCTCTTCTATTTAAGAGCTCTTGTTCAACATATTTGATGACCTTTGGCTGCTACCTTGATCTGAGAAGGCTTTGAGGAGAGAAAGAGAGAGTGGGAGAGAGAGAGGATTTTGTGAGGGGGAGCTTGTGAGGGGATTCATAAGGGTTGCTTCAAGGATCGCTCTACTTCTTCTTCGTCTAGAATTTCTCGTCCGTGGAAGGGTCGGTAGAGGTAAGGAGTTAGCTTTTTATTGTGGTTCTCTGCCAGCTTCAGGAGGAAGCAAAAGGAGATAGGTTCTCTGCCTTGTCGGGGTGGCAAAAAGGAGGTTCTTGTAAAGGCTTCTCCGCCTAGCTGTGGGGGCTAAAGGAGAGTCACGTTTGTAGTGCAATACTCGGAGGGCGCCTCCGGGGAGTGGACGTAGGTCGAGTTGACCGAACCACTATAATTTTTTGTGTTCTTATTTCTTGCTTCCGCACTTTTAATTCCGCATTTATTTTTGTGGTGTGATTTTGGTTTATGAGATTTTTATTCTTTGTGAAAAGAAATTTTAAAATACCAATTCACCCCCCCCCCCTCTTGGTTAGCTTGGGCCAGTTCTATAGGTCTTAACAACCCTAACGAACTTTCAAGTGGTATCAGAGCGGGATTCATAAAAATTAGTTTGAAAACTTTTTGAATTTTGATCCATGGCTAATCTTGGGAATCGTAACACTACTGAAGGTTATTCAATTACACGACCACCCTTGTTTGACAACTTACCTTTTAATTTCGGGATAACCCCCATGTCAACGTTTTTACAATCAACTGATTATCGCATGTGGATGCTTATCAAAGGAGGTTATTCTCTACCTTCTCGTGAAATTAATGATGTTAAAACTGAAGTTGCTTTTACTGAATGGACTTTCGATGAATGAGATTTAACTCAATTAAATGCAAAATGTTTGAACTATTTTTTTGTGCTTTAAAATCTGAGGATTACATGCGTGTCTCCACTTGCAAAACTGGTAAAGAGATTTGGGATAAATTGTGCATCACCTATGAAGGTACTAATGAGGTTAAACAATCCCGTTTGAACATTCTCTTGCATGACTACGAACTTTTTCGTATGAAACCTCATGAATCGATTTCTGACATGTACACAAGATTTACTCAGATAGTTACTTCACTGTATGCACTAGGAAAAGAACTTTCAAACTATGAAAAAGTTAACAAGATTTTGAGATGCTTGCCTTCGTCATATGATGCTAAAATCATTGCAATCACTAAATCTAAGGATTTGAACACCTATTCTATTGATAACTTACTTGGCTCACTCATTGCTTACGAGCAAGGGGTGAATCAAAGAAATCTTGATGCATGTGAGAAGAAAAAGGAGAAAACAATTGCACTGAAGGCGCACAAATCAGATTCTGAATCTTCCGGGTCTGGAAGCGATGAAATTTCCTTCATCACAAGGCAATTCAAAAGCTTTCTAAGGAAGAAACAAAAGCATCATCAAAATTGGAAAAAGGTAAGGATCATAAACATGTTAAAGGATCATCTGATGTTGTTTGTTTTGAATGCAGAAAGTCTGGATATGTGAGAGCCGATTGTCCCACACTTCAAGATCACTCGAGCAAAGAAAAGGAAAAATGTGAGGAGAAACCTAAGTCTAGGAAGGACAAGAAGAGAATCCAAAAGGCGTTCTGGGTAGAATCTGGTACTGATTCCTCTGAGACTGAACCAGAGGAAGAGACTACAAACCTGTGCTTAATGGGGGAAGATCATCTTGAGCAAAGTGATGAGGAAGAGGTATGAAAACCAACCTATGATGAATTATTTGAGATTTGTGAGAAAATACATACATCATACAAAAACTCAAGAAAACTCATGCAAGCCTAAAATTAGAATTTTCGAATTTACAAAAAGAGCATAAAGTGTTTCTCAAAGATCATGCGACGATTGATTCAAATCACATGGCTCTTCTTAATGAATTTGATGAATTAAACAAAAAGCATTTGGAAGTAATTGATGAACATAATGCATTAAAAGTTTCACACACCTCACTTAATTTTGATCTTAAAAAATCTAAAGAGATTGAAAAAATTTTGAGGATTGAGAATGATGCATTAAAGAGAACTAACTTGAGGATTCAAAATGATTTGGATACATGTAAGAAAAATTGGATGACATCTACTTTTGATCCTAAGCTAAAACCTAGGAATAGGCATTATAACTCAAACCATTTAAGAATCCATTTTCCTGGAGTTGGATGTTTTTCATGTGGCATGCTAGGACACATCTCATGTACTTGCACCGTTCACCGTAGTACACATTGGGTGTGGAGACCTAAGATACATGATTCACAGCACACCATATCTGCATTGCACTTTACTTTTCCTAAGAAGGGGCCCAAACCTGTTTGGGTTCCTAAATCTGACTGTTGTTGAGTTTTACAGGAGTGCTCTCACCAAAGACCTTATGGGAGCGTAGGATAACTGGACATATGAATGCTCACAGCTCTTAAATTGCTTAAACCTACTGCTTCAATAAATTCTTGAAATATGTTTTATTTCAATGTGTTTTATTTCTGCTTTGTTTGTGTTTTTATGTGTTTTGTTTTCGCGTTGTTTCTTAAAATTTGCTTTCCATATGTTGAATCTTTTCAAGATTTTAGATTTTGTATTTTTGAAGATTGTGTTTAGCTTTTCTAAATTTAGTTAAAGGGAGAAACACCGTGGATAGTTTCCCTCCTTTTGACCTTGTTTAGTGGTATATTTTTTCTTCTCTAAACAAAATTCTAACTCATTTTAGCCAATGGTTTTTGAAACTAAGATTCTTTCTATCTTGCTACAATATTCTATCTTATACATAATATCCAAAGCTCTTACATATCTTTCGAGTTATTTAAAATCTTGCCATTGCTTTTATCATATGTTTTTTATTTTGTATTGTGACTTGTTCTTCCCTATGTTAGAGAGAGAGCTCCTATTCTCTAATATTTGGAGGATATATTCACAACTAAGATTCTTTTAAAGTTTTTTTAAAAAGAGCTTTTAGCTTGAAAAAATTAAAAAGGAAAAGAAGCCAATGATGCCAAATTAAAAAAAAATTATACACAACTGTGTATCAAAAATCAAAAGATGCTCAAAGAGCCAATCAAAGATTCAAGAGGCACAAAATGAGCCCACTAAAAAGCAAGCTATCCTCTCTTTTCAAAACTTTTAAAACTTAGAGAACTCATTGACTATTTGATGAATTCAAATGCTTGATTTCAAATTCCATGATTGAGAAAAAGTACTTTGTTTTATTATTTATGAGATGTTTTTTGTAAATAAGTTTGATTGGATCTTCTTTTTTGCCCGATTAGGTTTATTCTGAGTTAAGCATTGTTATTTTTCAAAAGAAATTTTATACCATAAAGAACGTCTGATTTAGGGTTAACAGAATCAAATATTTTACCTTTGTCTGATTAGGATTGGCTAAACTCCTTGATCTTGTGGAACTCTAAAAGTTTAACTTTTTGTGAAATTCTCATATGATGCCTCCATAAAACAAAAAAAAAATTAAAAAAGTTAAAATCCAAAAATATTCATTTTTTTATTTTCCTTGTATTTTTGCTTTCTATTACTATATTTTTTTCTATTTTTATTTTGTTTTTTGTTTGAGGGCTTTGATCATCACAATCCTTCTTTATGCTTCAAATTCTAGTCACATCGTCCTGGCCAATACCTTTATCATCTTGGACGATAGGGCAAATTCTCTTCAAAATCCATCTGCTGACCTTTTCTGTGCTTGCTATAACTCATCATCCTAGACGATCCTATATCATCCTGGACGATCTGATCAAACTCTGTTGTAATCATGATGATAGTCCTGGCCGATAGAATATTTTGTCTGGTGTTTTGATTAAAAAAATATATTTAGATATATATAGTTTTGAAAATATATTAATTTTCTCTGGGAATATTTAATTTTGAATTTTGAAATTGAACACGTCATTATAAACAATATATCGCCTCAAAAGATGATCATATCGTTCTCTAATGGGTTCAAATTTTAGAATTCTAATTTTATCCGGATTATCGTAGTCAAACTCAAGGGGAGAATCACATTTGACCCCGGAGGATCAAAATAGAATCTAATCAATTGTTTGACTATTCTAATTCGGATAAAAGATCATTAATTTCATAATCGAAACCACGATAATAATTGATATATCTCTCTGAAGAAAGAAGATATCAATTATTATGGATCGTTCGAAAATGACGATAATGATCGTCGGGTTTGATTTTTCCAAAGAAAATTAATTAGAGATTTTGAAAGATTATAAGTTTTGAAAATAAGTTCTGGGTTTCTAAATCTCCTACGAGCGCAAGCCCTCGTAGTAGTTAATTACATCGTAGAAAATCAAAATTCCCTACGAAAACTCTCGATTAAAATAGCGGTAGAAATTTTATTTTAGATTTTCAAAGATCGATATCAAAGGAGGAAAAGGGTAGGAATTTTCAAATGGGATTGGTTCAATGTTGAGCACTTATTTCTGAAGTCAAATGAGGAGAAGTAGGAGGTGCTTTGAGATTCTGAATTACTTCAGAAAACACCTCAGTCTATCCTAATTGTTAGGCTTGTATTTGATTGAAATAAATTTTTAGTTTGAGTGGTCAATTTTATTAGAAATTTGGAATTCAATTCCCGGAAGTTGAGGTCTTATGGCCCGAGCCAGCCTCAGAACCTAAGTCTAAATTGGGCACTAAAAGTTAGTGCCCCGAACCTAGCTAGTGCAATGCGAATCTGGTCTTACCCCGGCCTGGATTGGGGAGCCAGCTAAACCACCTAAACGATTTTAAAATATGAGTCCGGTCTTTTTTGTAGAGTGGTAGGGACGTTAATTAGAAAAGTATAAAGGAATGGGGTCGACATCTAGAGCAGATCCTTAATTGACCCCTTAGACTTATGTTGGTTTTGATGTCTAAATAAATGCAATTAAATATTAGACTCCTTTTAATTTGTTACTAATGCGATGCATGCTAATCGACTCGATTGAATGCAAAATCAGTATGTAGCAGTTTAAAAATTTTGGCTTAGAAAATAGGTTTTTTCCTAGAGATTGCATAACATTCCCTTGACAGATCGGCACCCTCATAGGCCAGGTGGTCTGCCAGAACCCGCAGGCGGGGAGATGCCTAATAAGGTAGAGAAGATTTAATATGATGCATGAAAAACCCTCGGCGAGTCCGAGCTTACTTCTTAGGACCGTTTAGAGTTTCTATCTTATCTTAAAAATTTTTATTTAATTGAAGTAAAAGAATTTTTTTGACAGACCCCTAAGAGCCTAAAATCGTATTCCAGGTCAATCCAAATACGACATGCAGATAAAAAGACTAGAAAAGCATGAGTTCTAATGCGCAATTAAATTAAACAAATCAATCAGATTAAACATATCAAATTGAATGTCCATATGACAAGTGCCACTTATTATTACATCACAGAAATTACAAGAAATTAAAGTGGCCGGGCACCACTGACTACAACCCGGATTTCTAATCCTAAATCAAATGACTTTGAGATTTGGGATTCTTCTCGTTGTCCACTTCTTCGTCTTCTCACGAACATCTTGATTCGTCGATTCCGGATATCCAAATGGAAAGAAACTCCCCCTTGATCGGGGTGTTACCTTTCCTCTTTGGATATTTGCAAAGTATCCTAATTTGACTCCCAAATGGAAGAAAACTCTCCCCTTTAGGGATGTCTTCACCTCTTTGGAATTCAAATTGGATATAATATCCCAAATTCAAGCCATTTTAAATAAATACAACCATATTCAATTGAATTTACATTTGAATTAAAAATAAGAATCTAGACTCAATCCTGCAATGTTATCCTAATAATCAACAATTATATATTCCATCCCAAGCAGTTATAATATAGAAAATTGAAATGCAAATAATTTTTTTTTAGCCACACTTGGCCATGCTCTTTTTATTTAAAGGGGGTCTTAAGCGCGGTAGGTACCTGTGCAAAGAGTTATATATTTTTTTTTTTATTAACTGCCCCCTTTAGTTTTTAGCTCCTTATATGAGCATGGCCACCTGCATAAGATTGCACAAATATATATATTTCGTTCCTAGCCTATGGGTAGGTCTAACGCACAATCAAACACAAAGTGCAGAAAGCAAGTAAATAAACACAACAATTCTACACTAGCAAACAGCATGCAGTGAAAGCTACGAAAATCCGGCACACAGCAGAAAAAGTAAAACACCGACCTATCCTAAAACTAGAGTCGGTGATCCTAGCACAACATCTAAAGTGTGTGAGGTAGGTCGTGTGGTTTTGATATGTCCTAAATAGGATCATTAGATTGAAGTTGCTTAAGGTTCGATTGGTTGAAAGGCTTAAGGGATTTAAGTTTAAATTCAAGTATTAATGGCTTAAGGTTAATTTTAAGATTTATTTAATTATTTGTTGAATACCACCTTTGTTTCACACCGAGGCCGTGAAGTTTATTTCACCTTCCTTGGGGCTAAGTTAATAGCCTCGTAGGCCTGGGTTACCCAGTGGTACCCGGTATAATTAAGTAGATTAGGTTGATTAAGGGTTTAAATGTTAATAAATTTTATTAGAAAAGTTTGATTACTGATTTTTAAAGTTGATTAATCATTTCTGGAGTTTTAAGACAATTTTGAGTTTGATGAATTTTTATGAATATTTTAATCATTTAATTAAAGGGTCAAAAATTGACTTTTTGGTTAAGCTCAAATTCTGGAATGTTTGTATTTTATTAAAATACTAGACCTTACTACGATCAGTTAGAAGGTAATTACGTTGAAATCGGATTTTTCTACATTTTATTACGAAGGTTTGAAGTTTTGAACTATATTTGACCTAGAGTTGACCGATTTGTTGACTTTTTGAAATATTATAGATTTCTGGAATTTAATATTTTTGATAAATACTAGACATTATTATGAGTTTAATGCAACTGAGTTTGTTCAATTTCGATTTTTCTGGAATTAGTTATGAATATTTGAAGTTTGATGTATTTATTGGAATTATTGAAAATCCTTAATTAAAGGGGCTTTTTGGGATTTTGATCCAAATGTGATCCAAACTCCTTGAAATCAGCTCCAAAGGTCAGGAATGACCTAAGGAGAGATTCCCAAGTGTTTGGGAAATTTTTGGAATTTTTAATTATTATTAATTAATTATATTAATTAAATATTCAATTTCTCTTAAAATTAAATTAAGGTTTAATTTGCTGTCAAATAATTTTGATTTTAATTTTCATTGGTTGAGAATTCAAAATTGGTCAGTTAGAGGGGTTATACATATTTTTTGGAGTTAAAATGAATTTATTACATTTTCTGGAAGATTTTAAGGCTTAATTAAGGTTTGAACTTAGGAAATTTAATTAAGGGCCTTAATGATTTCCAAATTCAGTGAAAATTTCCCTAGTGGCTGTACATGTCACTAAGTTCAAGTTTTTGAAGTTTCAAGTCAAGAAGATACAAATCCTAATCACAATGAATTTTCTAAGTTTTCTAATCAAAGTCCTTAATTATTGTCCTTAGTGACACTAAGTTTAATAGGTTTGAATTGAAGTTTTGACTAACCCTTGGATAACATAATGCATTACACATAAGTACAATCAATTCCTAAATCTAGGAGAGCCTTAGACTATGTGGTGCGTGCACAACCTAAGCATGCAAATTAACTTAAAGCTTAATTAAGTAAGAGATTAATCAATGAATAATTAACAAAATAATTATTCATTGACTAATAAACATTCCCCAAAAATATCTATTCAATCATTCAATCCATGCTTAAAATCTCAAGGGATCTCTCAAACTTA
Organism: Dendrobium officinale; assembly: GCA_019514585.1. NCBI lineage: Eukaryota > Viridiplantae > Streptophyta > Magnoliopsida > Asparagales > Orchidaceae > Dendrobium > Dendrobium officinale. The sequence continues at coordinate 26,508,880 of CM033684.1, read as the reverse complement.
TAAGATTTAAATATATATAAGTTTTCAAAAATATTTTAAAATTTATACATATATTTGACCCTATATATATAAATATATGCTTTAAAATAAACTAATTGAAAATATTATTAGAATGGAGATCCACTGATTTCTCCTTTTTTTTTTAATTGATTTGAAAATAAATTTTTAGTTTTTAAAAGAAATTTGATAAAATATTTAATTAAATGCTAATTAAACATTAGAGATAATTAAATAATTCAAATTATTACTAAAATTTCCTCAAATGGTTTTAGAAATATGCTCTGGAAGTTCAAAATACTTTGAAATAAATTTCCCTTAAAATTCATAAATATTTGGATTTATTTTAATTAAATAATAATTAAAATAACAAAATAGTTAATATTTTAAATTACCAAAAATACATAGAATATTTTAAAGTAATTTTATTTTTAAATCGAAGGCCTTGAAAATCCGAGCAGTTTGATATATTATATGGTTTTTTTGGAGCTATATTTTATTTATTATGATTTTTTAAAGACTCTGAGGTTAAAAAAATAATTAAAATAAAACCTTAATTATATTTACACGCGGCGTGAATTGATTCGTCCAGCACAGACGGCGGCGGTCACGCGGGTCCATGCGTTTTCACTTAAACACGTCAGCAAGACACAGCAGCCGTTGGATCATCTATGCGATTAAACAGACGGCTGGGATTAAATACCGCTATCTGATCTCACGGGCCAAGATCGGACGGCGAGATTTCGATCCCGCGGTTATGGATTGAGGCCCCAGATTCCGCCGGACGAAAACATTAAGCACCGAATCGGATACGCGGTTGGAATGGACCGCGGAACAGCTTAATCTGGACCGTAGATTGAGAAATTGACGGTCCAGAACACATACGCCTGAGCCAGACTAACGGTATGCTCTAATCTCGTTTTTTGGCTCATTCTAGCGATATACTTAATGAAAACGCTTGAAATTTTAAACTCAAATTAAAGAGATAAACAGAAATATTGGGAAATATTTTATTTTGCTTAAAACGAGCTTTTTAGAAAGTTATTTAATCTAGGGTACCTGGACCTAGGGTTTGAGTTTTTTACCTTGATTTTGGACGGATTGAACCGCTTTTGGATTTGTTGCATTTGTGGACTGTCCACGCTCCATTTTGTAGAAGACTCCACGGTTTGATAACGTCTGGATCAAGGGAAAATCAACTTGGACGGTGATTTGCTTGAGCTCGCCGGAATCCAGTCGTCGACAGCCTCCCATCGTCGGGTTTTGACTTAGGGGATGGAGATGGAACCTCCAAGAGCTAAAACGAAATTAGTTCTAGCCTGGAGAGCTATTGAGTAGTGTGAGAAGGCTAGATGGAGAATGACGGCTCTATTAGGGTATTTGCCCCTATTCAAAAGCTCTAGGCTCATGTGGACGGCCACGATTGAGTTGGTGGGCTTCCAGATATTGCCATGTGTCCTGGAGTTGGTGGGAGTAGGACAGCAAGAGGACATGAAGGACTAGCCACGTGGAAAGTGAGCTTTGTCTTGATTTAAGCACATGGGGAGGATTATGACCATTGGATCCTAATCAAAGGGCTAGGAATAGCCATTAGAATGTTCCAGAAGCTGTTTAGACAGCTGGCAAGTTTTCAAATAAAGTAGATTAAGTCTAGGGAATGATTTGGACATTTTAAAGGATTGTTTGACCATTTATTGACTGTTTGACCAGTCAATGGGTCCATGGGTGTTGAGGTGGAAACCAAGGTGGCTTCAAACATGGAAGGAATGCTTTGGGTTCAGTGCATGAAGCAATGGATACATGTTTGATATGGTTAACTATTAGAAAGCCCTTTAGAAGAGTTTGTTGACTATGTTGACCAGTCAACCAACCCTCTTGACTGCTGAGGTGGCAGTAAAGGGAGAGACTTAGGGAGTTGTTATGGATGTTGGTGAGGGTCATTCCCAAGCTTATGTAGGTCATTTGGATTAAGATGGCTTAATGGGCCCTTAATGGGCCATTAAGCCAAAACTAGTTGATTTGGTCAACCAAATGGGTCCAAGGTCGGGAAATAGGTTCAATCTATTTCAAAAGTCATTTTGGGTCTATTGGATGTGGCTCCAGAGTCTGAAGAATTAGATTTGATCAAATGGGTTATTGGGCCCATTAAGGGCATTTAGGTCGATTTTGTTTGATCTAGTCAAACATGTTGATCCAGGGTTTGGAATCAGGCTCAGGAAGTTTGAAATGACATTTGAAAACTCATAGAAGTGATTTTATGGCTCAAAGAGGCCATTTGGGTCAAAACACCTGTTTGGACCCTTAAAGGGCCTCTTGGGTCAAACCTGTTGACTTGGTCAACCAGGTTGACCCAGGGGTTGGGAATGGGTCCAATAGGTTTGAAAATGAAAATTTGAAACTTGTTGGAAGTTGTTCCAAGCAAATTAGAGGTTGTTTAGTTTGAAATGGGTATTTTGGTCATTTTTGGGCTCGTGCTCACTGGGGGCTGAAATGAGTCCAGAAAAATACAGTTTATTGTTCACCATATCAGGATTAAGGGTCTAGAAGTGACTAGAGGCTTTGGTGAAGGCTCTAAGGTCAGAATCTTCAAGGTGATAGGTCCAGTGGCATAGGCTGTAAATATTTGAATGTTTTACAGCCTTTGGATTTTGATTTAGTTTTTGAGGTTAGAGATCTCAGAATGGGCTCAAATTTGGAGGGTTGCCTCCAGAGACATGTCCCATCAGTATGCAATTGATAGACTCTGAATCGAAAGTCATTTGATTGGTTTTTTGAAGTATTTGAAAATTCGCTGAAAAAGGCTTTTAGGACTTGGCCTTTTAGCCTTGAATTTTGGTTTAGATTTCTAAGATCAGGGTAGATCCTAAGGTCTGGATCTAGGAGAATCCTAGAGTTTAGATTGATTTGGGAATTGAATTAATTTAGGGGCAAGATTGGTCCAAGTGACCTCATACAAAAATGAGGTCAACAAATGGACCCCCAATATGTGTAATAGAACGAAGTTCTATTGCACATATTGGCGTTGACCGAGCTTAAAGATCATGTATGCAATTTTGATCCTAATGGAATGAAAAGTTCATCCCTGGGGAATCAAGGTTTGAATTGATACTAGGGTAGTGCCACGGAGGGCATACTCTACCACTCGTGGGTCGAATCCTAAGGGAAGAAGATATCTAACCCTAAAGGAAAGAAAATTATGGATGATCGTATAGGCAGAAAGAATTCCTAACTATAGAGGATCAAATTTTGATTTTTGATTCTATAGGAAAGGGAAGTCTAACCTTAGAAGATTGGAATTGGATTTGATTCCAGGGTAGTGCCACGAGGGGCGTACTCTACCATTAGTAGATCTAATCCTAAGGGAAGGGGGAATCCTAACCTTAAGGAGAAGAACATTGGATTTGGATTTATACTAGGGTAGTGTCACAAGGGGCGTACTCTACCACTAGTGGATCTAATCCTAAGGGAAGGAGGAAACCTAATCCTAAGGAAAAGAAGATTGGATTTAGATTTGATTCTAAGGAAAGAGAAGATCTAACCCTAGAGGATTGAATTTGGGTTTGATACTAGGGTAGTGCCACGAGGGGCGTACTCTACCATTAGTAGATCTAATCCTAAGGGAAGGGGGAATCCTAACCTTAAGGAGAAGAACATTGGATTTGGATTTATACTAGGGTAGTGCCACAAGGGGCGTACTCTACCACTAGTGGATCTAATCCTAAGGGAAGGAGGAAACCTAATCCTAAGGAAAAGAAGATTGGATTTAGATTTGATTCTAAGGAAAGAGATAGATCTAACCCTAGAAAATTGAATTTTGATTTTGGTTCTAAGGAAAGATAAGATCTAACCCTAGAAGATTGAATTTGGATTTTATACCAGGATAGTGCCACGAGGGGCGTACTCTACCACTAGTGGATCTAATCCTAAGGGAAGGAGGAAACCTAACCTTAAGGAAAAGAAGATTGAGTGATCGTATAGAAAGGAAGAAATCCTAACTACAGAGGATCGAATATGGGTTTGATACTAGGGTAGTGCCTCAAAGGGAGTACTCTACCACTAGCGAATCTAATCCTAAGGGAAGGAGGAAACCTAACCTTAAGGAAAAGAAGGCGACTGAACTATAGTGGGGCCCAAGAGGCTTAAATCCACTACTAGTTAGTCGATATCCTAGAAGATAGGAAGCACAATGACTCACACCTACTCCTAAAGGATCGGATTTGTATTTAAACTAGGATGGTGCCACGAGGGCTTGCTCCATCACTAGTGAATCTAATCCTAAGGAAAGGAAGCTCTGGGACTCACACCTAACCTTAAAGAAAAGAAAGTGTGACTGAACTATGTGGGGCCCAGTAGGCTTAATTCCACTTTTAGTCAGTCGAGATCCTAGGATGTAGGAAGCACAGGGACTCACACCTACTCCTATCGGATCGGATTTGTACTGGGTATTCAATGACTAACCTAGATAGAAAGCACAGGGACTCACATCTAACTAGGAGAACTAACCAAGGAGATAGTCTGCCAGAATCTCTAAGGATTTGGCAAAAGCTATCTAACCCGAAATTTAATTTTATACGCTAGGATGGTGCCACGAGGGGCTTGCTCCACCACTAGCAGATCTAATCCTAAGGAAAGGAAGCACAGGGACTCACACCTAACCTTAAAGAAAAGAAAGAGTGACTAGACTATGTGGGGCCCAGTAGGCTTAATTCCACTTTTAGTCAGTCGAGATCCTAGGAGATAGGAAGCACAGGGACTCACACCTACTCCTAACGGATCGGATTTGTACTGGGTATTCAATGACTAACCTAGCTAGAAAGCACTGGGACTCACATCTAACTAGGGGAACTAGCCAAGGAGATAGTCTGCCAGAATCACTAAGGATTCGGCAAAAGCTATCTAACCCGAAATTTAATTTTGTACGCTAGGATGGTGCCACGAGGGGCTTGCTTCACCACTAGCAGATCTAATCCTAAGGAAAGGAAGCTCTGGGACTCACACCTAACCTTAAAGAAAAGAAAGTTTGATTTTGGTTTTGAATTTGAATGATTTTTAAATTTTGGATTTCGATTGGATTTGACATGATTTGATGTTGTTTGAAATTGTGATTTCAGATAGAGATCTGAATTTGGAAGATTTTGAAATTGAATGTTTTTGAAAGATTGATTTGATTTTGGTGAATTTAAGTTTGAAGAGTTTTGAATTTAATTTAGTTTTGACACTCATTTGGCATGGTACTTCCTGAAGAGCCGCCCCGACATTCATAAATGTTAGGTGGCATCCTTCAGGATTAATCAGTTAATGTTTAAAATTTTCTCAAAGATCATCTCTACGACGAGAGGAAAGCCTTGTACTAGTTCAAACTCCTCTACCAATCTCTCGGTAGGCTAAGATATGCATCCAAAGAATCAAGACCAAGTCACCTACTTGGAAGGTTCTAAGTTGCTCTATCTTATGACGAGCTTTAACTAGTCAGGCTTTATATGATTCTGAGTTTTATTGAGCCTTGAAGACAAAGCTCTGTAAGGCCTCAAACTCCTCAAATTGGAGTCGGGCACTCTGCTCAGTCGTCGTTTTATTTTGAACGGCAATTTCCAGTATTACAAATACTCCTCTAGTAGGTCTGATCTTGGACCCAGTATAGAGTGTAATTTTATTGAAAAAGGCTCTTAAAAGAAGAGATGCCTATGTGTAGACTTACACACATTTCTCAATGACATGATTTGAATTCTTTTCAGGAGTAGAGGATTCGATCTTTCTATCAAGAAATTTCCTCTAACTATTTGGACCCTATCGGAACGACATGTGGGAACAAATTTAGAAGTGCAGTGAGAAGTAGTGTTGACTCCAACCAATTTGGAAGGATTTCAATTTTGTTGACCCAGACCAGGTTTCGTAGAAACTGGACTGGGGTCTTCCTTAAATAAATTTTGAATTAAAATTAACTTCAAAAAGGTTTAAGTTGAAGAAAGAAATTTGATCTTTTCAATTTTCTTGCACAATTTTCTTCTATCCGATAGATAATTCATGCGTGGTGAAGAATCTAGATTCAAGATTTTCAAAGTCAAGTATTTAAAGGTGATCGATTTTTTTGAGATTTAAGGATTTAAAAGAAGGGAGCCATCTTACTCTTCTTCTCTTTTTTTTTTTGGTAACGCTGTTTGAGTATCTTTTGACTTTTGGTGCACTTCGTGCATTTCTTGATTCTTGGCGCATTCGCACATCTTTTGATTTTTTAGCGCATTCGCGCATCTAAAGATTTCAATTGAATTCGAGAAGAGGCTCCACTTTCTTCAAATATCTTAAATTGATTGATCCCCCTTTTTTTTTATTTTGAATGTTGAGATTATATCTCAAGTATTAGAGAAAAAAAAAATTCGTTCTCTTATACAAGAAAAAATAATCCTCAAAGCACATCCAAATTTTTTGAAAAAGTATCAACTTGACTTTTGAAAATCATTGAACAAACTTTAGACATGCGAGAATTGCCTATTAAAATAGAAAATTGCTAGAATATTGATAAAATTTTCATTTCTGAATTCAACTTAAGTTTGAGGTAGATTTTAATTTAAAAGTTAATTCAACCCACGAGAGCGGTGGGAGGGAGGGACATTCAAACATTTGATGGAGTCAACTGCCACACTCTTCTGCTTAAAACTTAAGATAGAGGTCAATTTCGATTAAAAAGGTGAATCAATTATCTTGAAAATTCAAAATCAGTACACTTGAGAAATTGAAAACTTTCCTTAAGAAGTTACAAGTCTAGGTGGCAAGACCCTTGTCAACATGGAATTGAATTCCAATAATCTCTTCAGAGGAAGAGACTGTTATAGGATCTGCACTATCCCTAGGAGGCACGACATTACTGTAATCAAAAGATTTATCGCGATAGGACCCCGTCGAAATTTAAATTTTGGCGGTATCACTATCTGATACAATCTTAGATTATTTCCCCTCTCAAATTCCTACTTAGACTGGTAGTTAAGAGAGTGGCACCCCGAGTGATTTCTACTCCTCCTCCTCTGCAGATGATGTAGTGGGACACGTATAGTAACACACCTTAACATCTTCTAGTATAGTGGACGGATCATAACCTTCAACTGGGGGCCTATGGCCTATTGCTAGTGATTGCTCAATCCTTTCTTGCTTGAGTCTTTCTGTGTAGTAATCAAGCAGGTGGATTGAAGATCGTGCTCTCATCTCTACAACCTCCCTCCTTTGTGTAAGGAGAGGGTACGTAGGAGGAGCAACAAACTCTCGATTGGCCTCGAAGTCGGCCTTTTCTAAGGCTTCATATTCAACGGTCTTTTTAACCTTAAGATTTCTTTTTCTGGCTCTTCGAAGTTAGTTCTTCCTTTGGTTCTTGCTGACGAAGGGAGTGTTAGAATTTGACCCAATCTCAGACTGAGACGGCAGCTCTTTTGTCGTTACTGACTTCTGGTTTTGATCCTCCTGAGTAGAGGGTACAGTGGATACAGGGGCTACAGCAACCTCCATCTTAGAGATGGGGGAGTCAGCTCCTGACCCTAAAGTAACTTCTACTAAGGGGAAATTCCCTTGAGTACAAACGGACAGATCTAAGATTCTTTCTCCATTAACTGAAATTTTGAGGTCTTGAAATTCCATTTCATACTGAATTGAATTGCCACTAAGAATTTCCTCTACGGGCACATCTCCATTCAGTGAGAAGACGAGTTTCCCAGCCATTTGAGTGTTTGATTTCCTGAAATTAAGAAAGTGACTTGAATTAATGATTTGAAATGACATTTAAGTTTTGAATTTGATTGATTTTATTCAAAATTTTATAACTCAATCGTGTTCAGTTTACACTAAACACGGTGGTTCATAAAATTGACGAGGAACTTGACTCTTTTGCTACACCAATTGATTTAGGGCAAAATGTCAAAATTTGGGTTTGAATTTTAAAATCAAATTTAAGGTTGAATTTAAAGTTGAAATCAAACTTAAGTTTAATGTTAATATCGAATTTGGCTTGATATTGAATTTGAATTTGAGATTAAAGTCGAGTGGATCTTCTTCAAAGTTTGTGACTCAACAGACTGAGTTTCACTCAATCATGTAGGCTCACAACATTGATATGAAAAATCCAAAAATTGGGCTTAACTCTTTCATTTCGCCAATCGACTTGGGATGAAATGTCAAAGCCCAGATTTTGACTTTAAAATCAAAATTAGAGTTGAATTCAGTTTGGAACCGAATGGGTCTTTATCAGATTTTGAAACCCAACATATTGAATTATGTTCAAATATGTAGGTTTACAAAATTGATCTGAAGATCCCAAGATTTAGGCTTAACTCTTTCATCCCAACAAATAATTTAGAGGTGAAATGTCAAAGCCTAAAATTGATTGAAGAACTTTGAAATCGTATTGCATGTGTTCAATCATAACAAAATGCTACAGAAGACACATGGAAACAACAGTTGAAATCGGTTTGAACGATATTCCTTTACTTTTGAAACTCAAAATGTTGTGTTTTATTTTCAACATAATGGTTAACAAAAATTAAGGAAAAATCGGGAGGCCTGGGCTTGACTCTTTCACTGCACTGCTAGCTTAGAGTGAAATGTCAAAATCCAGGTTTGATCAAGGGTTTGAATTTGTGTTGCCTATGTTAAACTACAAAAGGTATTGCATAAAACATATGGCAACGACGATTGAAATTAAATGATTCTGGAAGGAATTTGAAAGTTTGAAAATCTGGCAGGATCTCCCCTTATTTTTGGAACTCAGTGTTGAACTTTCATTCAACAAATGGTTCGCAAACTATTTAGGGAAGATTAGTAAAGAAGCTTAACTCTTTCAACCTCTAAGAGTAATTAAAGGATGAAATGTTAAAGGCAAACTTTTTACCGGAAAGGTTTGAGGTTTGTTGTATATGTTAACTACGATGATTGTCGTAGGAGAACATATAACAACGACAATCGATTTAAAATGATTTTAGAGAGATATTTGAAAACTCAAAAATCCGGCAGCATCTCTCCTTATTTTGGGACTCAATGTGTTGAATTTTCATTCAACAGAAGGTCCACATTGATTAAGGGAATTTCTTAAATGCTAACTCAACTCTTTCGCTCTAGTTAGTGGTCTAGAAATGAAATGTAAGAGATTAGCTTTACCGGAATAATTGAATTTTCAGATTGAATTTTAAAAGTGAATTCTACATTGGATCGCATACACCAAATTGCAAAGGTCACAATCCGATATATAACGATACAACATAGAGATTGTTTAGAGTTTGAAAAGACTTGAATTCTAGTAAGGATTAAGAATTTTGATTTTGAAATTAAAGAAAAGTTCTATAAGTTATATAACTTAGCATGCCACTGGAAATCCGAGCACGCGAGTTTCTAACATTTATAGAAAGGTTCAGAAAGGAATAGGCTTGACTCTTTCGCTCTACCAACCAAGTTGGAGGCAAAATGTCCAAGCCCGCCTTAAAGGGAGATTTCCTACACTCACCTCTCATTTCACATGTCTTAATTGAGTTGGCCACACTCACCCAAGAGGGAAATGGGAGAGGGACCAACGGGGAGAAGGGTAGTTAAGACTACCGATTCAACAAAATTCATACCGCTATTAAAGATGGAGAGTGAGATTTATCCCCAGCGGAGTCGCCAAATTTGTTTTGATTAAAAAAATATATTTAGATATATATAGTTTTGAAAATATATTAATTTTCTCTGGGAATATTTAATTTTGAATTTTGAAATTGAACACGTCATTATAAACAATATATCGCCTCAAAAGATGATCATATCGTTCTCTAATGGGTTCAAATTTTAGAATTCTAATTTTATCCGGATTATCGTAGTCAAACTCAAGGGGAGAATCACATTTGACCCCGGAGGATCAAAATAGAATCTAATCAATTGTTTGACTATTCTAATTCGGATAAAAGATCATTAATTTCATAATCGAAACCACGATAATAATTGATATATCTCTCTGAAGAAAGAAGATATCAATTATTATGGATCGTTCGAAAATGACGATAATGATCGTCGGGTTTGATTTTTCCAAAGAAAATTAATTAGAGATTTTGAAAGATTTATAGTTTTTGAAAATAAGTTCTGGGTTTCTAAATCTCCTACGAGCGCAAGCCCTCGTAGTTAATTACATCGTAGAAAATCAAAATTCCCTACGAAAACTCTCGATTAAAATAGCGGTAGAAATTTTATTTTAGATTTTCAAAGATCGATATCAAAGGAGGAAAAGGGTAGGAATTTTCAAATGGGATTGGTTCAATGTTGAGCACTTATTTCTGAAGTCAAATGAGGAGAAGTAGGAGGTGCTTTGAGATTCTGAATTACTTCAGAAAACACCTCAGTCTATCCTAATTGTTAGGCTTGTATTTGATTGAAATAAATTTTTAGTTTGAGTGGTCAATTTTATTAGAAATTTGGGATTCAATTCCCGGAAGTTGAGGTCTTATGGCCCGAGCCAGCCTCAGAACCTAAGTCTAAATTGGGCACTAAAAGTTAGTGCCCCGAACCTAGCTAGTGCAATGCGAATCTGGTCTTACCCCGGCCTGGATTGGGGAGCCAGCTAAACCACCTAAACGATTTTAAAAAATATGAGTCCGGTCTTTTTTGTAGAGTGGTAGGGACGTTAATTAGAAAAGTATAAAGGAATGGGGTCGACATCTAGAGCAGATCCTTAATTGACCCCTTAGACTTATGTTGGTTTTGATGTCTAAATAAATGCAATTAAATATTAGACTCCTTTTAATTTGTTACTAATGCGATGCATGCTAATCGACTCGATTGAATGCAAAATCAGTATGTAGCAGTTTTAAAAATTTTGGCTTAGAAAATAGGTTTTTTTCCTAGAGATTGCATAACATTCCCTTGACAGATCGGCACCCTCATAGGCCAGGTGGTCTGCCAGAACCCGCAGGCGGGGAGATGCCTAATAAGGTAGAGAAGATTTAATATGATGCATGAAAAACCCTCGGCGAGTCCGAGCTTACTTCTTAGGACCGTTTAGAGTTTCTATCTTATCTTAAAAATTTTTATTTAATTGAAGTAAAAGAATTTTTTTGACAGACCCCTAAGAGCCTAAAATCGTATTCCAGGTCAATCCAAATACGACATGCAGATAAAAAGACTAGAAAAGCATGAGTTCTAATGCGCAATTAAATTAAACAAATCAATCAGATTAAACATATCAAATTGAATGTCCATATGGCAAGTGCCACTTATTATTACATCACAGAAATTACAAGAAATTAAAGTGGCCGGGCACCACTGACTACAACCCGGATTTCTAATCCTAAATCAAATGACTTTGAGATTTGGGATTCTTCTCGTTGTCCACTTCTTCGTCTTCTCACGAACATCTTGATTCGTCGATTCCGGATATTCAAATGGAAAGAAACTCCCCCTTGATCGGGGTGTTACCTTTCCTCTTTGGATATTTGCAAAGTATCCTAATTTGACTCCCAAATGGAAGAAAACTCTCCCCTTTAGGGATGTCTTCACCTCTTTGGAATTCAAATTGGATATAATATCCCAAATTCAAGCCATTTTAAATAAATACAACCATATTCAATTGAATTTACATTTGAATTAAAAATAAGAATCTAGACTCAATCCTGCAATGTTATCCTAATAATCAACAATTATATATTCCATCCCAAGCAGTTATAATATAGAAAATTGAAATGCATTTTTTTAGCCACACTTGGCCATGCTCTTTTTATTTAAAGGGGGTCTTAAGCGCGGTAGGTACCTGTGCAAAGAGTTATATATATATTTTTTTATTAACTGCCCCCTTTAGTTTTCAGCTCCTTATATGAGCATGGCCACCTGCATAAGATTGCACAAATATATATATTTCGTTCCTAGCCTATGGGTAGGTCTAACGCACAATCAAACACAAAGTGCAGAAAGCAAGTAAATAAACACAACAATTCTACACTAGCAAACAGCATGCAGTGAAAGCTACGAAAATCCGGCACACAGCAGAAAAAGTAAAACACCGGCCTATCCTAAAACTAGAGTCGGTGATCCTAGCACAACATCTAAAGTGTGTGAGGTAGGTCGTGTGGTTTTGATATGTCCTAAATAGGATCATTAGATTGAAGTTGCTTAAGGTTCGATTGGTTGAAAGGCTTAAGGGATTTAAGTTTAAATTCAAGTATTAATGGCTTAAGGTTAATTTTAAGATTTATTTAATTATTTGTTGAATACCACCTTTGTTTCACACCGAGGCCGTGAAGTTTATTTCACCTTCCTTGGGGCTAAGTTAATAGCCTCGTAGGCCTGGGTTACCCAGTGGTACCCGGTATAATTAAGTAGATTAGGTTGATTAAGGGTTTAAATGTTAATAAATTTTTTATTAGAAAAGTTTTGATTACTGATTTTTAAAGTTGATTAATCATTTCTGGAGTTTTAAGACAATTTTGAGTTTTATGAATTTTTATGAATATTTTAATCATTTAATTAAAGGGTCAAAAATTGACTTTTTGGTTAAACTCAAATTCTGGAATGTTTGTATTTTATTAAAATACTAGACCTTACTACGATCAGTTAGAAGGTAATTACGTTGAAATCGGATTTTTCTACATTTTATTACGAAGGTTTGAAGTTTTGAACTAGATTTGACCTAGAGTTGACCGATTTGTTGACTTTTTGAAATATTATAGATTTCTGGAATTTAATATTTTTGATAAATACTAGACATTATTATGAGTTTAATGCAACTGAGTTTGTTCAATTTCGATTTTTCTGGAATTAGTTATGAATATTTGAAGTTTGATGTATTTATTGGAATTATTGAAAATCCTTAATTAAAGGGGCTTTTTGGGATTTTGATCCAAATGTGATCCAAACTCCTTGAAATCAGCTCCAAAGGTCAGGAATGACCTAAGGAGAGATTCCCAAGTGTTTGGGAAATTTTTGGAATTTTTAATTATTATTAATTAATTATATTAATTAAATATTCAATTTCTCTTAAAATTAAATTAAGGTTTAATTTGCTGTCAAATAATTTTGATTTTAATTTTCATTGGTTGAGAATTCAAAATTGGTCAGTTAGAGGGGTTATACATATTTCTTGGAGTTAAAATGAATTTATTACATTTTCTGGAAGATTTTAAGGCTTAATTAAGGTTTGAACTTAGGAAATTTAATTAAGGGCCTTAATGATTTCCAAATTCAGTGAAAATTTCCCTAGTGGCTGTACATGTCACTAAGTTCAAGTTTTTGAAGTTTCAAGTCAAGAAGATACAAATCCTAATCACAATGAATTTTCTAATTTTTCTAATCAAAGTCCTTAATTATTGTCCTTAGTGACACTAAGTTTAATAGGTTTGAATTGAAGTTTTGACTAACCCTTGGATAACATAATGCATTACACATAAGTACAATCAATTCCTAAATCTAGGAGAGCCTTAGACTATGTGGTGCGTGCACAACCTAAGCATGCAAATTAACTTAAAGCTTAATTAAGTAAGAGATTAATCAATGAATAATTAACAAAATAATTATTCATTGACTAATAAACATTCCCCAAAAATATCTATTCAATCATTCAATCCATGCTTAAAATCCCAAGGGATCTCTCAAACTTATAAGATTTAAAATATATATAAGTTTTCAAAAATATTTTAAAATTTATACATATATTTGACCCTATATATATAAATATATGCTTTAAAATAAACTAATTGAAAATATTATTAGAATGGAGATCCACTGATTTCTCCTTTTTTTTTTTAATTGATTTGAAAATAAATTTTTAGTTTTTAAAAGAAATTTGATAAAATATTTAATTAAATGCTAATTAAACATTAGAGATAATTAAATAATTCAAATTATTACTAAAATTTCCTCAAATGGTTTTAGAAATATGCTCTGGAAGTTCAAAATACTTTGAAATAAATTTCCCTTAAAATTCATAAATATTTGGATTTATTTTAATTAAATAATAATTAAAATAACAAAATAGTTAATATTTTAAATTACCAAAAATACATAGAATATTTTAAAGTAATTTTATTTTTAAATCGAAGGCCTTGAAAATCCGAGCAGTTTTGATATATTATATGGTTTTTTTTGGAGCTATATTTTTTATTTATTATGATTTTTTAAAGACTCTGAGGTTAAAAAAATAATTAAAATAAAACCTTAATTATATTTACACGCGGCGTGAATTGATTCGTCCAGCACAGACGGCGGCGGTCACGCGGGTCCACGCGTTTTCACTTAAACACGTCAGCAAGACACAGCAGCCGTTGGATCATCTATGCGATTAAACAGACGGCTGGGATTAAATACCGCTATCTGATCTCACGGGCCGAGATCGGACGGCGAGATTTCGATCCCGCGGTTATGGATTGAGGCCCCAGATTCCACCGGACGAAAACATTAAGCACCGAATCGGATACGCGGTTGGAATGGACCGCGGAACAGCTTAATCTGGACCGTAGATTGAGAAATTGACGGTCCAGAACACATACGCCTGAGCCAGACTAACGGTATGCTCTAATCTCTTTTTTTTGGCTCATTCTAGCGATATACTTAATGAAAACGCTTGAAATTTTAAACTCAAATTAAAGAGATAAACAGAAATATTGGGAAATATTTTATTTTGCTTAAAACGAGCTTTTTAGAAAGTTATTTAATCTAGGGTACCTGGACCTAGGGTTTGAGTTTTTTACCTTGATTTTGGACGGATTGAACCGCTTTTGGATTTGTTGCATTTGTGGACTGTCCACGCTCCATTTTGTAGAAGACTCCACGGTTTGATAACGTCTGGATCAAGGGAAAATCAACTTGGACGGTGATTTGCTTGAGCTCGCCGGAATCCAATCGTCGACAGCCTCCCATCGTCGGGTTTTGACTTAGGGGATGGAGATGGAACCTCCAAGAGCTAAAACGAAATTAGTTCTAGCCTGGAGAGCTATTGAGTAGTGTGAGAAGGCTAGATGGAGAATGACGGCTCTATTAGGGTATTTGCCCCTATTCAAAAGCTCTAGGCTCATGTGGACGGCCACGATTGAGTTGGTGGGCTTCCAGATATTGCCATGTGTCCTGGAGTTGGTGGGAGTAGGACAGCAAGAGGACATGAAGGACTAGCCACGTGGAAAGTGAGCTTTGTCTTGATTTAAGCACATGGGGAGGATTATGACCATTGGATCCTAATCAAAGGGCTAGGAAATAGCCATTAGAATGTTCCAGAAGCTGTTTAGACAGCTGGCAAGTTTTCAAATAAAGTAGATTAAGTCTAGGGAATGATTTGGACATTTTAAAGGATTGTTTGACCATTTATTTACTGTTTGACCAGTCAATGGGTCCATGGGTGTTGAGGTGGAAACCAAGGTGGCTTCAAACATGGAAGGAATGCTTTGGGTTCAGTGCATGAAGCAATGGATACATGTTTGATATGGTTAACTATTAGAAAGCCCTTTAGAAGAGTTTGTTGACTATGTTGACCAGTCAACCAACCCTCTTGACTGCTGAGGTGGCAGTAAAGGGAGAGACTTAGGGAGTTGTTATGGATGTTGGTGAGGGTCATTCCCAAGCTTATGTAGGTCATTTGGATTAAGATGGCTTAATGGGCCCTTAATGGGCCATTAAGCCAAAACTAGTTGATTTGGTCAACCAAATGGGTCCAAGGTCGGGAAATAGGTTCAATCGATTTCAAAAGTCATTTTGGGTCTATTGGATATGGCTCCAGAGTCTGAAGAATTAGATTTGATCAAATGGGTTATTGGGCCCATTAAGGGCATTTAGGTCGATTTTGTTTGATCTGGTCAAACATGTTGATCCAGGGTTTGGAATCAGGCTCAGGAAGTTTGAAATGACATTTGAAAACTCATAGAAGTGATTTTATGGCTCAAAGAGGCCATTTGGGTCAAAACACCTGTTTGGACCCTTAAAGGGCCTCTTGGGTCAAACCTGTTGACTTGGTCAACCAGGTTGACCCAGGGGTTGGGAATGGGTCCAATAGGTTTGAAATGAAATTTGAAACTTGTTGGAAGTTGTTCCAAGCAAATTAGAGGTTGTTTAGTTTGAAATGGGTATTTTGGTCATTTTTGGGCTCGTGCTCACTGGGGGCTGAAATGAGTCCAGAAAAATACAGTTTATTGTTCACCATATCAGGATTAAGGGTCTAGAAGTGACTAGAGGCTTTGGTGAAGGCTCTAAGGTCAGAATCTTCAAGGTGATAGGTCCAGTGGCATAGGCTGTAAATATTTGAATGTTTTACAGCCTTTGGATTTTGATTTAGTTTTTGAGGTTAGAGATCTCAGAATGGGCTCAAATTTGGAGGGTTGCCTCCAGAGACATGTCCCATCAGTATGCAATTGATAGACTCTGAATCGAAAATCATTTGATTGGTTTTTTGAAGTATTTGAAAATTCGCTGAAAAAGGCTTTTAGGACTTGGCCTTTTAGCCTTGAATTTTGGTTTAGATTTCTAAGATCAGGGTAGATCCTAAGGTCTGGATCTAGGAGAATCCTAGAGTTTAGATTGATTTGGGAATTGAATTAATTTAGGGGCAAGATTGGTCCAAGTGACCTCATACAAAAATGAGGTCAACATCTGGCCGATGCATTTTATATACATCGTCCTGGCCTATACACTGGATCGGCCTGGCCGATCCACGTGTCAGCACGTTTTGAATCTTTAAAATCGGCCCCGGACGATCCATTATTGGACCATCGTCCTGGCCGATCCACTATTCATCCTAAACGATACACGTGGCATAGATTTAAGATGTTTTAACTTCGGCCGGTACTATCAATTATTGTGCATCGTCCTGGACGATACACCAAATCGGCCCGGACGATCTGCTTTTTCAACGGTCGTCCGGATTGACTCCTCGGGACGATCGCCTGTGTATAATCGGCCCAGACAATCAGACCGCCTTTTTGACCAATCGGCCTGTTCGCAATTATTGAGCCATATCAGCCTGGACGATTCTGCGATCGGCTAGGACGATATGGCCGTTTCTTTAAATTCTGGCCATTCCAGCCATGGTTTTTCACTTTCCACCCTTTCTCCTCTTGTGTTTTCTTGCTAACTCCTTTCTATGGCTGGTGGGAAACGTATTCAACAAACTTCTTGGAGTTCTTCGAGGGCTAGGATTGACCCTCGTTTCAGGGAAGCAGAAGATGAAGCCGCCTACCATCGTTATAAAGTGTGTGAGATAACTGTCTCCAGAATCATCAATCCTGCCCACATCTCATACCCGGTAATGGATCTTTTCGCTCACACCTCCCTTTGTTTCATCCTATCTCTTGCTTTCCCCTTCAATACCGAGTTTCTTCAAGAATTTTTCGCAAACCTTCGCATTAACCCTACCTTCATATCCCTGACCTCCTATGTGAATCGACGCCCTGTCGAAATCACATATCAGGATTGTGTTGATCTGTTATAGTTATCCACCACCGGGGATAAGCTGCACTTAATCGCTTCTGATCCTGACCTTGACTGGTCCACGGCGAATCACTTCCTTTGCCAGACCAATGCACATTTCCATGTTGGAGAGACTAGCTCTTTAGTCAAAGATGCTAGGACAATCCAACATGTCCTTTGCACCTCCATAATTCCAAAAGCCGGGGACCGAATCCACATCACCCCTCTACTTTCCCTCACTACTTTCTACAACATGGCTCATAGAGAATTTAATACTGCGGACCTAATTTTTCGATACATTGATCACTTAACCATAATCCGCGATCCAGGTCACAAGAGGAAACCCAATCTAGCCTTAGGACACATCATAGCCTATGTCCTTGAAACCAAATACCAACTTCAGTATCCTATTCCACCAAACCTCCCAACTCCCTTCTACTCAAACAGTTCCTTCAGTACCCTTCACAGTACTCGTCTCCACTCTGAGAAACCTCAGGGGGCTGGAGAGGAGGAGGCTTCCGCTCCCGCTCCCATTCCTAACCCTATTCCTCTACACCAGCACTCACCGGTTGATCAGTTGATATAAAGGTTTGATCGATGGGAGACCCGCTTTGACGCTTACGTTGCTGCACAGGAGCAGCAACACTCTTAGGACATTGCCCGCTACGAGCAGCACCGCACTGAGGATTTAGCCCGATTTGACAGTTACCTTACTCACCAGCAGCTGCAGCATGACCAGAACATCGCCTGGTTCAATGCTCAGTTCATCACACTTGCCAGCTACTTTCAGCAGCCACCTCCACCACCTCCATCATATGATCAGGGTCCCTCATTTCTTTAGTCTGTGCTTTCTGTTGTTTGTTTCCTATTTTATGTAGTTTGCTTTTTAGTCTTTGTTTGTTGTGGTGTTTTCTTTTGTGTATATGGACCCTCTTTTTGTGATGACAAAAGGGAGAGTAGGGTGTGGTAGGAAAAGTCGTTGGGTTTGTAACTTTGAAATTCTAATAAACTTTTTTTAAATTTTCCTACTTGTGTTTGTCATCATCAAAAATGGGGAGATTGTTATAAATCTATTTTCATGGCTTATGTTTTGATGTTCGAAAAACACTATTTTTCTTGGACTGCTTGTTGCTTCTAACTTTTCAAGAATCGAAGATCGGACGAATAGACGAAGCCAGTTCAGGATTATATAGGATTAGGGTTGAGTTAGTCTGTACTTTTGTTTTTCACTTCTTGAGTCTTCTTGTAATGGTCAAAGAGACTGATGCTAAGTAACCCGACACACACACACACTTGAGAGACTTAGAATTTCTATTTTTACTCATATCGGCCGGGACGATATTCACATCGTTCTGGACGATCAGGCTTAAAAATAGAAAGTCTAAATAAGGATACTTGATTAAGGCAATCGTCATTAACATATCAGCCTGGACGATATGTGTATCGGCCAGGATGATAAGCTCAAAACAGAAAGAAATTGTCGCCATAGACAATTAAGGTATACTGTATTTTTAAATTATCGACCAGGACGATCATTGATCGGCCTGGATGAAATTCTAAAATTATGCCTTAATTGATCAGGAAATCAAGGGAGTAATTAAGGATGATTGATACGATCATATCGTCCTACACGATCGCAGGATCGGCCAGGACGATCTAGTCAAAAACCTTAAGTTACTTTAGGATGATAAATATCGGCCAGCTCGTATCCAGGGCGATGCTCTGGACGATTTTCCTCTGATTTGAACTGATCGTCCCGGCCGATATTAATATCGGCCTGGACGATCAAGCCAATTTTTAATCGTCCAGGAGTGCATGGCGATGCTCTGGCCGATCTTCTGAGATTTGTACTGATCGGCCAGGCCGATGTCCATATCGGCCTGGATGATAAAGTCGGCAACTTGCAATTAATGAGCTCCTTTGAAGCTCTTCTATTTAAGAGCTCTTGTTCAATGTTTTTGATGACCTTTGGTTGCTGCCTTGACCTGAGAAGTCCTTGAGGAGAGAAAGAGTGAGTGGGAGAGAGAGAGGATTTTGTGAGGGGGAGCTTGTGAGGGGATTCACAAGGATTGCTTCAAGGATCGCTCTACTTCTTCTTCATCTAGAGTTTCTCGTCCGTGGAAGGGTCGGTAGAGGTAAGGAGTTAGCTTTTGGTTGTGGTTCTCTGCCAGCTTCAGGAGGAAGCAAAAGGAGATAGGTTCTCTGCCTTGCTGGGGTGGCAAAAAGGAGGTTCTTGTAAAGGCTTCTCCGCCTAGCTGTGGGGGCTAAAGGAGAGTCACGTTTGTAGTGCAATACTCGGAGGGCGCCTCCGGGGAGTGGATGTAGGTCGAGTTGACCAAACCACTATAAATTTCTGTGTTCTTGTTTCTTGCTTCCGCATTTATTTTTGTGGTGTGTTTTTTATTTATGCGATTTTTATTCTTTGTGAAAAGAAATTTTAAAATACCAATTCACCCCCCCCCCCCCCTCTTGGTTAGCTTGGGACAGTTCTATAGGGCTTAACATCCCTAACGAACTTTCAAATTTCTTACTTAAGTTAAATAATGGCTAGGGTTTTGGATTCGAACATATCATACAGTACGATATTATTACGTACAGTACGATCTATTCACAGAATCGTATTACAACCCTCTAATCGTACAGTTCAAATTATCATCATACAGTACGATCTACAGAGAAGAAATTCTATTACATTCTACATTTAAAACCTCTCCCCCTGTGTGTGTGCATGGTTACTCGAGCTTTTATGCATTTTGTGGTCAGACTCAAGAAAATAAAAATGAAATAAAAAGAGAATACATTGCAGACTCTTACTCCTAATCTACCCATCCTTTGAGTCTTCCTGTCGTCCTGAGTAGCTTTTGATCTTATTACAATCATCTCATCCCAAGTGGTCTCAATATCTATCTTCCCATAAATCTCTCTCTCTCTCTCTCTCTCTCTCTCTCTTTTCCAACCCATCATCTCTCTACCTCTCCTTCAAATAGGAACACATCAAATGATACATTCCTTCTCTCTAGAAACTACATGCTATCAAAAATATTTTTTTATCATAAAAAACCAGTCTTCTACAACCTAGGGTCCTACAACTCTTTTGAATATCGGATACTTCAACTTATAGAGTGTATGTAAATGCTTGTCTCTCTCTTCTTCTTTACAAACATATGATTTGTTATGTGCATCCCCGATTACCTATGCCATAACACATTGAATGCGTAGTAGTTTGATTGTTCAACTTAGGCTTTATTCATGACAACTTTCTTACTACTTTCTAAAGTATTTTTCTAGCACAATTTTTTTTTAACTTAAAATTTTTGTACTAGAAAGCTATTTTAGAAAGCAATAAGAAAGTTGCCCCTAACAAAATCTTAGTGGTATTGTGATAAGTTTGCTCCATATAAAGTAATATCTTTTTTAATAAGTGTTTGTAGTAAATTCTCTTTCAAAAGTGAGAGTTATGGTTCTGCATTCATTAGTTTGTGATAAACTTTTACTACCTATAATTTTTATTTTAATACTGGTAAATGTCTCTTAAATTTATCTTTCTTGAGTTTGAATAAAACCTAAAACTATTCATGATATATTTGGAAATAATATCCTGAAATTTCCATCATACTTATCTTGCTTGAAGTTGAATAAAATCTGTAGTTACTCCAGATAAATTTGAAAATAGAATGTTGAAATTGTTATTAGATTTATCTTGTTTGGAGATGAATAAAAGCTGAAATTATTCATGATAGAATTGAAATTAGCATGTCAAAATTTGTATTATATTTACTTTGCCTAAGAATGAATAAATGCTGAAATTATTCTTCATGAAATTTGAAATTAAATGTTAAAATGTATATTGAATTTTCTTAGTTCAAGATTGAACAAATGTTGAAATTATCCATCATTAAATTGAAAATGAGATGTTGAATATCTCAATTATTATATATGCAAGTGCATAATAATTGACATGATTGCGAGCATAAAAAGAATCATTTTGAAATATAATTTGTTTGCTAACATTATAATCTTTGGAATGATGCATATGTTATTGTATGTTAGGTTGATGTTATTGATTATCTTATCAATCATTTGCATTCACAATTAATGGATACATTTACTTGCATAATGCTTATTAAAATTTAAATACATATACCTATTTATTTCTATTGCTTGCGAGGAACATCTGAGGTTATTTTGATAGCTAAGCTTAAGGAGTTTAGTTGTATCTATTTCTTCCCAATGAAAGTGCTACGACCAGAATCCATCAGACAAAGCTCTGATGAAGTAAATTTCTTAAGACTTAGGAGCCCTAGATCTTTTGAGCCATTAATGTACATGTACAATGGCTCTCCAAGCTTTAGGTCCATGTAGAAACCCCACATTTACCTTTAACCCAAAACCTATCAATGTATGGAGGTTCATTTAGGAGTGTGTAGACCTATTTACTTACCTGTTTAATTTGATGTAGTTTGCATTCATATATGCATGTTACTAGGATAAAAATACTTAGACATTTAATAAACTTACTTATGTATTTTACATTTTAATTTAGTGTCCTCAACACATGCAAATGTTATAAGCTTTAAATGAAAATTTGGAATGAAATATATGCAATCCAATTGGAATTTAAACTTAATTTTTTAAGGTTGGATTAACTAACTTGTAAATAACTAAAACATGATAATCACGTTAAAATTCTTCCTCAAATAATAATAATAATATAATAAAATCGGCCCTGATTTTAAATAAAAATTTAGATTAAATATGCACACTGAAATCAAATTTAATTAGGTAAATTTAACAAATATGAAATTATGCATACATGAATTAAACAACATTAATCATAGTCAAATTAATTTAAAAGAAAATAAATCGAACGTAAAATCAAATCTGATTGAAACTTAAATAATCAAAGTAAAGAAAACATTAAAGTAAAACCAACATAATAGGAGAGACAGTTAATTAGAAAAAGGATAATAGAATAAGAAACAACCCAAATATTATGAAATTAGTTAAAATTGAAAAGAAATAAGAAAAAATATAAATAAATTCCTATAAATATATATAAAATTATAACAAAGAATAAACTAAATAAATATTTCAATGAATATTTCATTTTCATCCTGAGATTAAATGAATTCCCTAGATGCCCTTAAAATTAGAAAAATTCTTAAAAATTAAAGAAAAATACTAAAATATAAAATAATTTTTATGAAATCTTAAAGTTATAATGAACAAGAAGCTACATCAAGTTAAGAAAAATTAAATCTAAAATAAAAATTTTATTTATAAATTCTTAAGAGGATAAGTAAATGATGCAAAACATTAAAATTAAATCAATTCAATAATAATTAAGAATGAAAGATATTTAAAATTGAAAATTAAACCTAAAATCAAAATTAAATTAAATTAGAAAATAAAACTTAAAGACTAATAGGGTGGCACCCACATATCCTAGTGGAGAGTTTAGTTTGTTTGTTAGGACAACTAATACAGCTTTATGTTAGGAGTGCTATGTGGTAATGCACTTTTATTGATCTAATTGTTAATAAAAGAATTTGAGTGATCTTGGTGGATGTGTGTAAATGATTTGAGTGATTCTGTGATGAACATTTAGATATCTCTAAGTTATGAGTAATCAATCAGTATGATAAGTGCTACTTAATTATAAGATACATTTAGATACTAACTTGTAGGGAGTATACAATCCTTTTTCCTTTTTCATGTAATTTAATATAAAAATAATGTAAAAGTCAAACTAAATTCTCCATCTTAAAATAAAAAGGGAACAAAAAATGAGCCTTCTATAGACGAGGTCTTTGGGAGATCATTTCAAGATAATCACCATTAAATAATTTGGAGAATTTCATTTAAAAGATTTGTGCCAATTCTAGGAGTAGAATTTGAGTTGTAATTTAAAGACATTATATTATAATTAAGTAGCACTTGTCATACTGGACTTTGCTTTGCTCAACTACTTTTCATATATTAGTGGTTAGGTGAATGTGAATGTTATGTTTTATATTATTTGTGCTTAACAATTGCTTGTTTTTTTTTAATTTATTCTTGTCATATGCTTTTGCCTGAATTTTTGCTAGGTGATAAGTAGAAAAATTTGTATACTCCAAATTGCATAATTTTTTTATAAAGTGTTAGTTAAATTTATCTTTTGATGCAAGAAACATGTTTAAAATTATTCAAATTGACTCAACATCATAGTACCATAGTTCCAGTGCCGCAACGATACAACTTCCCCTAGCACCTCAATGCAAGCAGTTTGGTGCCGCAACGGTGAGGTCTAAGAAGATTGCTATATAATCTAGCATTGATGTGCTACCTAGGAAGCACCACAGTGCTAGATAGAGCATTATCGAGCCAAATCGCTCCAACACTATAGTTGATGATAGTTGGAAATAATTGAATAGGTGAACTGATGCGATGAATGATGAACTCACAAAATGGTGCAACAACATGGCAGTGCCAGCTAGTTCAATAATTTTGAATTTTATAAATAGGAGGTTTAGTATTCATGTTAGAGGGTTTGGCAACTAGGAGAGACATGAGTGAGTGTGTGATGCTACTTGTGTTGATGTACTACATAGTTGGGTCATTTCTATCCTTATTCTCTAGATTGTACATTTATTTTGTTTAATGAAATACAAATATTTGTTGTATTTAATTATATTTATATATGTTACTAAATTCTTTTATCTAAATTTATGATAATTTAAGAACTATATTTTGCATAGAGTAGGTTGGTTATTTGTTAATTTGCTTAACGCACTTTTTAATTCATCCAAACATTATTTAGTTAATATTTAGGTGGTGCATAAACTTAAAATCTAGAGTGATCTAAAGCCTTAATGGAGAAATATAATAGTAATTAAAGATTTTAAAACATGATCTTGTCATACCTGGACATATGGCGGTTATGAGATTTTAAAGAGATTGTTAAATTGTGGTTAGGAGGAATCCTAGCTATTCAACGAGCTCGATAGAGATGAGAAGTAATTATGCTATGATTCATAACAATATTTGAAAGAAAACTCTATATTGCAAGCACGTACTAAGCACATTAATGTTGGAGACCATTTTTGTAGATATCATGTGATGAAGGGAGATGCAAGCATCAAATTTATTGATATGAAAAATTAATTTGCAAGCATTTTCACTAAACTATTAAGCTATGAGAGATTTATCATAGTTAGGACTAGATTGTGGATTATAGATTCAAGTGCCTAGGTGATTCAGGCATGTATGTGTTTTTATGAAATATGTATGTTGTACAATTTTTTATTGAAATTCATGTTTATGTTTATTCACTTTATCTGTATTTTTTATTGTGTGCCTTGTGTTATATATCGTGTGCATGTTTTTCTTTGTAAGTGTTTATGATCATAACAAAAATCTCAAAAACTCCACATTGTAATGTATGATGATCACTTCGCCATGTACGATACACATACGACAGGAGTGTTTCAAGTTAATATCTACTAGTATAATTGTTTGGTAAGAATTATAATTGGACTACCATGACTAACACACTTACAAAATTCCCTCTTGAACCAACACTAGCCATTTGTCAGTAATATGTTATTGAATATACATGTCATCCAACACATTCTTTGGCATAATTTGATTACTGAAGTAGGTGATCATATTAATATTACCCCCTTACTTTCTATTGTCACCTATTTATGCAAGGTTGGCTGGCAGTATATTCTAACTTTAAGATAGATCACTACCTATATCCTAGAATCAAAATATAACCTCACATACCCTGCACCACATGATCACCAGTCCTCCTACTTCACTAACAATTTATTTCATATTATTTATAGTGAACATCATAAGGCAACACTTATAGAGGTCATCCCTGATTTAGAGGAAGAAGAAAAAGAAAGGGAAGCATTAGCTCAATAATAATAATAATAATAATAATAATAAGGGAAGCATTAGCTCAATGCCCTCCTTATGCATATCAATAACCAAAAGATATGCAGATAGAGCATTTTGCTATATTAGAAATAAAAGTAGACATCAACATAGAGTAATCCACATAGAAGTGGCAAGAAGTGAGCAAAAACACAAGGGGGTCGTATTTGGTTCCAAGGTCAATTCTCATCTCTTCATCGCTATTTTCAACCTCCATCACGTCCACCTAATTTAGAACCATCAAATTTTTAACTTGCTTTATAGTGTTTTTATTTTCCAAGGATTGTATTTTTCTTTTGTTGTCCTTCCTTGTTAAATATATCAAAAGGGAAAGATTGGTAATATTGGTTTATTTGAGTTAGTGATTTATTCTTCTTGTAATTTCTCTAGTTATTTAATTAAAATTTGGTTTTAGTTATATGTTAATGTTGGTAATTTTTGTTATGATTTCTTAAAAATAGGAGTCTGTTGAAGAATAAAAGGATGCCAAATGAGTGGAGTGTGTTGATTCCTATTTTTAAGAATAAAGGTGATGCACAAGAGTGTGGGAATTATAGATAAATTAAGTTAATGTGACATACTTTAAAACTTTGGGAGATAGTTATTGAGCTTAGGTTACGTGATACTAATGTTTCTCAATATCAATTTGGATTATTGTCAGGTAAGTCTGCTATGGAAGCTATACATTTATTGAGATAAGTATAAGGAGAATAAGGAAGATTTACACATTATATTTATTCATTTATAGAAAGCTTATGATAAAATTCCAAGAGAAGTACTATGGATAGTTTTAGAAATGAAAGAGGTTAATAAAGATTATACTCAAGTCATTATCAAGGATATGTATGCAAACAAAAGGAGGTTGAACCAAGTATTTTTCAATTTCAGTTGAATTATATCAAGGATCGGCTTTAAGCCCAAATATTGTTTCTTTATTCATGGATGTTATTACTAAACATTTGCAAGAGGATGCACCCTTGTGTATGTTTTTTGCTGATTATATTCTTCTTACTGATAAGACTAGAGAGGGAGTTGAAGGTAAACTTCAATTGTGGTGGTCAGCCTTAAAGTCTAAAGGTTTTCATTTGAGTAGATTTAAAACTAAATATTGTAAATCTAATTTTAATAGATATAACGGGGGATTGAGACTTTGGGTGATCAAGTCATTAATAAGAGTACAAGTTTTAGATATCTTGGATCTATTGTCCAAATTGATGCTCAAATAGATGGGGATATTGTTATTTGAATTCAACTTAGATGGGTGAAGTAGAAGAATGCATGTGGCTTATTGTGTGATAAAAAAATTCACCCTCAAACTTTAATAGAATATTCTATAAGATAGTGGTGAGACCTACAATGTTTTATGGTGCAGAATGTTGGCCATTAAAAGAGAAGTATACAATTAAGTAAAGTGTTGTAGAGGTAAGGATGCTCAGGTGGATGAGTAACTTTCTTAGAGATAGAATGTGAAACAAACATATACGTGAAAAGGCTGGAGTAGCTCCAATGGTAGATAAGATTAGAGAGTGTCCTCTTGATGGTTTGGTCACATAAAATGTCAACCTTCTGTTAGGAGAGTAGAAGTATTAAATTTGACCTATGTTAAGAGAAACAACTAGACATAAAAAGTCTTGGTTAGATAATATTAGAAATGATATTTTTTTTATTAGATTTAAATGAGAATTTGACTCTTAACATGATACAATGGAGAAAAAAGAATTCATATAACTGACCACATGTAGTGGTATAAAGGCTTGATGTTGTTGTTGTTGTTGCTGTATTGTTTAAATAATAATAATAATAATAATAATAATAATAATAATAATAATAATAATAAAAACACAAAATAAAATAAAATTAATTAATTAATTAATCTCAAGCATTCTCCCATATAAGTTAATAAAGGCATGAAGTGAATGAAAGAACTAGGAAGTGAGTCAAAATATTTATAAATCTAAAATTCAAACCAACAATGTTTATCATCATAAGAAAATAGGGAGATTGTTGAAACTCGTGAGCCCAATCTGCTGTGAAGATTTTTATGATTTCAAATGTTATTAGATAAATCACTTAATATTTTCTGCAATATATATATATATATATATATATATATATATATATATATATATATATATATATATATATATATATATATATATATATATATATATATATATATATATATATATATATATATATATATATATATATATATATATATGTTATTTTTGTTATACTAATATTTCAGATATAACACATAAATTAAAGATGCATACAACACTCATTAAGCCAAATAAAAAAGAGAGCTCAAGAATTACAAAACTAAGAATGATCAAACCTTATAATATGAGTTTATATTTTTCCATTCTTGAGTTATTTTGTGTTTATGTGTATATTAGGAAGGCAGTCAAGCACACACTCATGAGTGGGGATCAAAATTGAATACTTGATTTCCCAGTTAAATTATATTCTAGGATCGATCGTGCTGCACAATCAATTATTTCAAAAATTAAATTAAGTGTTTATAAAAATTGAATAACTAATCATACTATACGATCTTGATCATCTAGGATGATCATTTATTTTGATAATACCCGCTTGAGATTTTTTATTAAAAAAAATAGGTGAATTTGAATTTTGAAATTGAAATGATCGTATTGAAAGGGAGTTCTTTCTTTGTGAAAGCTTGTACAAACTACTTGGAAGAGAGGGCTAGGGCAAGGGCGAGGTTAACATAAGGTTTCTTGAGGGAGTCCAGGGTTTTGTGAGGGAGATCACATGGTTATCTTTGTGAGCCCGCACCTTTGTCCTTCAATATTTGTGTTGGGTGACCTTGGAGAGGAGCTATAGAGAGAGTCTTTGGGCGAAAGGCTTGTAATTAGCCGAGGAGGCTAGGAGAGCGACGTTTACATCATTGCAAGGAACAAAAGGAAGGCGAGACACCTCCGTCGTACTGGGAAGTAGAATGAGAGAGTTTAGGCTTTTGAGGAAAGAAAGAATTTGTAAAAGTCATTCTCCATCTAAGAATAAAGAAAGGATTCTTTGCCATGCTAAACGTAGGAGTTTTTTCTAGTAAAATTCATGAGGAGGAACTTAGGGTGGATAGATCAAGTTGACTGAACCACTATAAAAATTCTAGTTTGTGTTTCTTTATTTTTTGCATTATTTATTTCAAGTATTTTGTTTTGCTCAAATCCACATTTTCAAGAATTGTGGTGGTTGCATCTAAATTTTTTCAAAAATATTTCTTCATAATATTTTCTACAAATCAAAATACTTTGCTTAGGTTTATTTTTTTATTATTTTTTTAAACAATTACCTCTTCTAATAATTTTTTTTTTTTTTTTTCATCCTTAATACACTTCACTTGATCTAAATCCTTACTACTTCTATCTCTAACTCAAGAGAAATAAATGGGGATATTATTAGTAGGATTAAAGTTAGATTGTTGAAGTGGGGGAATGCATCAGACTTGTTGTGTGACTGAAAAGCTTCCCTTAAACTTAAGGAAAATTTTTATAAGATGGTAGTGAGACTTGCAATGCTTTACGGGGCAGAATGCTCACCATTAAAAGAGAAGCATAAAATTAAGTTAAGCATTGTACATATGAGGATGCTCAGGTAAATGAGTGGCTTTATTCTTAGAGAGGTTACGAAATCAGCATATATATGAAAATGTTGGATTAGCTCCAGTGGAATATAATATTAGAGAGAGTAGCCTTAGATGGTTTAGTCACATAAAATGGAGGCCTTCTGATGACCCGGTTAAAAAAGTAGAGGTATTAGATTTGACTATGTTAAGAAAGATAGAGGCAGACTGAAAATGACGAAAATGAGTTGATTAGAAAATATTAGAAATGACCTTTCTTTATTTGATTTAAATAAAAATTTGACTCTTAACGAAACACAATGGAGAAAAAAATTATTCATAGTGTCAACCCCATATAGTGGGATAAAGACTTGATCCCTCCTTTGATCTAAATTTCCTATTCTAACATCCCAACAATCAATCCATCTATTATTCCATTTAGTCCA
Source organism: Dendrobium officinale (assembly GCA_019514585.1). NCBI lineage: Eukaryota > Viridiplantae > Streptophyta > Magnoliopsida > Asparagales > Orchidaceae > Dendrobium > Dendrobium officinale. The sequence goes on along the minus strand of CM033684.1, from coordinate 26,479,540 downwards.
AGTGGCGTTGATCTAAAAGCAAGCAGCATATGTTCAAATTCCTGTATCTCAAGGTACATGTGGCGAAAGTTTCAAGTGTCAAGCTGAGAATGACCAGGTCAACAAGGTACTTAATTCTCCTAATGCTTGGTTAAAGCCTAAAGTTACTCATATTAATGAAGAATAATTTTTTTTTACATATTTTTTTTAGTAAAAATGTATAATGAGGTAGATTTTTTTTTAATCTTTTTATAATGAAGATATTTCTATCATAACAAAATATAGAATTAGGGTTACACTAAGTTTTGAAGAAGTTGATCTGAATGCTAGGCATCTTCAGAAGGTGCTGGGCAATGACGGAGCCAAAAAAAATTTTATTGAGGGGGCCTAAATTAAATACTTGAAATTTTTCCTCATTTGGGACCAGCATAGGCAGTTTAAAAAAAAAATTCAATTAGTATTTGATTCAATATTTTCCACATTTAATTCCAATTTTTTTTTGGTTAATCTACATCAACTCTAGTGCTTATTTTATTTTCCTCTTTTATTTTCCTCTTCGTCCTTATTGTTATTCTCATCCATAATATTTGATACTTTTGAATTCGATGATCTCTTAAAATATCTTTCAATAAATGATCAAACTCGTACTCAAGCATGCCCTAAGAGTAGATATATATTATTTAGATATAAAATTGAGGAATATATATATATATTATATATATATAAAATATATATATATATATATATATATATATATATATATATATATATATATAATTAGGTATATAACTCTAAATGCTTGTACTCAAACATGCCTGCAGACGCAGAGTTAAGGTTTTTAAATGATTCCCAAATATATAACTCTAAACTCCTTGCATTTCATCTCACTGCATTTCAAATGATTTCCATGCTATACCAACACTTGGGGAGAAAGTGCTTATGCCAGAATTTGCATACAAATTGATCATACAAATTGATCTTACAAAGAAGCTTCCAACAGGAGTTTGGTTTTAAGGTATTCAAGGACGTTTTTTCCAAAATGGTGAATACAAATGTATTTCTTCTTTATGTTTCAAATGTGGATTTTTGGGACATATTAGTCCTAATTGTAAAACTCAGTCAAGAAATATTAATTTAGCAAATTCAAGATCTGAAGCTGAGTTGAAGAATACTGCATTGGAAAGGGAAGTAAATACAAGTAATGGTTATAAATCAAATCGGCAAGGAATGCAACATGATAACCATTATGGCCCTTAGAATATTGTTCCTAGGAGACAATACAAACCAGCTTAGAAAAGGAAAATTGATTCCAAAATAATTGATACTAATCAGTCGATGGCTACGAAATGTTAAAGGAAAGATTTCTTGTATGACAGCCGGAGATTACAGTTAGGAAAATCTAAATGCTGTTGCAAATGAAGAGGATGATGGATCATGTACTCAAGTCACAAGAAGACCTGGGAAGCCAAAGATTAATGTACCATTACCAGATTTCTCAGTAAGGAAGTTTCAATCATGGTAGGATTGGAATGCATTTAGGCCAACACCTTTTGATTTCAGGAACAAGTTCTACGTGACAGAAGAGAGTGGAATTTGCTGCTTCCACAGCAGCTATGGATGCAGATCATCGTCATGCTTCCACTGCATTGGAATTAAGTATCCAGTAAGTAAGATACAATCCACAAATTCTGATTTAGAGTTGTTTCAATTATTTATTTTTGGGAGGCTAATTATTATTTACCGTGCATTTTATTGGAACCACTGGGATGCTAATCAACCTTTGTGATTGTTTTCTAAAATTTAGCATCCCCATTACCTTGATTTGATCAGGGATATAATTGTTGAGTCCCAAATTCATTATAACAATCACACGTTGTTAGTACAAGAAGGCAAAAAGTTGGAAGAAGATAATGGTCATTCTTAGTTTTTTAAGTGGACATTGTTGGTCATTAAAAGAGAAGCATAATACTAAGTTAAGTGTAGCTAAGATGAGGATGCTCAGGTGGATGAGTGACTTTACCCATAGAGATAAGATATGAAATGAGCATATATATGGAAAAGTTAGAGTAGCTCCATTTGAAGATATGACTAGAGAGAGTCATCTTAGATGGTTTGATCACATAAAACTGCGGCGTTCCGATGACCTGATTAGGAAAGTAGATGTATTGAATTTGACTTATATTAAGAAAAGTAGAGGTACATCTAAAAAGACTTGATTAGAAAATATTAGAAATGATGTTTATTTAAACGAGAATTTAACTTTTAACATGACATAATGGAGAAAAAGATTCATGTAGCAGACCCCACGTAGTGGGACAAATGCTTGATGTTGTTGTTGTTGTTGTTGTTTGTGCCACGATTTATCTTTATTGTTTTTTTTTTTCATTTAGTGTTTCCTCTTTCTTTTCTTTTGTGAAGAAATTATTAGGTCCTAGGTTTGCTTTCCTAGTTGTTGTCGCTGTTTAATTTATTTTTCTTGTTATAAAATGTTATATGCAACCTAAAAAAAAAAAAGAAATATCTTGCACGGAAATCCATCAATCTATTTGAAACTCAACAACTCCTGACCTGCCTTTCTATAAAATGGTAGACTTTGAAATTGATCGAAGTCCCATAATATTTCACCTAAAAAACCTAGTACTACCACTCTACAAAACTAACTGTAGCATGATATGAGTAAATAAATAAAATTATAGCTATTGTAAGCTATCCTTAAATTCACGAAATGGTATATCATCATTTATTGTGGCCAAGTGATTTATTTATTCTTAGGCTTGGTTTGGGACAATTTTTTTTATTTTTTTTTATTTTAATACTAAAACTCCATTTTAAGAAGCAATAAAAAAGCAGTCACAAACTACACCTTAGACATTTGAGTAAAACTAGCAAAAAAAATTTTAATTTTTTTTTTATTACTAATAAAGATGAGAATGCTCAGGTGGATGAGTGGCTTTTTAGGATACGAAATGAGCAACGTAAAAAAGGTTGGCCGTAGCTCCAGTAGAAGATAAAATTAGAGAGAGTCGCCTTAGATGGTTTGGTCACATAAAACGACGGCCTTTCGATGACCCGGTTAGGAGAGTTGAGGTATTAGATTTGACTTATGTTAAGAAGGGTAGGGGTAGACCTAAAAAGACTTGGTTAGAAACAAAAACCTTTCTTTATTTATTTTAAATTTTTTTAATAGAACACAATGGAGAAAAAAAACGTAGTGGGATAAAGGCTTGATGTTGTTGTTGTTGTTGTATTAAAAAACTAATTTAGAAAACAGTATGAAATTGTCTCAAACAAAATCTTAGAATAATCTCTGAAAAGATTGCTGGGGATTGTTGGTCTCTCCCGTTACCAACTTGTTATTAGTGAATGCATATTTTTTGTGATCAGAAAAGCAGAATTTCAGACGAAGTCACAATCTGGATGACAAATACAATAAATTAGATTTTGAAGATAAATGTAACTTCTAAGAAAACTATAATGAATATGGCAGCTGTTACAAATGAGACGAATGCAGAATTTTTACCTAAGCAGTTGTTAATCTCTTCACTTTTCCTTTTCAGTTCCATATAAAAATTTAGACTTATGCTTCGTTTGATACAGCTTTTTTACTGCTTTCTAAAACAATTTGTAATATAATTTAAATTTTTTTGTATAAAAAACTGCTTTAAAAGCAGTAAGAAAACTGTCTCAAACAAAACCTCAATCAGCTTCTCTTCCGATTAATGCTGCAGCTTGGCTTTCCAAATTCTTAATTTTCGTAAGTGAATTTGTATGTCAAAAACATCAAATCATACAAAAAAATCAGATACTCACCATACCTGTTGATCTTCATCAGAATCTCGTTTGAGAGCTAAAAGCCTGTCCAACGAGACAGGCTTATATTCCCAGCTTCTCTCCCTCGAAAACCTGAGATTTGATCTTTTACAGTTTGAAAGTTGTTTACTATTCACAGCAGATTGCCTCATGTTCTCTTTGTAGCTTATCCCATAGGCATAATAGCTTCCTTGGCCCCTGATAATGAGCGAGGACATAGTCGGATTCACAGCCAGCATTGTAGAACCGTTCATCATTCACATAATTCACCTTTCCACCGTTCTCCTTGAACTCTTGAATCCAAATTCCCATCGCAACATCTTCAAGCTTGAAAAGCTAGAAAACAAAAGAGAGCAGATTTATAAATCATATATTCAACCAACTGTTTGGTTTAGTGTTATTAAAAGTCAGGGTTATAGCTTAAATACTATGCATTTTAATTCAGCATCATTGTATTCAAAGAAGTGCGTATTTTCAGGATTGTAAATATTAAATTGTTGAGACGTTCAAACATTTCTAGATATCGAACTAAATATTTGACATCTCTTAATAATATCACCTAGCATTAAGTTGACTTACTTTGAGTTTGCCACCTTCATGACCCTTCACAACAAATTTGGCAATGTCTCTTGAGATTATGTATCCAGGACCATGAGCCCAAGGAGGATAGGAATCATTAGACCATTCCTGTATGAAGGAGAGAATAATTCATGTGTTTATTCATCCAGGTAGCAAAGAAGTTAAGGCTACAGGTGCCTATAAAATTAATTGTAGAGTAATTATAAGAAAAGTAGAGTTTTTAAAAACTGTTATGAATGCTATAAATTTATTCATTAAAAAAATAGGTAATAATTTTCTTACAGCTACTGCAATCTAATAGACATGATCATAGAAAAATTCTGCCATAAAAATTTCTAAATAAAATTATAGTTAAGCGAAATGTGACAATAATTTGTAAAATAAAGCACACTCTAAGTTGGTGTGACTACTAAAATTCAATATCTGAGATAGAGAGAGAGAGAGAGAGAGAGAGAGAGAGAGAGAGAGAGAGAGAGAGAGAGAGAGAGAGAGAGAGAGAGAGAAAAAATATATGTACCGCCTCACTAATGTACCACTTGCTATCCTTATCCCTGTGGGGAGATGATTCAAATGAGATGAGACCATACAATAGGCCATTGGGATCATTTTTCTTAAGAGCAGATATGACCTCATCAATTCTCACAAAAGCATCATCGTCAGTTTTCATGATGTATTTGGCGGGAAGTAGTTTCGTCTGCAAATAAAATCTAGGAGTTACGTCTCTCACTATTGGTGACATAAATTATCCCGTTCAAGAAATTGAACTAAATTTTTTATAGGGAATATAAAATTAATTAGCGTGGAAAAACGTACAAATATAAATCAGAAATTTCGAAATTAGAAATGTTGACATCAAGATCAACAGCAAAAAAGACTACTGTAAAAAATTAAAAAAGTTCCGCAAGCTGAAGTTTGTTTTAAGATAGGAATAGGGGGTTAATAATGTCTTCTTGAGGATTAAATATACAAATTTGTACTTAGTGGAAAAAATATACTTAAAAAAAGATGCCGTTATGCCAATTAAAATATTAAATTGAATATCAAGTAAATCATTTTCTCAGTCAACGATTCTTAGAGGCTTAAGGGGCTGTTGGGTTTGTAGAAAAAGAAATGAAGAGTAAAAAAAAATTATAATGTAAAAGAAATGATCTTTTTTTATTAGATTTAAATGAGAAATTGACTTTTAACAGGTTACAATGAAGAAAAAGAATTCATGTAGCCAACCCCACGTAGTGGGACAAAGGCTTGATGTTGTTATTGTTGTTGTTGAGTGTTGACCAACAATAGTAAGCGCATCCAACAATGATGACGAATGGCCGGCAATGACAGCAGGTGCTAGTGACTGCTTCAATAGTGGCGAAAAGCAGGGTGGTTGGCTGTTAGTTCATGGTGGCCATTTAGGTTTTATGTATTTTTATTTTTTTCGTGTTATTGGACGCTATGTATTTTATTTTTATATTACCCTATGATGGAAAACCAAGGATCATGTTGGGTTCGGCGCTCTCAGGATGGTTCATACCATTGACTTTTCATTTGAGTTTGATCTTGCTTCCTTACTCCTTGTTGGCTGGTTTGGTATTTAGTTATGGGCTTTTTTTTCCTTATTGAGCTTGACCCATTTCTCCCCTTGCTTTATGGCTGCTTGGGATTCTTCCCTCTCCCTTTTAACTGTTCGTATTTCCCCTTGCTTTATGGCTGCTTGGGATTCTTCCTCTCTCCCATTGGCTATTCGATTTTCCTCTTTTGCAGATTCCTATGCTTGATGCTTCGGCTTCTCCTTTGAGAGCTGATTTAGAGTGCTTTATTGGCTGAATTGTGGGCTCATTTAACTAAAAAGTTAAATGCTCTTTCCCCTCCCTCCCCTATATAAAGTGATTGATTCTCTATTGCACAAGATAGTTTTTGGGTGAAAATTTTCAATCTGAGAGTTCCTTCGTGGCTTGCGAGCTATTGTTCTCCCTATTTCCTATTCCTTCCTCTCGGTCTTCTTTCTACTTCTTCTCTCCATAGTTTCCATTCCACCTATATCTTTCTTTTTTAAACATTGTGAGTTGTGAAGCGGTGTTGTTACTATGTTCTGCTGGTATTTGTCCGAGGAGTGCAGACTTGTGACTCCGAGGAGTGCAGACTTGTGACGGATCAAATTTCAATAGTGGATTACTCGTTAGATCCTTCTTTTGAGCACATTTTTCTAATTTTGTGTATTGCATGTGAGGTGACCATTCGTGGTTGTTTTGAGGGTTATTATTGTTTATGTGCTTTATATCTTTCTTTCCTACGTGATTTCCTAAACACTTTCTAGCGTTTGCTTTCTACCAATTCACTCTCCATTTGTGTTTGTTATTGAAAGGAAATTTCTTATTTGCGTACCTGAGTGTTCTCCTAAAAGGTGTAGATACTTAGATTGCATCACCATCAGCGGTGGCGAGTGATGACAACTAGCTTACAATGAGAAAAAAATATGATTAAACTTGGTGAGTTACACAATGCAACAAAAATGAACGGAGTAAAAAAAATTCATTGAAATTTTACACTGCATTAACTTTTCATTAAACCAAACACCCAAATTTTATTTTACTTGCACTTCTTTTTTAGAAAATAAATAGCCCTAACAAAAAGGAGTCTAAAAAGTAGTGTAAAAATTATATTGACATTCACAAACTGCATGTATGTAGGTTTTCTTTTTCCTAAATGATAATGTTATATTTAATGAGAAAGGTTAATTTAAATATAAATTTAAGATTATGTTAGATGTACAAAATTCGATGATTTACATGGGAGAAAAAATTAAAAAAAACATAATAATTAAAAGAGGAATAAATATTCTTTGTTTATATGAGAGTCAATGAAAAAAATAAATTTTAAAAATACCAAGAAAAATTACAAGTTGAATTTTGACAGGCTAACAATAGAAATAAGGAAATAATGAATAGGAACTTGGAATATAGATACTCTTACAAGCAAATTGATGGAATTAATAGATATTATGATCATAGGAAAATAAATATTCTATGCATTTAAAAAATTAAATGAGTTGGGAAAAAGGCTACAAGATTGATAGTTTTGAGTTTAAACTTTGATAGTCACATAGAAGTCATACTAAAAATTGTATAGGTGTGATTATAAATATGTTGACCTCTACAAAGAAAACAAAAATAGCAAAATTTGTATGTACCTCGGACTGAAATCCCGCGAATCCCGCCTAAAATCCCGCAAGCTGCTTTGATTCGCGATCATTTCCCGGATATCCAACGATCCTTCCTAGATCGCAACTCGCCCTGAGTCGTTAAAATGCGAAGAGAGCGACACTCTTTGGTGCTGCTTCGACATTCCTCCACACTCACAAAGCCAGCTCCAAAACTCCCGTAGCTGCTTCTGATCCTCTCATCCCCGCGACCTTCCACCTTAACCCATCACCTGCTCTTCTTCATCTCATAGCCGCAAGAGAGCCTTCAACCTCTAGAACCCGACCTCTGCCGAACTCCACCTTTCCGAACTCCATCCCAATACCCTTCTTCTCCCTTCGATTCCCTCCAGCAACCTGACACCAAAACTTCGGCCAAAGTCCCCTCCTCCACTCGGCATTTCCTTCCATCTTCATCCTCTGCCCTAGATTTGACGCCCCCAACCGATCTCCTTGCTCAATCCTTCAGTCTGTAGAGAGAGAGAGAGAGAGAGAGAGAGAGAGAGAGAGAGAGAGAGAGAGAGAGAGAGACCAATATGCATCCAGCTTCTCGACCTTCACCTGACCTCCACGCCTATAGCCTCCTACACGATCGAACTCCTCAAGCAGTCAAGCCCTATTCGAACCGAGCTGAAGACCCTGCCCGATTTATTCCTCACAACTACAACCTCTTCTCCACTTAGTAAACCACTCAAGCCCATTCGACCTAGCCTACCCGAACACCTTTCTTGTTGGTTTCACCTAACCGAGCTCTAACATCCCTCCTACAGAAGACTCGTACTTGAACATGAACTCAGACTCAAGCTGAACTGAACTCGAACTGAAGTGAACTTGAATGTGGACCGAAGCTGACAAGGACAAGGGATGCACTTGAACTCGAATTGAACTCATGTTTGGATTAAGATGATACCAAATCAAAATTGCACTTAAAATGATATTACGATTTGTAAAACAATAAGATCCAAGTTAAATGCAAAAGAGAATATATGGAATTTGTGGACAATAAGATACTTGCAAACTCTACTTGCTTACAAGTAGTGATGAATTATAGATAACTTAATCAAATTCCATGTCATGATATGTTGTTCTCAAAAGAAAATACATTATTTGCTTGCAAGCAATAATCAATAAGGATACATGGTGAATATGATGAGTCCACACAACTATGATGTATTATCTACAAATGAAGGACTTGTAATCACAACTTGTTTGCAACAACAATCACATTAAGATAAAAATAAAATAAAATAAAAAAAAAAAACCTTTGCATAAAGAACTCTCCAATAAAATTTGAACAAAAAAGGATGAATCCTTCATAATGATGACATAGTATTAATAAGCAATGGTGAAGACTTACAATCAACCTACCAATGCATTTGTGAGTGGAGGACAATGCATATATGACGGACGCAATGATCCTTCTACAACTATGAACGAGAATAAATCGTTTGCGACAAATTTGTAGATTCACTTATAAAGAAGGGAAGAAAATTGTAATGGTACATTACTTTACATGCGAGCAACATGTCTATGGAGTTGACAATAATAGTTGAAGGATTTGTGACATTCAACATAACTTCTGTAAGCAATGATGAACAACATGTAGGGAGTATATCATATCCACAAGCAAGATAAGAAGATTGCAAACGAAGTGGTATCCTTGCTATTGATATGAATACGATCATTCCTAAGGATATCCAAGGGCAAAGAGCAATAGCCGGCAGGCAAACATGAATCCCTATGACTCATCGTAAGAGGTTTATCATGTATATGACATCTCGTCCACAAGCAAAATGAGAAGATTTATAGCGTGAATTATAAAGCTTATGGTGAATAAGACCCCAAGTATAATTGCTCATATGCAATGGTCGGCAAACAATCAATAAAGAGATGTGGCCTAATTACAAATAAAGCATAAAGAACCTTGGCAATGATTTGATTTGTCAGGATGTGTCTAAGAAGTTATTCGCAAATATACGTCATATTACATACAATGAGTAGTATGACTTCTCTCTAATTAATGACAATCAACTCGTGGATAAGTGCATTGGTTGCCTATGCATACTAAAAATCAACACATAATGAACATGGTAGATAACTGATGAATGTTTGGGGAGGGCATAAACAATGTATACAACTTATTCAACGGTTAGCTTCATTTCATAGATGAGCCCCTTCATCTATCTGCAAACAATGTGGGTTGTTATGTGATGAATACAACCCACACTCTGTGAATTCATTAAGATGTAGAGATGAAGGAATACAAGGGTGTCTCCATCATTAACAATGATCAGACTCTAAGAAAAGACAATCAATTCCCTACAAACATAAGAGTTCAATTACACTATTAGAAACCTGTTACACATTCAACATGCTGTCTGTGGACAAATATAAAAGAACTATGGTAGATAACAACATCTTCTAGTTAAAGAAGGAGATTAATTAGCGCACTACAATCTACCTGCATAAATCATAAAAATAGTGCATGACAGTCTACCTGTACAAAGCAGCAAACAACTGATCCAGAAGCTGCTACTACACGCCATCGGATCCGCAACATTCATACAAACGGATATAAGACATTTATAAATATTGTAAAATAGTCTCGTACATGCACCGTAGTTTGCATACACATAGGTACACAAGGGATAAATGCAATAACAAAACCCACATGGGCCCCGGTGAGCGTGTTATGGGGATACATGTGACGTCTAAGGATGCTGCGTGGGTCAATAAATTTGAATCCGATCCTCCTAAGCAGGTAAGTAGTAGTCAACAAGGTTCAACAAATTATCATAAAATATCCCCAAATACCCGCATGGGCCCCGGCGAGCATGTTATTGGTACACACATGACGTCTAGAGATGCTGCACGGGTCAATAAGTGAATTCAAATTCGAACCCGATCCTTCTATGCGTATCAATAGGAGTCGATAGGTTTAGAACAATCAAACAAATATACGATTGCAGTGATCGATATATTTGTCTATAAGGTTCGATAAGGTTCAATCAACAAATGGAAATGACCCCAAACACCCCGATGATGGCCGCGTTGAATTCAGATCTCAACTGGAGGGATTAATTTCAAATATTCAAATGCCACCCAAAATTCCAAAATCCCAAAAGCTCATTCAAATTTCAAACATTCAAGCAAAACTTCACCCAAATATCCCCAAATTTCATCAAAATGCCCGTGAAATGCAAATCTCCAAACAAAATCCCAAATCCAGATATTTAAAAATGAAATTAAACCATCAAACATTTAAAGCAAAAAAAAATTATCCACCCTCCTCAACAATTTGCCAAGGTAGACAAATTGAAATGTACTCGGGTCACAAAGCGCTAATGCCTAGTCGAAGATATCACTAAGATCCATGCTCAAACAATCTTATGTCAATAAGGACGTGGTACGTGTAACACCCCACATTACCCTTGACTAGTACTGTAGAGTGTAACAACTAAAACATATTATTTTCTTTCCATAAAGTTTTTGAAAAGAGTTAACCACTTGCATAACCATACAAAGTATCTCATAAACCTTCATTGTTACATTAACTGAAGTACTTAACATTTTTAAACTTCCACAACATAGTTACAGAGCCACTAAGGAACCTCCAAATAAAATACTTCAAATGAGTGTTTACATACCCTTAAGCTAATCCTTACTAACAAATATAGAAATAACACATAACATTGAGGTACTTGAAATCTAATCAGCAACAACTTTATCTTTTCCTTTACCTGTAAAAACAGCCAGAAGAAAGTTCTGGTGAGCTATGAGGCTCACAAAAGCTATGCAAAATTAAATAACAATAAAAATGAATTGATAAAATGAAATACAATATTGAGCTAATCATTGCACCAACTTATCATTATTTAAAAAGCATCAAAAGCATCATATTGAACATCATCCTTTATGTCATTTCAGATATATATTGAATATTTAATCTTTTAAAAGATTTGGCTATAATTTAAAATATTCAATGGAGCCTAGGTAAATCTGACTTTATCACCATTGAATTTCATAGAGGTCCCTTTTACCTCTATAGGGGTCCCTTTTGCCCCACCTGCTATGCAGGTATCCATTTCCTTGGGGTCCCTTTCGCCCCACCTACTATGCAGGTATCCATTTCCTTGGGGTCCCTTTTGCCCCATCTATAATTCAGGTTTCATATTGGGTCCCTTTTTGCCCACCTGAAAATATAGATATCATAACATAAACTAGTCAATCTTTATTAATTAAATATTCAAAAACTCTCATATTCATAATTCATATTCTTACCACTTATAAAATAGTACAAGTGTTACAAGAAGAGTTTAACATGCATTATCTAACAAATGCAAACTTCTTTCTTTAACATATTATCAAAAAGATTGAAACATCATACTTAATCAAATATTAATTTCACTTTTCCCATAAAAGACATTTGTTTAACACGAATATCTCAATACAATCTCATGGTTACTAAGTAAATATTCATAATATATTAACTTACTCAGATCATTGAAAAGACATAATAAATATACTAAAAAATATCAGGAATTAACTTTACATAACTTACCTCGACGAATCGTCTCTTCCAATTCTGTACTTCGCACCCTTTTACGATTGTAAGTCACTATAAAATCTTCTCTTTGCATGTATATGCAGGTAATTCCTAATCTTCCTCTTAACCTTCCTTCACTTCACTTATTCCTCAATTAGTTTGTACACTTGCAATCACTATAAACCATCACAAAATCCTATATTAATTACATTAAAAAATCTGATAACAGAAACTAATTACTTTCCCTTAAATCTTACTATCATACCTGAAATTTCTCCCAGCATAGCCAAATTCTCCAATTCTCTGCTACAGAATCTTCTTCTATTAATTTGTATGCTTACACCAAATTATTTATTTCTGCATCGCCGAACTCCACTATGCAAAATCCTCCTATACCAAAGCAAAATATTGCTTCAGGACCTGCACTATTGAATCCCACGGTTTTCCAAAAACTCATGGTTTGAATTCTTCTGAAATAGAAATCAATTCTTCTCTTAATGCATACTTACCCAGCAAAGTATTGAGCCTTCTCCTGTACAGTAACTTCAGCGATTATGCTATAGGAATTCCTGCCGAACAGATTTGTTGCGATTCCAAGCACTGTGCCGAACTAGTGAACAGTGATTTCTGCACTACCGAAATTTCTCCTCTCCCGAATTCCTTTGTGGCTTCCGTTAATTACTGCTTGTGTGGAGGATAATGCGATGTGAGGCCCACAACATAACCGCCTTCTACACACCCCTTTGGAAGCATTCGTTCAGGAATTAAAGAATTATCTAATGTAATTTAGTATATTTCTTACTAATATTTATTTACAATTTCACTAAAATAAACTTCATTTACCTGGTAATAATGAATATTACAATTCTTCCCTCAATAGAATTTCGTCCTCGAAATTCAACCTTTCAATTTTCATCAAAAAGATGAGAAAACTTTTGTCTCATGTCAATCTCTTTCTCCCATGTAACATCTTTTGTTGATCTGTGCAACCATTTTACTTTTACAAAGGGAATTACTCTACTTCTCAATCTACGAACATCCCTTTCTAGTATCCTTTCAAGGTTCTCCAACATATGTCAAATCTTTCTGAAGTTTGATATCTTCTTGAGAAATCCTTTGATTTTCATCTGTAACCCACTTCCTGAGCATTGAGATGTGGAAAATATTGTGGATATCATACATGTCTGCTGGTAATGCCAACTTGTAAGCAACTAATCCTACTCTTGCAACAATCTCAAATGGTCCAATATAACGAGGACTAAGTTTTCCACCTTGACCAAATCTAGAAACACCTTTCATTGGTCTCACCTTTAAAAATACAAAATCTCCCACTTCGAACTCTATCATTTTATGCTTGGAATCATAATATTTCTGTTGACGGTCTTGCGCTGCTTTTAATCTGTCTCTAATGAGTCTGATCTTCTCAGTAGCTTGGTCTACCAACTGTGGACCTAACATTTGTCTTTCACCAACTTCAAACCAACTCAAGGGAGTGATGCATCTTCTGTCATATAAAGCTTCATATGGAGCCATTTTAATGCTGGATTGGTAGCTATTATTGTAAGTGAATTCTATTAATGAAATATGATCCACCCAGCTACCTCCAAAATCCAAGATACACAATCTTAACAAATCTTCCAACACTTGAATCAACCTTTCTGATTGACCATCTGTCTGAGAATGAAATGCAGTGCTGAATTTCAATTTTGTGCCTAAACTTGCATGTGTACTCTTCCATAACTTAGATGTGAAGCATCCATCTCTATCCGATACAATAGCCTTAGGAACTCCATGTAATCTAATGATTTCCTTCACAAATAATTTAGCTAATTTCTCCACTAAATCAGTCTGACGAATAGGTAGAAAATGGGCTGACTTGGTGAGTCTGTCCACTACAACCCATATACTGTCATGCCCTTGTCTTGATCTAGAAAATCCTATAACAAAATCCATGGCTATCTCTTCCCACTTCCATTCAGGAATTGGTAAAGGTTGCAACATTCCACTTGGTTTCTGATGCTCAGCTTTAACAACTTGACACTTTCCACATTTCGCCACATAATCTGCCACATCCTTTTTCATTCCCGGCCACCAAAACAAAGTTTTCAAATCCTTATACATCTTTGTGCTTCCAGGGTGAATGGAGTAATTAGTATTATGTGCTTCAAACAAGATGTCTTGAATCAAATCTGACTCCTTTGGTATCCACAACCGCATATTGCACCTGATTCTTCCTTGTTCATCAACACTGAGTTCCTTCTTTAATCCTTCTTGAATTTGATCCATAAACTTCTGATAGTCAGTGCTTTTCTTCTGAGCTTCCTTAATTCTTTCCTTTAATGATAATTGCACTGTTATTTGATTAATTCTCAGTGTATTTTGATCTCCTTGCATTCTGACTTCTAATTGTAAGGTTTACATTTCTTTGATCAATCTTTCCTCACTAGTCAACAAATTCAACTGTGTTTGGTTCTTTCTGCTCAATGCATCAGCTACAACATTAGCCTTTCCTAGATAGTACTGGATGTCTAGATCATAATCCTTTATTAATTCCAATCATCTTCTCTGTCTTAGATTCAATTCCTTCTAAGTGAAAATATATTTCAAACTTTTATGATCTGTAAAAATCTCACATTTTACCCCATACAAACAGTGTCTCCAAATTTTCAATGCAAATACTATTGCCGCCAACTCTAAGTCATGAGTGGGATAGTTCTTTTCATGTGGCTTAAGCTGTCTGGAAGCATAGGCAATCACTTTTCTGTTCCGCATTAACACACAACCCAATCATTTTAAAGAAGCATCACTATATAACTGAAATCCCTCTGTTCCAGAAGGAATTATCAGCACTGGTGCAGTTGTCAAACATTGCTTCAATTCATGAAAACTCTGCTCACAATCATCAGTCCACTCAAATTTAATATCCTTCCTGGTTAACTTGGATAAAAGCAATGCAATCTGAGAAAAACCTTTAACAAATCTTCTATAGTAACCTGCCAATCCCAAGAAACTTCTGACTTCTGCCTCATTTGTTGGTCTTGGCCTATCTACTACAGCTTTAATCTTTTCTGGATCAACAGATATTCCTTCTCCACTGACAATATGTCCCAGAAATGAAATTTCTTTCAACCATAACTCACACTTAGAAAGTTTGGCAAACAATTTATGCTGTCGCAGTAATTCAAGTACAACCTTCAATTGATCTGCATGATCCTTATCATTTTTAGAATAGATCAATATGTCATCAATAAATACAATAACAAATTGATCCAAATAAGGTCTAAAAATTCTGTTCATCATATCATGAATACTGCCGGGGCATTGGTTAACCCAAATGGCATAACCAAAAATTCATAGTGTCCATATCTGGTTCCAAAAGCAGTCTTCTCCACATCACATTCTTTCACCCTAACTTGGTGATAACCCGATCTCAAATCAATTCTGGAGAAAACAGCACCTGCTAACTGATCAAATAGATCATCTATTCTGGGAAGAGGGTACTTGTTTTTAACTTTCACCTTGTTTAATTCTCTGTAATCAATGCAGAGTCTCATTGAACCATCCTTCTTCTTGACAAATAACACAGGTGCACTCCAAGGGGATGAGCTAGGTCTGATAAAACCCTTCTCAATCAGTTCAGTCAACTGAACTTTTAGCTCTTGTAATTCTTTTGTTGTCATTCTATAAGGTGCTTTTATAATTGGATTCGTACTAGGCTGCAAAGTTATTGAAAATTTCACTTCTCTTTCTGGAGGTAAATCCTTCCATTCTTCTGAGAAAACATCTACAAATTCATTTACTATAGGAATAGAGTGTATATCATTACTTTCCTCTTTTGTAGCTTCTAACTTTGCTATGAAAATTAAATCACTTGCTCTTAGACTTTTAAGCACTTGACTAGAAGCAATCAATGATGAAATTACTCCTCTTTCACATTAAAAATAAAATACTTCTTCTCCAGGCAATCAAATCTGACCTTCTTCTTCCAACAGTCAATAGTTGCAAAGTACTTGATTAACCAATCCATTCCCATAATTATATCAAATTCTACTAATGGGAGTACTATCAGATCTGCTTGAAAATTTCTACCAGCTATTTCAAAATTAACTGAACATGTTGTACTGGCATTCAAATAATTACCCGCAGGTAATCTAACATGCAATCCAGGAGTAAAAGATGATAGGTTCCATGTACACTTTCTTACAAAATATTTCAGCTATGAAGGAATGCGATGCCCCAGAATTAAAAAGTACTTTAGTAGGTAAATCTGAAATAGTTAAAGTACATGTTACCACCTCAGAAGAGTCTTTGGCCTCTTAGGAAGATAAAGCAAAAACTCTAGCTGGTGCTGATCTTACTGCTTCACTTGAGGTTTCTCCTTTTATCTTCAAAGCAGGTTGATTCATCTGTGGTCTTGCACCCCTGTAATGATCTGCCCTTTGATTGCCTCTAACTTCTGTACCTCTTTGAACATTCTTTGGACAATTCCTCTTAATATGACTTGATTCTCCACACAAATAACACTTTCCTGAATTCATTAGGCATCTTCCTGGGTGAGATTTTCCACAGGTTGTACAAACAGGTATCACAGGAAACCTTGTAGACTGTTGTTGTTGCCCCTGATGAAATTTTTGCTTTTTGGATGCTCCACCTCTGTGATCACTCTGTCTCTTTCTATCATTATTCTCCCATTTCTGCTTAACCACTTCTATGTCATTCTCCAATAATCGAGCACTCTCAACCAGTTTAGAAAATTCCTTTATGTGAAGAGGGATTAAAGGCTGTATCAAAGAATCCCTCAACCCCTTCAAAAATCTGTAGCATTTTTCCTCTGGAGTACTGATGAGCTGTGGTGCATATCTTGAAAGAGCTGTAAATTCTGCTTCATATTGTATAACAGTCTTTACTCCCTGCTTAAGGTTCACAAAACTTTCTTGCATTACCTGTCTAGCTGATGGAGGAACATACCACTCTCTGAAGACTTGCTCAAATTCTTCCCACATGATTTGTTCATCTGATCTACCTCTGAATTTCTCCAGTTGCTGTCCTCTCCACCATCTTTCTGCTTCACCCTCTAGCATAAAAATTGCTAGAGATACTCTTCTATTTTCAGGACATCTCATTCCATTTAAAACTTTCTCTATTCTGATTATCCAGTCCTCAGCACTTCTGGCATCCACTCCTCCCTTAAACAATGGAGGTTTTAAACTCTGGAAAAGTTTTAGATGCTTATCCACTTCTGCACTAACAGGATCACCTGCCTCCAAATTTGTACTACTACCAGGAGTGGTAGGAGTAACTGGTGTAACTACAGGTGGAACACCAGGTGTTACAGATCCCACCATAGACTGCATATTTTCCATCATCTGCATTATCATATTCATCATCTACAGTTGCATCATATTCCCTGACATTGCATTCATAGCCTCCATCCCTACAGGTGCAGGATTTACACTAGGTGCACTGCCTCCTACTGGTGCCACATTTTCAGGGTCTTCAGAGATCCTAATAGGTTGGGATGACTGACCTTCCTCTCTTCCAGGTATTCTTTCAGCCATTAAATCTGTAACACATTACATTAGAGTTATGCATTTATATAATCATGAATTCCCATTTAGACATTACTTTCATATACTGACATATTAGTGAGAGTGAAAATTAAACATGATTACTTAAAAATAAAATGAAATTAGACTTTTTATGACTTAGAGTTACTACACTCTCCTAGGCTCTGTAATAATTCCATCACCTCCAATCTTATCCTCTTTAATAGTTGACTTTGCTTATGCTTTCTTAATTGAATCCTCAGAACCTTGAACATTTGCTCTGATACCACTTTTGTAACACACCACATTACCCTTGACTAGTACTGTAGAGTGTAACAACTAAAACATATTATTTTCTTTCTATAAATTTTTTGAAAACAGTTAACCACTTGTATAACCATACAAAGTATCTCATAAACCTTCATTGATACATTAACTGAAGTACTTAACATTTTTAAACTTCCACAACATAGTTACAGAGCCACTAAGGAACCTCCAAATAAAATACTTCAAATGAGTGTTTATATACCCTTAAGCTAATCCTTACTAACAAATATAGAAATAACACATAACATTGAGGTACTTGAAATCTAATCAGCAACAACTTTATCTTTTCCTTTACCTGTAAAAACAGCCAGAAGAAAGTTCTGGTGAGCTATGAGGCTCACAAAAGCTATGCAAAATTAAATAACAATAAAAATGAATTGATAAAATGAAATACAATATTGAGCTAATCATTGCACCAACTTATCATTATTTGAAAAGCATCAAAAGCATCATATTGAACATCATCCTTTATGTCATTTGAGATATATATTGAATATTTAATCTTTTAAAAGATTTGGCTATAATTTAAAATATTCAATGGAGCCCAGGTAAATCTGGCATTATCACCATTGAATTTCATAGAGGTCCCTTTTGCCTCTATAGGGGTCCCTTTTGCCCCACCTGCTATGCAGGTATCCATTTCCTTGGGGTCCCTTTTGCCCCATCTATAATTCAGGTTTCATATTGGGTCCCTTTTGCCCACCTGAAAATATAGATATCATAACAGAAACTAGTCAATCTTTATTAATTAAATATTCAAAAACCCTCATATTCATAATTCATATTCTTACCACTTATAAAACAGTACAAGTGTTACAAGAAGAGTTTAACATGCATTATCTAACAAATGCAAACTTCTTTCTTTAACATATTATCAAAAAGATTGAAACATCATACTTGATCAAATATTAATTTCATTTTTCCCATAAAAGACATTTGTTTAACACGAATATCTCAATATAATCTCATGGTTACTACGTAAATATTCATAATATATTGACTTACTCAGATCATTGAAAAGACATAATAAATATACTAAAAAATATCAGGAATTAACTTTACATAACTTACCTCCTTGACGAATCGTCTCTTCCAATTCTCTACTTCGCACCCTTTTACGATTGTAAGTCACTATAAAATCTTCTCTTTGCATGTATATGCAGGTAATTCCTAATCTTCCTCTTAACCTTCCTTCACTTCACTTAATCCTCAATTAGTTTGTACACTTGCAATCACTATAAACCATCACAAAATCCTATATAAATTACATTAAAAAATCTGATAACAGAAACCAATTACTTTCCCTTAATTCTTACTATCATACCTGAAATTTCTCCCAGCATAGCCAAATTCTCCAATTCTCTGCTATAGAATCTTCTTCTATTAATTTGTATGCTTACACCAAATTATTTATTTCTGCATCGCCGAACTCCACTATGCAAAATCCTCCTATACCAAAGCAAAATATTGCTTCAGGACCTGCACTATTGAATCCCACGGATTTTCCAAAAACTCATGGTTTGAATTCTTCTGAAATAGAAATCAATTCTTCTCTTAATGCATACTTACCCAGCAAAGTATTGAGCCTTCTCTTGTACAGTAACTTCAGCGATTATGCTATAGGAATTCCTGCCGAATAGATTTGTTGCGATTCCAAGCACTGTGCCGAACTGGTGAACAGTGATTTCTGCACTACCGAAATTTCTCCTCTCCCAACTTCCTTTGTGGCTTCCGTTAATTACTGCTTGTGTGGAGGATAATGCGATGTGAGGCCCACAACATAACCGCCTTCTACACACCCCTTTGGAAGCATTCGTTCAGGAATTAAAGAATTATCTAATTTAATTTAGTATATTTCTTACTAATATTTATTTACAATTTCACTAAAATAAACTTCATTTACCTGGTAATAATGAATATTACAGTACGTGTCCTCTAATCGGTGATTTTACCGCCAAATGGCACTGTAGGATAAACGGTTATGATCTGGGACCCTCTGAACCAAGTGGTTTTGCCGCCAAATGGCACCACAAATAATGGTTATGGCCAGAGTCAATATATTCCTTAGTGGCATCAAATCTTTGAGATATGAATTAATAGGATATGATTGATAGGTGTTGACCCCTATACCTAAAATCACGCGAGAAAGGATCCAAACTGGTGAATAAAGCAATATGCACCTTGGCGCCGCACGTCACTTGAAGGGTCAAACAACTCTTGATTATTAAAGGGACGGCGTCATTGCGATCAGGACACTGAATTTTATTAGGTCGAGGCCTCTTGCAATCGAATCGGATAAGACCGATCAAAAGGGAGGACCGACACCCAAAATTAAAGTGCAAGGCTAACCAAACGATGACAGATCGACAAACAGACTTCACTGTTGCATCTGAAACGTCACCAACATTTAGAATATACATTTTGTTTATTCAATTTGAAGCATCCATATTGGGGACACAGATATCGAGGCAATAATGCAAATTTCGAAGAAAATTGCCCTCATCGCTGTCTAAATGATGTTTGTTCATGAAACAGATTTCTCCATTGCGATCAAAATAATGTATATACTTAAGAAATATATTTTCTATATTCAATTTAGATCATCCAGAGTGATGACACGAATTTCAAGGTAAAACACGCATATCGAGGAAATTTGCCCCTACAGAGAAGGTACGATGTCGGATCAACAAACGAATAGCGCCATTGCGTCCAGAACGTCATCGACCTTCAGAATATCAATTTTATATAATTAATTTGGATCAACTGAGGTGGTGTCCTGAATTTCGAGGCAATTCGAATATGATGTGAAGGCGCACATATTAATTAAATGAGGCCTCAGTGATGATGGACGATGTCCAATCGACAAACGGATAGTTCCATTGCGTCCGGAACGTCGCCGACATTTAGAATATACCTTTTATTTAATAAATTTAGACCGTCTGAGATGGCGGCAAATTTCTAGGTAATTCAAATATGATTTGAAGGCATGCGTAGCGAAGGAAACGAGGCCTCAAAGATGCTCGGACAATGTCCGATCGACAAACAAACAACGACATTGTGTCCAGAACGTCGTCGGCATTAGGACTATACATTTTATTTGATTAAATTGGATCGTTTGAGGTGTTGTCACAAATTTCAAAGGGCGATTCAAATATGTTGCGAACGCACACATTACGAGGGAAATTAGCCTCGTCGGAGACGACACAACATCCGATCGACGAACGAACAGCGTCATTGCGTCCGAAACGTCGTCATTAAATTGGATCGTTTGAGGTGGTGCCACAAATTTTAAAGGCGATTCAAATATGTTGCTAGGGCATGTATTATGAGGAAAATTAGCCTCGTCGGAGGCGACACGATGCCAGGTCAATAAACGGATAGCACCATTGTGTCTGGAACGTCGGCGACATTAAGAATATTCATTTTATTTAATCAATTTGGATCAATTGAGGTTGTGGAATAAATCCCGAGGCAATTCAAATATGAACAAAGACGTGCATTACGAGGAAAATGAGGCCTCGGCGACACTCAAACGAAGTCCGATCACAAAACGGACTACGCCGTTGCAACCGGGACATTGGCAATACCTTAAATGCACTACCAATTTGTCTATTGTCGATATTCGACAAATCTGACATACTAAACGAGGTGATTACACACATTTCGAGGTGACGTGCACGCAAACCGAGACAAAATTTACAAATGTCAAAAAAAATCAATTTTTGAACGAAACAATGTGATTTTGGCCAATTGACACGTCACTGTTGTTTCAAACTGATAGGAGATTATTGCTGAGCATTAATTTAACCTCATTTTTTTGAAAAAAAATATATATATATATATATATATCAGAATATCAAATGAAAAAAAAAAAGTCATTCTAATTAATGCTCTTACCTCTTATTGTCAAAATTTTCTGCTTGAATCCCGTAAATTAAGCTTAAAGATCTCTGCTGAGTGACGTCGGAACAGTCCGTAAATCCCGCTGAAATAATATTTGCCTCGGACATTGCTCTAAGCCTCAATCAAATTCATAGCTCTGTCGTTAAAAAGGAGACTAAGTGAAGTCATTCTTCTTCTTCTTCGATTCTCCCACACACACAAGCTCCAGGTGAACGTTTGTTTCCAGCCACTCACTGTTCTAATAGCAAGCCGTCCACCTCTGCTTTACCGAATCCCTCCAGGCCGAGCCTCCAACCAGATTGCCGCAAACCCCTCAACCAACCGTCCTTCTCAGTTGTGGATAAAACTCCACGAGAGCCTAATCACTCCACTTTCCTGCCGAGGCTTATTCTCCCTCCAAAGCAGTTCATTCCTCTCTTCATACGAACTGAACTACAACCATCCTACTCCCACACAGCCGAACAAATCCAGTTGCAAAGTCATGATTTTTACCTAATCAAATAATCAGAACATCCCTCTCCATGAATGACATGGGATTTGGGATTTGATGAAGAGCCATTACAACGGGAAACTTTTTTCCTGAAAGCTAGCATGCAACTCCACGTGAAAGCTTTTCTTTTCTGCCAACAAATGATTCCACAGATCTTTTTCTTTCTCGCTATATGTAGTTGGAGCTACTATAGCAATCTCCCAGTAATCTCATACCTCCAACTTCTCTAACTATTCATTCCAAATAAATTGTCCAGCTCACTCCATTGCTTTAGCCCATTATGCCCAACTCTGAGGTATGATTTTACTATTAGTTTTATTCTTTCACCTTGTGGTTTGAGCACCTTGGTAATTAATGTGTTATTATGAGTCATTGTTTTCTGATTCCATGGATCTACCTTAGTGTGTTTTGACATTGCATTCAAGCTAGTACAGAGAACCTTCATTTTAATGAAAAATCTAGTGCTTCTAGATGTATTTAAATGATTTTGGAATCATTTTACAATTAAAATAGACAAGTGTTTAGATTACATGTTTTGCATCCGTTAACTAGTTAAATGGGGTCTTCATATTGGATTGTTTATGAGAGCATGAAGTTGTGGCATTTTCTTAAGCACTTTCTTCCTTGAAAGCTTCCCTTGAAGTGTGCTGGACTTATCCAATTATCTGCATCTTTGATAAACACTTGACAGACCATTACTCATTAAGGGAGATTTGTCTACTTTCATCTTGCTATTGTGATGGTTAATAGTTTGATGATTAATCAAATTGATAACACTGTTTGTGTAAATTGTTACTGGAGGTGTGTGTTTGTGTGTGAGAAAGAGTGATAAAAAAAAAGAGCACATGTGTGTGTATTCAGAAAAAAAAAAAAAAAAAGAGAGATTTTTGTGTATCTCGTTGTCATCATCCCCACCGCCAACAAGCAAAGGTATAATTTCTAAACTCAGATTTCAACTCTCTTCATTGGCGGCGAACTAGCAAACCCCCCACGTGCTCACGTAGCATTGTGGGGAGGAAAGCTAGTGCGACACCTACGACGAGGCGGGAAATCGCCTAAGATTTCTTTTCTCGTGGCTTGCAACGGGCCGGCAAACTCCCTACGCGCTCACGTAGCGTTGTAGGGAGGGAAACCGGCGTGGCGCTTGCGGCGATTTAAGAATCCCTCTTCAATGCTAGCAAAGAGCCAACAAACCCCCTACGCGCTCAAGTAGCATTGTAAGGAGGGAAACCGGTGTGGCGCTTGCGGCGAAGGGAATACAAAAAAAAAAAATGTGTTTTCTTTATTTTTATATAAGTACCTCCAAACTCTCACATAGTGCAGAGGGGGGAAATCTGTGCTTATTTCTAACATGTGTCTTCTTCTTATAATAAAAAAAAAATCCTTAAATGCTCATGTAGCGGGCGGGAATAAAAAAAAAATGCAACCGCGGTGTCATTTTGACACCTACCTGAAGCGCTCATGTAGCGTCGAGGGGAAGGTTGCTTTTTTGTTTTTCCCCTAAACGGGAGAGACGTCGGGAGGCTGTCGAAATTTTATCTAAAAAAGACAAGGACTTGTAAACTTTTGGACTGCAAAAAGACAAGGACTTGTAAACTTTTGGACTGCATTGGACTTGGACAAAAGAAAGAATTTTGACTAAAATTTGAACTTGACATGAACTTAAAACTTAAACAAACTTTAACCAAATGAATTGAATTAAACTCAAATTCAAATAAATGAGCAAATTTGGATGATCATAAAGGATTTTTTTTTATTGGACTTGATTGAACACATTTGACTCAAACTTGCACTTGTGAACTTTGAACTCAAGTAAAGACTTGAGTTGGACCACAGGGAACTCTTACCAGATGGACATGAACTCGAACTTGAAATGAACACTTATGGACTCAAACTCGAAAGAGCAATGCATGAAGCTCAAATAAAGTTGAACTTAACTTGAATAAAATAACTTGAGGCTTGGACATAAATGAGATTTAGCAAGACATTAAAATTCAACATTCAAGATAAGATTAATGGATCTTAAGAATGACATAATCAAGAAAGGAATTTCATATTGAAATTATCATTTCAAATCAAGATGTAAATGAATAAATGTGAGACTCATGAATCAATTGATTTATAAGAGCTCATCCATTCATATGAATAGGAGACTTGTGTTGAACACAATGTCAAACAATTGGTGCAAAAGGTATGTTGAAATTGTCATCCACATGTAAGTCCATTATAGACTAAAAGCTATGTTCAAAGGCAATGATGCTCGTATGATCTCTAGTATCATTCACTCACAAATGATGATAAGGTTCATGCAAATTGATTGGCTTGAAAAAATCTACAAGAAGCATGCAACGAGTGTCGGGGTGTTCTTACAATCCATTATAACATAAAAAAAGGAGCGAATGCTTCTACCACCTACAAGGGATTACAACTCACCAAAGTGAATGTAGTAATACCTTGCAGTTCAAATGTAAGCAAGAACTATGAATCTATTAAAAAAGGATGCGCAGGTGGACGGCATAATAGCATATACATGAAAAGGTTGGAGTAGCTCCAGTGGAAGATAAGATTAAAGAGAGTCATCTTAGTTTGTTTGGTCACATAAACGGCGGCCTTTCGATGACCCAAATTAGGAGAGAATATTATATTTGGCTTATGTTAAGAAAAGTAGAGGTAGGCCTAAAAAGACTTGGTTAGAAAATATTAGAAATGACATTTTGTTTATTAGATTTAAATAAGAATTTGACTCTTAACATGACATAATGGAGAAAAAGTATTCATGTAGCTGACCCTACATAGTGATATAAATACTTGTTGTTGTTTGTATTTAAGTTCCTCTACCAAGCTATGGAGATGTCAATAATCATGGTCTTCATAAAAAACATTGTATTTAGAAGAGCCACGAGTATGAGATTGTGTGCACAATAATGGTGATATTGGCAACAAGTGAGTGTATGTTAGCTATTGTGACTTATTTTTGGCTGGAGGCAAATAAGTTGGCCAATTCTAATCTTCAATTCATCTTTTATAATGTTAATGTGGTTGTTGGCTACTAGGATGAGTCTTCATTTTTGTTGAACTGAGTTCACCTCAAGATCTATGCAGTTGATAATGATGATGATGATGATGTCATAAATTCCTAGTGACTTCCAAACATTCAAGTTTTGAAGCCTCCACATGATTGCACTATTCTTCATTAATGCAATTGTTGGCGATTCTAAATATCTCCACCAACAGCTTTAGCTATTCAAATTCTAATGCATATGTAAATGGTACTTTTTTAAGACCTTGGTGTTAGCACGACTAAGTGACTATTAGCTTTGAATCTATGACACTCAAAATCTAATGTTGGAAGCAACTCTTTGTGTTGATTCTTTGAGTTCTTACCTGATCCTTAACACAGCTTACAAGTTTCTCAATTTCTTCTAGGCAACAGCAAATTATGTGATAAACAGTTGCTTGAACTAAACAATATTCACGATACTACCACGCAAAAGTTTTGAAGACCATCCCAATGGCACCTCCTTACATGTTGCAAAGACCATGTAGCCTTTTATAACATCGTTAATATCTAACAGTGAAGTCACTAATTCGAAGTACATGACCTACTGTATCAAATTTTCCATTAAATGAAGTACGGAATCTTAAATTTTGCAAGGGTTTAGGTTTTAGCTTTTTTTTTTTTAATAATGCATTTTTCAGTTGATATTTCTGCTTCTCAAGTTGCCAATGTCAAGGAGCATACTCTTCCCTATTGTCAAATCCCATCCATTGTTGGAGACAACTTCAAAGGTCTCGCACTTGGCAGTCACTTTTGTATGATAAGAGTCAAATGATATTTTTGGCATTTTAACTCTCATAGTATTCTAGTAACTCAATCTAGTACTCTTTGTATCATCTTCGTAATCCTTTCTTCCATTTCTACAAGTTGTCTATTTTTAATTAAGTATCATTTCTCTATGTTAACTGAGTCTTATATGTATTGCTGTTGTGCCTCCCGTAATGCTCGCTTTTGATTCTTAGCATCAATCCATTCTTATCATGACAATAAAGTTGATCGAGATTTGTCTGTGAGCAACACAAGAACATTAATAACTTTTTTTTTTTTTAAGAACAAATAACTAGAACAACAAGGAACACTAAATAAAAAAAATTGAGAGAGAGAGATAATCTAAAGAATCTATAGCGAGAAACTCTGAGATTTCACTGAATTGGAAAAACTAAAGCTTTAGTACAAATAATCTAGCCTCTCTAACTTTACTCCTAACCCACTATTTATAGATTCAAGCCAAAGTTCAGCACCATAGAAAAAGCTATATTTTAAGCTACATTAGAAACTGCATGGCAAGGCTTGATAATTACTTAATGCAAAAAAGTATAGAAAGCACGTAGCTTGAATACAAATAAGTTCCTTAGCTGAACTGACACTCTAGGGAAAGTTCTTGAATAACCAAGTTGAATGCTAACGAGTAGCATTAGAACTTGAGCGAGTTAATTTAAGGGGTGAGCAACCATGAGTGAATATTCTCGGGTATAGCCTTCATGAATTTGATCCATCAACTCGTGTTTACCGTAATTGAGGCGAGTTCTCCATGATGTTGCGTGTTGCTAGAGTCTAAGAGTTCAATATGATTCGTCTTCTTTGCTCGGCTGGCTTGCTTAATGCATCTAACTGGATTAACTTGACTTGGACTGAACCTTCAGGATCTTTTTAGATACAATATTCCATACATGTTACAGTAGTGCATAAAAGGCAAGGATATCCATTTTACATGTAGATTTGTTATGGGGGTCTAAAAGGTTAACTGCAATTGCACAAGAAAGCCACTAATTTAAAAGACAAGGTGGAGAGAGCACATGTCTTACCCCAAGAACGCAGATAGCTACAGTTTTCAGAGTGATAAGGCCGTAGTAGTCAACAAATGGCATCAACTGGATATCTCCATAGGCCTGCGATTCTTTCCATAATTCTAAATTGACTTGCTTTCTCTTGTGCTGAATGTCAAGGAAAAACAGCATCAATAAGAATACATCATAAAAATGATGCAATTATTCAATGAGTCAAGAGACAAGCACAATAGGGTACCCAAGTATTTACTTCTTGAATCGAATTTTAATATTCATAAGTGAAGATCTTAACTACAAAGCACACTAGAAATATTTTGAAGATCTTATAAAGCACTTCTCATCCAATCAATCAAATATCCATAGTTTGATACATCAATGAAAAGAATTAAAAAAGTCATGAAATTAATGGTCTGACGGCCTGACGTGCGGTAAAGATGAATGAGCTGTCATAAAATCAACTCAAAACCATCATAAAGCCCATTATGGTTGTTGACCTACAACCGCCAATCGGACCCAAACGTGCACGATCCCACTTCCCCCACAACCTTGAACAACTGCCGCACTCATGTCACAAAATGACGCCCTCCTTCATTCGGACTCTTACACTCTCATAAACAAACTCAAACAAGGAATAAGGTTGGGAACTTACCTATCGATCTCTCTTGGACGCCTGCTTCCTATCGCAAAGCCACACCGCTGATCTCCCTGTCCCGATCCAGCCCTCTCACGCAAGCAAGAATACCGAAGTTTTCTTCCATCTCCTGTAAGCCATCTACAAGCAGGAGCCATACCTCTAGGTCTCTCTAGAACCTAGCCATCCGTCGATCGAATCCCTCTGACCTCCATCCTCTTGTGCTTGTCTTCCCTAACAGACCTAGCCGACCTCGCCGGCCCCACCTCCAGTCGTCATGCCCCAGACCACCATCGTGCCCCAGCCTCACGCGACCATGCATGACTTCCGCCTCCATCCCGATCCTCTTCCTCCCTCTCTCTGTTAATATATATATAAATAAAATAAGATGAAATAAAAAAAGGGAGGAGATTTTCAAACATGTACCACAATAGGAGAAACTTGAAGGAAGTCTCGGAGTTGATATGATCCCCCGAAGCCCTTGGCCAACGATTTGATCTGGCTGAGTGGATAGAAGACTTGAAGACTATTGTTGAGGTCGATTCGCTCCCCCAAACTCCTCATCGTTGATTTGATCCATTTGAGTCGAGCCAAAATGACAAGTGCTCTCCCAAACCTCCCCTCGCGGCGAGGGGGCTTCAAAAGGCTGTCGAATTTTCGAGGGGAATAAAAATATATTTTTAAAGTAAAATCAAATAACTTAATCAAATAAGTACCACAACATGGGAAAATCGAAGGAAGTCCCGGGGTTGATTCGGCACCCGAAACCCTTGACAGTTGATCTGATCCAGTTAAGTGGATTGAAGACTTGAAGGCTATTTTTGGGGTTGATTCGCTCACCCATGCTCCTCGTCGTTGATTTGATTAGTCGAGTCAAGCCAAAAAGGCAAGTGCCCTTCCCAAACTCCCCTCGCAGGGAGGGGTCGCCGGAAAGCTGCCGGATTTTCGAGAGGAATAAAAACTATTTTTAAAATTTAATTAAGCCACTCAATTAAAATGTTGCACACAATTAGAAGAATCGAAGACTATTTTTGGAGTCGACTCGCTCCTCCAAATTCCTCGCCGTTGATTTGATCTGGTCGAGTCGAGCAAAAAAGAGCAAGCGTCCTCCCCAACCTCCCCTCGCGATGAGAAAATGTTGGGAGGCTGCCGAAATTAAAACTGACACGAGACTCTCACAAAATTAAAATTGTCATTTCAACCAAACACCTCTAGAATAACAAAGAAGATGATAACAAATGTGTCGGTTACGAAAAATCTTTTATTTGGATGAATTGTAATAAAACTATTTGAGTTTAAGGAGTCTTTGAGACTAAAATATAATATTGATGCAAATGAAAATAAGAAATTACTTCTTGATTAAAATTTGACGCATCTTTTAGCCAAATTAGAATCTTCCCTCTAAAGTCTTTGTTTGAAAACATTCATAATCTATTTTCATCTGTCTTAACAATGTATAACTAGAGTTCGGTTCTTTTAAAATTTTGAGAAATTCTTTTCAAACAAGAACCTTAGAAGCATTTTTAGACTCTTTCTATTGGATAAATTGTTTTATTAGTAGCTAGTCTCTTTGTTATGATGAGCATTTGGCACATAAGTATCATTCTATTATTCATTAAATCAACACGGCATTCTTCATGTTGTTGATAATGATTTTTTATTTAACCATTTGATGGAATATGTTGTTTTAATCACATCGAGCCTTGCAACATTCATTATTGTATTGCATTTAATGATTGCAAGAACATTCTTTTGACAACCAATAATTTTAGAGAGATCTATTCAAAGAGTTGTGTTAATGCGAGGAGATGTCTCCTTTGAGTCAAATACATTAGACCATTCTTACACTATTAGCATATTAATAGGAGCATCACTTGACTTCTTCCTAGCTCTCTTTAATGATAATTATCCTTCATTTGTTAAAAGAAGGCATATCACCAATACAAAAGGAGCAATAAATTTGTAGTGTGCATAACTGACCTATAGGAGATAATAGGTCGTAGCAATCAATGTAGTTAACTCACAAGAAAGAACACGATCTCCTAATGTCTATTGAATAAACATTCCTTATAAGCTATATTGAACTTGAATGAATTAAACAACATATCTTCTACATATTACAACTCAAACCTGATTTAAAGTAAAGCCACCAGATCCGCAACACTTTTTCAAGAGGACAGAAGGTTATATCTTTATAATAACTTCAGTCTGTATATTAAAAGACTCTTGCATGTGCTCCAATCAACTTGTTAAAATTACAAACACAATGTCCTGGAATGTTGTGCAGGGCTAAATGCTCACTAATATAACATTCTATTTTCAAATTAAACATAACCCGCATGTGCTCAGACAAATGCAATAAATTTACAAACACCAATGTCAAAGAATGTTCCGCATGTCTAATATTTCAAGTCTCATCCTCCTAGAAAAGATTGGAGTCGACCTGACTTTAATCATAAAATACCTCCCAAATTCCTAAAAAAATATAGTAACTTTAATGTCACCCCGATGATGACCGTGTTGATGAGAAATCATAACCGAAGGGGTTAAATTTCAAACCAATAAAAGGTTGAATTCTTAAAATGAAATATATCACTTAAAAACTTACAATTAGAACTCATCCACTTCCCGGAACAGTTTGTCGGGGGTGATAAATTTGAAATTTACCTCAGCTCACAAAGAGCGAATGTCGTGTCGGGTGTATCACTAAGATTCATCCTCAAAAAGTCTATTGCCAATAGGAACGTGACACGTGCCCTCTGATAGGGTCGTTTTGCCACAAAATGACATCATTATATTACGATCATAGTCAAAGCTCGTATGTTCCCCAACAGCGTTAAACTCTTGAGCAATGAATCATAGGGTATATTCGACCTACATAAAACCCTCTATCAACAAAGGTGGATTCAGATCTATCCCCTTAGACAAAGACCAACCTAAGTCTACAAAGTATTCTTGGACGAAGAAACTCATGGCTGTCGATAAGATATTTTCTATCAGGTTGGGTCGACTACCTCCTCTGACTAAGTAGACTAAGGAATATGATAGTCAGAAATGATAGAATGGGATCTTGATCGGGCTCGTCTTCATTCCCCCATCACCAGTTTTAAGTTTATGATGATAGATTTAAAGTCTCAAACTCTAAATTTCAATACCATAATTCAAACAATAAAACTGTTGCTATTATACGTTGGATTTACAATATATGCGACCTCTTTAAAAACTAGCCTTAATCGAAAGTTTTCTCTTGTTATTGGGAGGAGTAATTAACTATAGGGGCTTGCGCCTATAGGGAACCAGAACTCAGATCATAAAGTCCTCGTAAAATGAGGGCGAAATCTCTAAGTAGTGTCTTATCTAAAACTCAATCTGTCTTCTGAAAATTCACCCGGAACCTAAGCTCTTTAAAACTCTCTGCTGTCACAAACAAACAGAAAATAGAGACTGAGGCGCGTCGAATTTTCGGAGCCCACAATGGCTATGTAAAGGAACAAAATAAACCATGTTGAAGATCGTGAGTATGCTTCTGCCGATGCAGAGTGAAATGTACTTAGCTTTACCATTGAATTGCGCGTAAATTCTATTTCCATTGATTGAAGACACAACCTCTGAATAACAAGAAGACATTTAGCGGATATAACAAAGCTATTTGCTGAACTGAAGAAGTACAACTTACAAGTCCGATGAGGAAACGCACAGCAACGTCTCCAGACCTAACTGCTTCATACTGCATCCAGGATTTCCTTATTGCCTGCCGCCGAGCAAAATTGTTACTTGATGAGAACACCCCAACAAGCATGAACGCCCTGCGCTTTGCAATCTTAGGAGCCTTGAGCTTCTCCACGTCACCAACCAACGCAAGATCTTCAAAGAAGGGTAAGCCATTTGCAAAACAGGACAACACCTCTAAAGCTCCCTCAACCTTTACTCCACTCACTGACCACGGGTCAAGACTCTGCAACCATCATCACAAATCATTAAACTCCAACTACGACAATCAATTTTTCGATAATTCATCAAATCATGATTGATCAAGAACATATAACCTCCTTATACATGAATGAGGTCTCATGTCGCCCATTCACCGTCATGTGGAAACCATCAAGTCCTGCCCACAAAGTGCTGGTGAATGCTTGACCTTCAGTGAAGGGGAAGTTGATGCTCATGTGAGAACTCCTTTTCTTTCCATCAACAACACTGCCGTTCAGCCTATCCTCAAGGATACTCTCACCAGAATGCACATTGCAGCGAACAAGCTCATCAACTGTATCCATTTTCAGTAGAAATCTGCTCATCAATTCACAAGAAAATTATCAAAGAACTCATCGAATATCTCCTATTGAGGGTTAAAGCTTTACCTTTCAGGTTACCATCAGGCTCCGGGCACCACTGCCAGTCGATCCAACCAAGTTCAGGTGTCCATGAGCTCTCAGCAATGGTCGATGAATCGCCGAGGCTGACGTTGTACCGAAGCACGACATGCGGCGGAGCTCCGCTTCCGACGAGATCAATATAGAAGGGGCCGGAGGGTATGGCAACCACATTGATGGCTGAGTTTTCGGTGAGGCCGCAAGGAATTGTGAGGAACGTGCCATTGCTTCCGCTTACAGCGATGGCGGAGAAAGGACAAGAGGTCACAGATGCGTTGGCGGGTTTTGGTTGGATGTCGGCCGCGAGGTTGCTCCAGACAGCGGCGGCCTCGCGGGTTGCGGCGGCGGCTGTGGGAAGGGAGTCGGCGCGAGAAAGGAGGGAAAGGAGATAGGGCCAAGCGAGCGTGGGAGTGGGATTAGGAACGGTATCTTCGGCGGAGGAAATGAGGGGGGTGAGACGGAAAGGGGTGGAGAGGAGTAGCGTTTACGAGTTGAGATACGGCGGGGGGTAGCAGAGTTGGGTGAAAAAGAGTAACGGAGGAGGAGGAAGACGGCCAGGGAAAGGATGAGGATGCCGCCGGACCACCGCTTCATCGTCGGAAAGGATTATAATCAGGGCTTCGAAAGCATGCAAGTAAGAAGCATTGTCGCCAAAAGGGAAATGGGATCTGCGCCTTGCTGGAGCGGGAAGCCTGCTAGTAAGCTGGTGGAATGGAGACGACGGTGGAGGTTGGGGGAGTCCATTTGATGGCGAAAAGGAAGGGAAATTCTAAATAAAATTTTAAAAAAATAATATCTGCCAACTACAAAAGATGTGATGGTTGCTTCGAATGTTTCTAAGAATAAAAAAATAAATGAATTTTCAAGAAAGTTTTATTTTATATCATGCAATACTAAAATTTGTTCAAGTTTGTCAAAATCTGGACAAGAATAAAAAAATTCATGAGTGATTCAAAATTTGATGGAATCGAATGATATAATAAATATTAATTTATATGATATATAAAGGGGAGAGAGATAATTAATGACAAATAAGACAGATGATAAATACAACTAATTATTAATGAGCTAATGAGTGGCGACTCATAATAGTGAATGACGAATTGAATGATATCAAAAACATTAATACCATGCAACTGATCGATATAATACATGCAATTGTTATGATATATGATATGATATTGATGATATATAATTGTTTGTATGACTATGATTAAATATATGTTATGCATTGATTTTAGGCCAAATTATAAAATAGATCACATTTTAGGCTAAATTAAGTGGTAGAAGTGCGTTATCAAAAAAATTTAAAAAGGAGTGAATATGTAGTATCAAGTAATGTATACATAACCAAAATATATTAATCCAGTTTAACAGAAACAGGATAATTAAATTATGGTTCCTATAGAAACTGTAACATTAAAATTCGGAACATTAAAATCCGGTTTTAATAAAAATAGGATTTTAAAATGATTTTTTCAAATATATTTTTTAAAAATTTAAATCATTTAAATTTTTTAAAAGTTTATACGTTATTTAATGGTATTTAAATTAGAATTAAAATTCATTTTTAAAAAAATGATTGTTAATTTATCTTTTATATTTTAAAAAATTTCTATTAAGAAAATTAATTTGTCTTTTATGCTTAAAATATATTTAAATTGTACTTTAACTGTTAATTAATAATTATTGAGCAATTTAATATATAAATTGATTAATATAATAAAATTAATGATTAATTAAAAATAAATTAATTATTAATTAAATTTTAATATAAAAATTTTATATTTAGAATATATTTTTTTATATTTAAAAAAAGAATTAATGTTTAATTTATCTTTTGTATTTATTAAGAATTTTTAAAATGAATTGATTCTTAATATATATTTTAATTAAGATTGAAATGAATAATAAATAGTTTTAGTTTATTGTTTGAGTAATAATTTATTTCAATGAAATTATGATAGTTTATTAGTTACAATATTTAGTTATATTTGTAAATTTAGTTAAAATAAAATTATTTTAAATTAATTAATGAATAATTTATACTAATTATGTATATAATTTATTATATTTTAAAATAAATTATTAGCATGTGATTTTAATATGTACTTACTGTGGACATTAGAATCCTCTATCCAAAATTTTATTCAGAGCATAGGATCTTTATAACTCGTTCATTGTGCATTGACATGTTATGTAGTTTGCAATAGTCTGTCACATTAGATGACTTGTAAAGTTGTAAGGTTCATTTCAAGTTTTATTGTGTTTTATGGTTGCGAGTGATGATTGGATATGTTTAGTCTTTGCTATTTAAAGGGTGCATAAAAGACATGGAGTATATTTGTAGTTTTTTTTTTTTTTACTTGAGTTATTCAGAATATTTTGGTCATGTATGGAGAGGCTTAAAAGAGTCCCCAACAAAGAAAATTTTGATGATGCAATCCATATAATGCATGCTTGTATAACACGAGCCAGTGACACTCTGTTGGAGCAAAAGGATAATACAAATGAGATCTTTAGTTGTTGTGTCCATGAATGGTCAGAAGATGAGAATGATTGCCTCTAGAGTATGTATGCTGAGGTAATGAGGGTAAAACTTTACAGGACAAGACATTTCTTAAATGTCGCTGGTTGGAAATATCTTTAAATTAGGTTCTGGGAAGAGAATGATCACCTTGTCAGCCCTCATTTCTTGTAGATGCAGTATCATGAGATGAAACTCCATAGAGATTATAAAAACCCTTTAAGTAAAAGAAGTTAAAATCTTAAACATCGAGACCCCTTTTGATATAATAGTTAAAATTTTATTAAGAAACTTCACAATTAAGCATGCTCATCCTAGAGCAATTTTGGGATGAGTGGGGAAGTAACTCCAACAAGATCAAAATTTTGAGGCTCTTAAGCCAAAACGGACAATATCTTCAATAATTAAGAGTTTGGGTTGTTACAAATAGCATTAGAGTGATACACTAGCTGGAAGATGGGAACTAAGTGTCATAAAAAACAAAGCACTTTACCATGGAAGTCACCTCTTAAACCGTTTATGGAATAAAGTGCTTCATGATGTGAGCCACCACTACTTGAACTTATAGTGGCCACCTTTAGAATCTTATCTGCCAGTTGGATAATTCTAGGTGAAAGATGCTGATGAGAATTTTAGTTACATAAGCGGGGAGAGATTATGAAACTCATTTACTAAAAGAAGCTAAACTCTTAAAGATCAATGCACATTTTGATGTAATGATTATAATTTCATTTAAGGAACTCTACAGTTAAGCATACTCATCCTAGAACAATTCTGTTATGGGTGACCTACTGAAAAGTTACACTAATAATACAAAATTATGAGGCTCTTAGGCCAAAGCTGATAATATCTTGATAATTAAGAGTTTGA
The DNA here is from genome assembly GCA_019514585.1 of Dendrobium officinale. Classification (NCBI taxonomy): domain Eukaryota; kingdom Viridiplantae; phylum Streptophyta; class Magnoliopsida; order Asparagales; family Orchidaceae; genus Dendrobium; species Dendrobium officinale. The sequence goes on along the minus strand of CM033684.1, from coordinate 26,443,933 downwards.
GTTGTTACAAATGATGACGATCATTTCCCGTCAGATGTTGACTGTAGCCACCTTAATATTGAGCATGTCATTTTATATCATCATTAGTGTTCGAGATTTGACCAATTCATTCTAGATTTTTTACAAAGATCGGATGAAGGAGTCATTACTTGATGATAAGCATAGACAGTTATTCAATGCTGAAAATTGGCAAGATTTAAAGAATGAGTTTAAGTTTTATATGAAATGCTGTCCAACTCAAACACAGATTTTAAGCACGTCTGCATATGCTGCTTAGGAATTAGTAAATCTATGTGTTCATCTGAATGTTATCTTTGTAAACCTCTTTTATATTTTCTTCACTGTAGTTTTTATATTTAATATCAAGCGTGTCTAGATATTTTACTATGGTGTATTGGTCGGTTACATGTGCTTCCTCTTAAAAAAATTATATGTTTAGGATGACTACGTTTGAATCATTATTTTTTTTTTGTTAAATATTACTCCACATGCATTACTAATTTATTTATGCGAATTAATTTGTAATATATATATATAATGTTATGCAATTAATAAAAATAAAAGATAAGTTCATATCATAGAAATAAAATGTATGGTCCAATTACATAAACACAAAATACATGATGTCAATGTATTCCCCTACTTCTTCTTCTTACATTTGGGGATGGTTGCACTCCCAAGTGTGTACCTATCAGGTGGTCAGCTTCTCCTCGGATATAACTGGGCATTTGCAGCATCTTTACCTTATCCATTCAAGTTTGCAATGCTTTGTGTTTGTTGAGTTTACTGAAGGAGCTCATGCTACTATGTAGGAGAGTGTGATAATTCGAATGGATTCATCCATACCGGGATCTGCATCCCTAACGTGTGTAGCTGCACTTGTTGCAATGCTTGAGTTTCTATATGGTATACGAAGCACTACTGCCTCATTGTAGGCCGTACTAAGTCCAACTTTGTCTTGATGGTCATGCCTCTACGAAGCTTGCCCCCCTAATCATGTTAGCAAATCCTACAGCGAACTGTGATGGCACAATGAAGTCTCTAGAGCCCACATATATTGATTGTCTTACTGGTTCATATGTAGCTATTGCATGATTGCTCTGTCCCATTATCCTGGATGGAGCATCTGATGTAGACTTCCTTGATATCTGATGCTCATCATAACTTTTGCTAGACTACTGTCTCCCATGTTCCTCAGTGGAATCAAGCAAGTTATAGTCAATGAATAAAGAGGCATTATGCCTTGAGTACATGTCATCATAGTCGTCAAGGGCTTACTGCATAGAACTTGCACTTTTGTTATGCTGACTGGCGAATCGGTGGGCAATATGCCTGCTACGTCTGATGTAACAAGTCTGTATTTTTGTATTGTAATGTTTCTTGAAATTATGATTAATTAAATAAATTGAACATTTGAATCAACCTTACCATCATTCGCTTTTCTGAAGACCTTGGGTAGAAACTCTCTGGAGGTTATTGTGGAACATTCAATATGTATAGGGAAGCCCGCGACCGGTACCATCTCATGTATAAATATAACTCCCCCTTCCATTTCCCTCAGGTGGAATGATTGGAATGATGAGTTTATGCATATTATTCCATAGAGTAATTAGATTCATATGATATTGTGTCCAATCAACATCTTCTTTGCCACGCCCATTAATGCACTTGAAGGTCCTCTCGATGGGTCGTATATATGTGGACTGAATACCGTCAAATTGGTGCATTACTCGATCAACCATATGCCACTCAACCCACTTCCAGCGAATCAGCGGTACTCGTGCTCTGCATATCTTTGAGGACACTTGGCATATAGGAGGTAGCATTGCAATAAGTTCACCACTATGTGGCGTCATCATAACCTGTTGAGACAAGATTTTGTTAAATTAGTTATTTATGCAATTAAAACATCCATGCTTCTCACTCATGAACAAGTAGCAAGCTTTGACGCAGTCCATCCATCTCGTCCTGATAAGTTAATAAGTTCAAATTTCTTACAAACGGTCTTCCACCCACAACGTAAAATAATCTTTAAACATTATAAATGAATGGATTAGGTCATATGATTCACACAAACATAACAGTAAATTATACCTGTAACCAATAGATTTCTCGACAATATTGACAAAAGCGGGTACTCATAGTGTTGGTCTACCGACATGCAGTTGCTCCCAAGACCAAACATGCAGTAGTGACAAACATCGAGCAATACACAATTTGTTGGGCTTTGTCGTCAAACATAGTTCTCTGTATAAGTTTGTGATGACCAAACTGCCTACTGACATCCTACTGAACCGCATCAAATCTTCCATAAAAATAAATTAAAATTTAATAATAATGATTACAAAATGCAATTTGGTCAACTAATAGCAATGAAAAATAAAAAAACAAAATGAGTAAATTTTCCTCAAATGGCTCATCATACACAAAAACAAAATTAAATCTAAAGCATGACAGAGCTTCAGTATATATATAAATCGCCTGATTAATACTTTTTACTAAAGAAAATATTTCATGTTTATTTACTATACTAATTAGTCAGTAAAGGTGATATAAAAGGTCTTTCTTCGAGTTATATATATATATATATATATCAGGTGCAAACATAACAAATTTGCAAGGTGATATTAAATTTGTAAGCTTAATCTTAACCTAAATCATAAGAAATTCATATTTTTGCAAACATAATAAATTTGTAAGGTCATATTAAATTTGTACGCTTAATCTTAACCTAAATCATAATAAATTTATATTTTCTAAGACGTCTGGGATTAGGTGTAAACATTAAGAAAAAATACTAATATTATAATATATGTTACATAATCCGAAAAATATAATTTATATTGGTACTGTTTTGACAAATTAATCCATTAATAAAAAAAAAATTATTGAGATATGTGATCTAATATTTTATATTCTGACATCATTTGTATAAATAACTTAATCACTTATTTAATTAGAGAATCAAAGAATAATATATAATTTTCATATAAACATATATTAAAAATTAGAAATTGATAAAAATATATTCAATAAATTTTTAATGAACATAATTCCATAATTCTTTTCCACAATAAATTTACATTACAATTAATCAAAAAGGATGTTTTTAAAAGAAGATTTAAACTACGATGTTTTCTGTAACTTTGTCTTCCCTAAAAATTAAGACTGGTTCTGCCCCTATTTGCTCAGATCTCACCAATACTATCAAGAAATATTTCTAAAAAAAAATACAAGCATTGCATTCTCAAAATCGACAGATCTCTCCTACATCCTAAACATCAACAATATTTCTAAAAAAATACAAGCAATCTCAAAATCAAAATATCATTCGATCATATTCTTACAGATATCTCAAATTTATAATTAATATCTAATTTACATGACCGAGCAACATAGCATTATATTAAATAAAATATTTCAGCTAAAAAATTTATCTTAAAAACTTGTAGAAAAATCTTTAGATTTCACGCACATAATTGACAGTGAACAAAATATTTCGAAGAAACCAAATTTTCTTAATCCGGTGGTTTTTATACAAACTGGATTTCTCCTCTTCATTTTTGCTCCTTTTTAAATTAATTTGAGAATCCGCTCCTATAGCTTATATTCGTATAAAAAGCTACTCATTTTTATAATTTGGCCTTGACTTTAGCTATTGATATTGATATTTGATGGACTTTTATGCTTATTATGTAACTTTTACATATTTTTAGGTTAGAGTAATGAAACATGAGGATGATCAGAGTTACTAGCATCTAGTAGCCTTTCTCTTTTATGGTCATTATGTATTCATTTTGATGACCTCATTTATTGTATACCATGAATATATTCTGGGAAGTAATACTCACCATCTTGATAATCTTTTATCGATCAAGGCAGAGCAACATAGAATTGAAGCAAAAACTATCATGCGTGCATTAAAATTTTAAAAAAAAAAACATGATAGCAACCAAGATCAGGTCAATTATGGCTAAATACAACTAATAGCGAAATCAAAACACATATACTCATGCATAAATAATCTTATCTCAAAAATTTGCAGAGGAAATCAAAATTTTTGGAAGATATATGGACAAAAAGAATTGAAAAATTATTATTATTGGTGAAAATCACAATATGAATAGAAATTAGTTGAAACTCACAGCTAACAATATTGTAAGGTAATGATGAATAGAAACTGAGCATTGCTTAGGTTAGAGGATAAGCTAGCGATGATGAATAGCATCGATGATGCCTTTGCCTCAGGTGGTACGTAGGTCGCACTCGGGAATGAGAATTAGGTAAAGGTTGAGGATGAGAACGAGAAGCTGATGAACAATGATTAGGAATTAGTAATTAGGATTTAAGAAATAGTTTTCTTTGATTTTGACGATTTGATCTAAAATCAATGGCCCATAATTGACTATTTCTAAACCATATGGTTTATTAAAAACCAATCTCATCCATTGACTTAGTGGTCAAACTGCGGTTTCCTCTCGTCACACATGATTCCACTAGAATGTGGTTTTCAAAGCAGATGGAATCAGCTGGCTAACCGGTTCCCAGTTCAACCAGTTGAACCAGTTGATCTGGTTTCGATTTTAAAACTATGAATTCATCAATTATATTCTTGATGTTTGCCATTTTGAAAATAAGAAGCTACTTATCTTATTCCCAATGCCTTCTCATTTCTAGTGATCATCATTCACTTAGATCTAAGTTGATATGTAAGAAAGCTTCAAGATAAAATTTGTTTCATAAATTTAATTATTTATATTTAAAAATATCATTTGGCACTCTAAGGACATTAGCCAGCATATTATATTATTTGAATTAAGTTTAACCTCAAGAGAACTTAATTCAAACCTTTTTTACACTTTTGATCAATATTCAAATATGGTTTGAACAAGGTTCAAGCAAGATTTGAATTCTGAACATGGTTTAATATTATTTGAAGCTGGTTGAATTATGGTTCGAACAATTTTTTTATCATGATTTGAATGTAGTTTTAATATGCTTTGATTGTAGTTAGAATAAGGTTCAAATAATATTTGATCAAAGTTTGAACAATATTCAAACATTATTTGATAATAGTTTGCATATTGTTTAATCATGGTTCAAATATTATTTGATTAATGTTTGATCATGCTTTGAATTTTGCTCAATTTATAATATTTTTTTCTCATCGTCTCCTTGAATATGACATGAATGAATTATTTTGTTGTATATAGGGATTTATGCTCTAATTATATGTATAGAAAGGCATTATACCACTCAATTCCCATGTAGAGTTGGGGTATTTAAGGGGTTGTATTCAAGTTTACGCTTTACTTGTGGCTAAATTATATGCTAATAAAATTGCTTGCCACTATAGATTTATATGCTAAATGCTCACAACTAACACAAGTGCACATGTCAACCAAGTAATAAAGTGTTATGAGAAGAGTGTCAATCCCACAAGGAAATGTGTGTATCATAATTGACTCTAGTATTGCTTACTTAAGCAACTACATTTATCATATGCAATGAACCAAGGGTTAATTATTCAAACTACTGTAAAATATAGAAAATAGTTAAGATAACCAAAAATAAAGGTGTTTTGGACTTATGATGGTGAATGAATATATGTTCTCTTAATCCGACGCATCTATAATAGTTATGAATCAGAGCTTATGCACCTTTAGATCTCTTTTGAGCTTGTAAAGGTTTAAAGAAAATTATGGCCTCTCTACCATTATTATATCTCCATATATCCTAGAATTCTAATCATACTAGTAATCCATTTCAATACTCTCAATTATTCCAATATTTCTTTGTCGACAATGTATCACGTTACATTTTAAATTTATACATGGTTATTACACAAATTAAATTAAGCATGGGTGATATTAAAAATAATAATTTACATTTATATATAAGAGTCTACATTAGGATATACACAAACTTTTACATCATTAGTCCAAAATTAAAAGTTTAGCTGGACATATAAATAAAATTGAACAAAAGACTTTTCATTACTTGCTCAAGGAAAAAGTATAAATAGAAAAGATGAAGAAAATAACACCTGGGAAGAAGAATTCCAAGCAGACCCTGCATTTGGACTTTTTTAGAAGTGATTCTCTCTTTACACTCCTTTCCACTTTTAAGTGTGATTTTGATCTCTAGAAGGACAACCAACCACTCTACTACTCACTATCCTCTGGTTCGTCCATTATAAAAGAAAGTATAAAAAACTATTCATACTTAACATAAACAGGCTCAGGTTCTACGGTGCTCGACAAGGTGGTGTTGTGGTGTTACAATATGAACTAGCACATCGACACTACTTAATGTACTCCGTTGTGATTTTGGGCTAACCTGGCATGATTGTTGGTTGATCTGGTATTACATTTTGTTGACATGGAGTTATGCTTCTTTTCTCTAACTATTCCACTACGATATTGCAAAAGATGGGTGTTATGAAAATTGACCACATCATCCAACACTATAATAATCTAAATATTGGTGCTTTGATGTTAACTTATATTCAATTTTCCTTAGGCTTTCGTGTCGCAATGTTCACTTATGGCACTATGATGTTGAGTAGCTCTGTTGTGTTAACCTTTGTTCTTGTGGGGAACTAAATTAAATGCAATTTTGTTATGGCTTTGTGCTGCAATATTCTATTTTTGCACTAGGGATGTTGTGGCACTAATAGTTTTGGCGCTGTGGTTCTAGTTCTTAACTTTGTATATTTTGATATTTTTCTTGAGGTATTCCTGTATAACATCAACTATATCACACATCTTTATTAGAATTTAACATAATAAAAACTCATCATAATTTTTTCATAACATTTATGATTGAAAATCTTGTAAGGCAAATTTAGGTTGATGACCTTAATGTTAATTGTGAAGTATCATATTTTTTCAAATCATTTAATGTCCTGAATTGAGGTTCTTTGGGGCCGTAATTCATGAGCTATAGAGAGTGGGAGCTACTCCAATGTGTTTAATATTATAGGTAAGTATATTATATTTGTCATAGTAGAATGCATTGATCAATTAATAAACTTAATTATTAAAATTCTCATATAATAAGGTACCTACCTTAATTCAAAAAACCTTTTAAACATGCCTGTCAAGCAAAATTAGCTCCAAGATCTCTAAAACAAGGATTCTCTCCCTCTTTCTCTTTAGCCAGCTACACTTACTAATGAGAAAAATGAATTTTAAAACTTATTTATATATTTATAAACCTAATGCTACAGTGCTATCTTCCCCAACACTAGAATGCTTTAAAGGGAAAATTACATATTCAAGATAGTGAGCACAATGTCATATCACCACCTTTTCATAATGTTATAGCAGTATCCATTTGGCGTCCAATCTAACAAAGAGGACAAGCCCATAACCTCATCATTTTAGCACTGCAATGCTCCCAAGGAGAAATTTTCACTTAATATTTTTTCAATTCAAACTATAGTTCAATTTCACGATTAAATTAAACATATAAATAATTCAGAACATTTTTAGAAATTTAATAAATGCTAAACAAAACTAAATTAATACCAAGTTTAGTTTAGGTCATCAATGTATAAGTAGTCATTATATGCTTACCTCATTAGAAAAATGTCATCCTCATTATTATAATACATGTACTCATTTGCCTCATTTCAGCCTCTTTCTTCCATATGGCTTCTTTATTAGTCATGTGCTTCCATTGAACCCTAACCATAGGGTTCTATTTGTTTCTCATTTGTTCTATATCATAGGCTATATTACGATCTATTCTTTCTAATATATCAAATCAAGTTATACCTCCCCTTCATCTTCAAGAATTCCTTACATAAGATCAATAACTCATTTTCTTAGCACAAACACGTGGAACATATTATACACATCAGATATATGATCAGGAAATAATAATATGTAAAAATATTTTCCAACTCTATTTATCATTTCAAAAGGTTCAATATACCTTGGATGAAAGTTCGTTAGGGATGTTAAGCCCTATAGAACTGGCCCAAGCTAACCAAGAGGGGGGGTGAATTGGTATTTTAAAATTTCTTTTCATAAAGAATAAAAAAATGCATAAACCAAAATCACACAACAAAAATAAATGCGGAATTAAAAGTGCGGAAGCAAGAAACAAGAACACAAAAATTTATAGTGGTTCGGTCAAACCTTGACCTACATCCACTCCTTGGAGGAACCCTCCAAGTATTGCACTAAAATAAGTGTCTCTCCTTTAGCCCCCACAGCTAGGCGGAGAAGCCCTTACAAAATCACTTCCACCTTCCCCGGTGCGGCGGAGTCGCCGGGTCCTTTGACACCAAAGAGATCTTCTTCTTTGGTGAACTTACCTCGAGACAAGCCTTGAATCCGATGGTACTAAGGTGCGAGTTCACCGGAGCAACCGTGTAGAATCCCCTCCACACTCCCTTGAGTTCCTCCCCCTCACAGGATCTTCTCCCTCTCAAACTCCACCCTTTCCTCTCTCCCTTTCAAGCTCTCTCTTCAAGTTTCCCCCACAAGAACGAAGCTACAATGGCTGCCAAAGACACTTACAAAGTGCCTTGCCATAGCTTAAATAAAAGCTCTTAAAACGAGCTCATTAATGCAAGTTGCCGTAATTATCGTCCAGGATGATAGCCAAATCGTCCTGGCCGATTAGTTTAAGTATGAGGAAAATCGTCCTGAATATCCCCCTGAAATGAAGCTGGACGATGTCTAATCGTCCCGGACGATCTTGCGATAGGCTTGGACGAAATCCCCATTAATTGCTTTCCAAAACTGCCGGAGAAATTTTGGAAAAATTGCACTGGATCGGCCAGGATGATATTTTATAGTCCAGGCTGATATACCAGGACGATATCCAAAAATAAGATTTTCCTAAGTAGATATGGCGGCAGATTCTTGCTGAATTGAGCCGATCCTCCTGGCCGATATAAAATCGTCCAGGACGATGTGTTTTGCAAAAAGACGGCTGCTTTAATGAGGATGCCCTAATTAGGGTTTCTACTTTAGTCAGATCGTCCAGGATGATATAAATATCGTCCCGGACGATGTTACCAAAAATAAAAATCTTTTAGGGCACAATAGAAAATCTTCCAACTTACAAATCATCAGATGCCACATCAAATACAACAAACTCAAGAAAGGAAAAAAGATTACAAACTGACACAGACCTAGTCTATCCAAACTTGAGCTGGTTCCATATTGCAGTTTGATCGTGTGGACCTGAAACGTTAGCACATAAGGCAATCGTAGAGAAATAAGGAATGTTTGCTATCATCAAAATCATAGATCCGCAACATTGGACTCAATTTTTCTTCTATACCAAATCTACTCACACCCTTCAAAAGGTTGACCTTTAGGAATACAAAGTCACCTACCTAAAATTTAATAGACCAATGCTTTGGATCATTATACTTTTTCTATCTATCCTTGGCTACTCTCAATCTATTACTAATCAATTTAATTTTCTATATGAAATCATCTACTAGTTTAAGACCCATTAGTCTCCTCTCTTCCACCTATATCCATGATAAAGGTGTCATGTATCTACTACCATAAAATGCTTTGTCTGGGGCCATACAAATGTTGGACTAAAAATTGTTGTTGAAGTAAAACTCAATTAGAAACATGGTCCTCCCATCTTCCTCCAAAGTCTAATATGTATAGCATCAATAAATTATTGATTAACGAGATAGTCCTTACATAATAACTATCTGTTTAGGGATAAAATGTTGTACTAAAATTCAGTCTAGTCTCTAAGTGTGGTAGTGGGTATCCTTTTGGTTATATTAATGGCTAAAGATACTATGGATCTTTTATTAATATTTATAAGGGTGTTATAGAGTTTATGATGCAATGATGAGGGTTTTAAGGGGGTATAATAGTAAGAATGCTAAGATTAGTCTTGTTTGGGCACATTTGGGTTAATTTTGAAGAACACTTTAGGAAGTGACTTTTATATGGGTTAAATACCTATAAATGATGGTGAAATGTTAGCTTATAATGTGAATCTATTATTTAGAGTTGATTTTTTAGAGTTAGGTAAAGTTCAATAGGATATTGAGGTGGAGGGAATAAGACCATATCAAAGTGTTCTCTAGTTGAGCCAATGGCTATGTGGAAGTACTTGGAATGATTTTATGAAGTGGAAGAAGAGTTGTAAATAGTTTAGATTGGGTGTTTAAGGGGATTTGTAAATAACATACAAGAAATAAAAATAAACACCTAATCGCACCAAAGAAAAGGCATACACTTCAAGCCACCAAACACCAAGAAAATATGAACACTTCTCCCAAAAATTACTCCATTCCAAAATTAAAAATTAAATTGCATATCTACCCAAATTTATAGGCATTACAAATTAACTTTTGGAGAAAAATTAAAGGAAAAAGGGCGGGGTTAGTAGACATTGGAGAGGAGTTCTAACTAGCTATTCTTAACTAAACATTTCATGATTGATCATACAAGCTTATAGATAAAAAAATAAAAAATATAAATTATATTTAAAATATTTTAAACTATGGACTCGTTACTAGGCTTATATAATTGAGAATTTTCTTTAATCCTTTCCTAAGGCTTTGGTTTTAACTCTTGTAATTTGGTTTTTAGCTTGATTATCTTCATGCATGATGTATTACATGAACTCCCCCATGTTCAGTTGAAGTATACTCTTAAGAGTTAAAATATAATTAGTCTATCACCAGCTGTTGGGCCAAAGTCACTAAGACATTATGAGTTTGTCGCATATAATCAGAGTTGGTGTATTGTTTTAACAAACTAAGAAATGATACTCAATAGATAGATTAGTTGGTTCTTCATTAATGATGATATAATCGATATAAAAAAATAAGGGATTCTACATGTGGGGAACTATATCTCCTCAAACTTGCTAGAGTAACTCTAAAGCTTTTTAGGCAAATCCTTTATATGAAAATTCTCCTTAGTTGTCTAGAAGTTTTGACTAGGGGATTCATCCTAGATTTTCTCTGACACCAAATATAATGATGGTGGATAGATTTTGATAAGATTGATTGCTTAAAAATGCTATGGATCATTATTTTAATATTATAACAATGTTATGGAATTTATAATGGAATGACAAGGGGAATATTAGTAGGAATGCTAAGACTAGTCCAACTTAGGCTGATTTGGAAGATCACTTTAGGGAGTGACTTTTATTTGGGTGAAATGGCTAAACATCACCGTGGAAGTTTAGATAAGGATACAAAATTAGGATTTGAACTAGATGATAGAGTTTGGTGGAGTTTAAGAGGATGTTAAATTTTAGGAAATAAGACAAGTTCTAAGTGTTCCTTAATTGGACATATGGTTATGTGGAAGTTTTTATAATTATTTTATGATTTTGGTTCCAAGATTATTTTTCTTAATGGATGATTATAAAGTGTAGGAAGAGTTGTGAATAGCTTAGAGTAGGTGTTTAAGGGGATTTGTAAGTAACATAAAAGAAATAAAGATAACTACCAAATCTCACCAAAGAAAAGACATTACTTGAAGCCATTAGGCACCAAACAGATGAAGAATAATTCTTAAAAAAAAAAAGTTCCAAAACTAAAAATTACAATGCATATCATCTCATATTTATAATATTACAAGACTAAATTTTGAGAAACATAGAGGGAAAAGGAAGGGGTTAGTGGACATTAAATAGGAGTTATGACTACCCATATTTTTAATGCGTCAACCCTACATAACCCTTTCATGGCTTACCATATAATATTTTAGATGTAACATAAATAAAAAATATATTTAAAATTATGGGCTCATTATTAAGCTCTTATAATTTGATCTTTTCCTTAATCTTTTTGTTGAGCTTAGATTTTAGCTCTTATAATTAGGCCTTTAGCTTGATTATCTTCATTCACATGATGTGCTTCATTAACTCCCGTAGGATCAATTGAACTCTACTATGTAGATATAAAATCTTAGTAATCTTTTACTAGTTGTGGGGTCAAAGTCTATTAGTCAGTATGACTCAGACACGTATCATCACTAGGTGATTCATTCTATGACCTAAAAAATTATGCTTAGTAGCTAGATTAGTTAATTATTCCTCTTTGATGATATAATTGATCTCAAAAAATAAGAGTTTCTATAATTGGGGATTATGTCTCCTCAAAATGTTTGGAATAATTCCCAAGATTTTTTAGGCAAATCCTCCGTAAGAACTTCTCCATAGTTGTTAAGAAGTTCTAGGGGCTTCTTTTTAAATTCACTATAAAACCAGATATGATGGTGGTGGATAGTCTTCTAGTGATATTAATGGCCAAAAAAGCTATGAATAATTATTTTAATATTTATAGGGATGTTTTGGAGTTTATGGTGGAATAATAAGGGATTTATAGGTAAATATCAGTAAGAATACTAGGACTATTTCAATATGGGCTAATTTGGAAGTCTATTTTAGGTATTAACTTTTATTTGGTTAAATGTTTGGAAATGATGGTTCAATGTAATCTTAGGATTTGAACTTATGATCTGGATTTGATGGCAGATTTTGGTATAGTTAAGAGGCCACTGATGTATAGGGAATAATATTAGGTCTAAGTGTTCACTAATAGTGCCAATGGCTATATGGATGTCTTTAGAGTGATGTTATGATTTTGGTTACAAGACTATTGGTCTTAAAGGATGCTTATAAAGTGGAGAAAGACATGAAAAAATTAGTGTAGGCGTTTAAGTGGATTTATTAAGTAACATAAAAGAAAGAAAGATACCTATCCAATCTCGCCAAAGAGAAAGACACACACTTGAAGCTATCAAGTACCAAACAAATGAAGAATACTTTCCAAAAAATTGTTTTATTATAAAATTAAAATTATAATGCACATTAGCATATATTTATAGGCATTACAAGACCAAATTTTAGAAAATTAATGGAGAAAAAAGTGAGGGGGTTAGTTAACATTAATGAGGAGTTCCAACTACCCATTTTCTAAGTTACTCATCCCTACCTATCATTTCATTGCCAACAATACAAGCTTTTAGAAGGCAAATAAAGTATGAATTATATTAAAAATATTTAAAACTTTGGTTCATTATTAGGCTCTTTTAATTAAGTATTTTCTTTGATCATTTCCTTAATTTTGGTCTTTGCACTTATAATTGGTCTTAGCCCTTGGTATCCCATATAATCTAAAAATCTCATGTTGTAATTTAGGACCCCTAGTCTGTGATTTTGATGATGACAAATATTATTGATTGAATTATTATATTTCTCATTAAATATTTTAGATGTTTCTTTTGTCTGTGAGCACTGACATTTCAAGTAAAATATACATCGCTTGAGACTACTGAAGACTCAAGATTGGGTAGAATATGATATAAAAGAATCTATAATTTTATTTTATTTATTTTCTATTTCTTGAGTCTGGCCACAGAAGAGTGTATGCAAATTGGGTGACCATGTACACACATAGGGGGAGAGAAAAATATTTTTAAAGTTAATATTTTTTTAAAATAATCGTACTGTATGATTTTCAAACATATTGTATGATCTATTATCTAAAAATAGGCTTAACAACTAATTGAAAAACTAGTTTTTATGAACTAATCATATTGTATGATTTATTATGATCTAAAATCCTAGCCACCATATTAATTTAAGTAGGATTTTAAAATCTTACATTTTGAACTAATCGTATTATCAATGAGAATTGTATGAACATTTAAAATTTTATTAAAATTAACCCCCTTAATTAGTCAATCAAATTATAGTTTAATTAATGATAGCCGATCATACTCTACAATATTGATCATACCAAATAATTAGTAGAGATGAAATTTGGTCATCCCAAAGATCTTACCAAATAAAACCATGATTTTTAAACTAATCATAATGTATGATATTCATATCATACTGACTTACTTACTTGAAATCAACTAACCGTATCGCACAATGAGAATAATACATGATGATTAGCAGAGTGATTTTCAGTCAACCTCAAAATAATCTCGTATGAATAAAAGAAATAAAATATATTATAATGGACGATCTAGTGATTGTACTGTACAATGTGTTCGTAAAATTTAAACATTTCATTTAAACGAGTCATTATATTGTACTGGACATTACTAGTTTTGTACTAATCAAACTGTATGAACCCAAATCATATTATATTAACATAGACGAGTAACTTGATTTTTAAAGTTTTCTTGAAGCCAATTACTTAAGCATGTTTTAAAGATTCTCTTAAAAAAAGATAGGAACGCATGACTATTGAAGGAACTCTAAGTGATGAGCTTTTGAGAAGAAAATCATGGTTTGAGAGAGGAAGGAGAAGGTGGGCGTGAGCATGAGAGAGAAGTAGTGTGAGGGGATCACATGGTTGCTCCGGGCTAACTGCACCCTTGCTCCTCCTTTGGCCTTGGTGAGTCTTTTGGAAGCTCTCTAGGGAGAGAGGCTTCTAAGTCCAGTCCTCAAGGTTTTATGTCTTCTCCGAGAGGAAGAAAAAGAAGCTGAGATTCTCTACCTTCTCCGAAAGGGAGAAAAAGGACCTGAGGTTCTCTACCTTTTCCATGAGGGAAAAAAAGGAGTCAAGGTTTGATACCATCACCAGGAGGGTGACATAGCATCCGACACCATCACATCAAAGGTTTGGTGAAAGTGAGTCTGTAAGGAATTTTCTGCTTGCTGAGGGAGCAAAGTGATAGTCATTTAGTGTTAGTGCAATACTCAGAGTGAACAGCTCTGTGGAGTGAACGCAGGTCATTTCCGTTAATAACAACTTAGTAAAATGTTGATTATTACCCTTTCATGTAGATCAAAATTTCATCGTAGTAAAATTCAATATTTTTGATAAAAGCTCTTGCTTCCGTAATTAATTAGAATTTGGTATTTTCAATAACTGAAAAATATTTCAAAATTATTATAATTGTTATTTTGAAGTTAAGAATTTTTTAAAAGCACTAATTCACCCCCAATCTTAGTGAACATCGGGCTAGTTCTATAAGGTTGAACAACCTTCGTGAACTTTCAAGTGGTATTAAAATGAGATTTCAAAAACAATGTTTTAGAAATTTTTTGAAAAAATGATCAATGGCTCATTTTGGTAATCTTAACACTGCGGAAGGTTATTCTATAACCTGTCCCCCACCATTTGAAAATATCCCTTTTTATTACTAGAAAATATACATATTTATCTTTTTACAATCCATTGACTATAGAATTTGACATATGATTCAAACTGGATATTCACTTCCATCGCATATAGTTAATCATGTCAAAATTGATATTCTTTTTATTAAATGAAGTTAATAGGATAGGTAACTCACACAATTAAATGCTAAGTGTCTGAATTATTTCTTTGTGCTTTAAAAGTCGAAGACTATATGTGAGTTTCTACATGCACTATCAAGAAAGAGATTTGGGATAGGTTATGTATTACCTATGAGGAAACTAGTGAAGTTAAACAGTCTAGGCTAAACATTCTTTTGCATGACTATGAACTTTTTCGCATGAAACCTAACAAAACTATATCTGAAATGTACACTAGGTTCACCTAGATAGTGACATTCTTTCATGCACTAGGTAGATAATTATCAAATTCCGAGAAACTTAATAATATTTTACATTATTTACTTAGCTTTTATGATGTTAAGATAACTGCAATCACTAAATCTAAAGACTTGATTGTTTATTTCATTGATAATTTTCTTGGGTCACTTATTGCCTATGAGCAAGGAGTGAATCAAAGGCAAAGTGATACATGAGAGAAGAAGAAGGAGAGAACTATAGTATTAAAAATAAATGATTATGATAGTGAGAGTTTTGTAGTAGAGGAGGATGATGAAATTATCTTGATAACATGCCAGTTCAAGAGCTTTCTGAAAAGAAAATAGAGGCATAATCAAAATAGCTATACAAAAGGTAAGAGCCACAAAGCTACTAAAAATTTTTCTAACATAATTTACTTTGAGTGTAGGAAATTAGGCCACCTCCAAGCTGACTGCCCAAACCTAAAGACTCACCCCAATAAGGAGAAGGGTGAAGAGAAGCCAAAGTACAAGAGGGGAAAGTAAAGACACAAAGCTTTTTAGGTCGTCTCTGGCTCAGAATTATTAGAAGAATACACAGATGTGGAGGTGTGGACCTCCAAAAGGACACCACCATAGATACCGAGTGCATAGGGGTATTCGACCGCGTAACCCCGAGGGATAGAAATAATCACAGGCCTTTGCGCTATTCACAATAAGGCCAATAAAAGGGCATATTAGATCGTACATATAACTAACCATTGAGGATAGCGGCTCTCGCTAGCGCACCCTAATGGGTAGCATTATATATATGACCTGATCGTGACAATGGGTTTCCCCCACCCGATAAATCAGCTCGAGTGGGGTTTATTTGATGGTGGAGTTTCGTTTTCCACTAGCGTAAGCCCTTGTGGTTAATTACATCTCGAGCCTATGGCTCGAGAAAAATCTCGATTAAGGATATGATATTATTCTTCCCATATAAGGGATTGACACACAAAAGGGAGACTAGGAAGTTCCTAGTCAAAGGAAAAGAATTGGTCCAAGTGGCTTAGTCAGCATATATGGTTCATTTCAACATCCGGAGGGACTAAGGAAGTAATGAGAGGAAGAAGATCATACACTTAGAGCATGCATAAAGAAAGGATGGAAATGGTGCCATCTATGTGATGTGGATAAGTATGATTTATAAACCATAAAGAAATGAGACTTACCCATTATTTAGACATACTACGAGACACCTAGTATAGTAGCCTTGAATAGTAGATCTAAGGTGGGTTTAATGTTATGCCCAACACTAACACTCGTGTCCTAGCTAATGCACCTGGGTTTATATCCTGCCTAAAAAGGAAAGCCAGCTAATAACCTAAGTGCATAAAATCCATGCTATCCAGTTTTTATGAAAAATAGGTAGGTAGGTTGAGTGTTTTGGAAGTAGGGCCAACGTCTAGAGAGTTTCCTAATTGGTCCTGGACTTATGTAGGGTAAATGCTCCTAGAGCTAATGTAATTAAATTTTTAATTAGTTAGTTTCTAATTCAGTGCATGCCAGTTGAAAATGCTAAATCAGATATACTTCAAATTTTAAAAAATAGGCTTATATAAAATAATTTTTAGAAAAGATTGGGCCTCCCCAGGTCCAGTACTTCATCCTCATAGACAAATTATCAGGACTCTACCCGCTGGTAGGGAGGTGTCTTATTATAAGGAGAAAAAAAATTATATTGATATGCATGCGACCTCAGATGGTTCTAGCTATTCCCTAGGTCGTTAGATTTATATATTATTTAGATCTTAAAATTTTAGAATTTAATTGTGAGTAGAAAAAGTTTGTCCTTAAAGAGCATAGCAAAAATATGCCACACACATCCAAGAAAGAAACCTAAGAAAAATAGATAATTTCTACTGCACAATTAATTTAAACACATCATTATAAATTAACCCAAAGTAAAGTAAAGAAAGTCCACGGTAAGTGTTTTATAAATACTGTACAGGGTCTGCAGAAAAGTAATGGTGGTCAGGCTCCATCGATAATAACCTAGATTCTAATCCTAAAGAATGACGCAAGTCTTAAAAGCCGGAAATTTTATCTTCAAGTCTTCATCTTTGAATGGATCATCCTTCTCCAGATTGTATATCTCCATATCATCTCCTTCAGGCTTTATCTGGTTCGTCCTTCAAAAGGGTACCTAAATGACTAAAAAATTCCCCGAGAGGGGGCCTTTCTTATTGTCTTTGGATACCAAGTATTTGAAATGCCAAACTTTTGAAGACTTTCACAACTCAATATGAATACAAATTACATTGCATTTAAAAAAAAATATAAACTCGGACTTCTACATGCTTATCTTAATAAAAATTATAGGCAATTTATATATCACACCTTAAGCATTTACATATGTGCAAAAAAGGTAAACATATTTGACCATGCTCTTTTAATTTATGGAGGGCTAAATAGTCATTGGAGCATTTGCAGAAAATAGCGTTAGTATTTAAAGCTTTTAATGATTATTGCCCCCCCTTTATTTTAACGATGCATGAGCGTGGCCACTTGTATAAGACTGGATTAGTATAAAATTGGCCTTATCCCCTGGGCAATCTAACTCATACATCACATTATAATCAATGTATAGAAAATATAATAAAGTAAAGCTCAGCCACAGCACCACAAATTAAAACATATCAATTAATCATCCATGCCACACACAAAGCATCACAACACATAAAGTAGAAAAAGTAAATATCAGCCCTAATCCTAGAGCTAGAAGTGGTGCCCTATCACATCTATGTGTGTGTAATAGGCTTGTGTGGCTTTGTATAGGTCCTATGTAGGGTAGTTAGTTCAAGTTACCTAAAATCAAAATTTGTTGAAGGTCTGAAAATGAAACTTTAATTAAAGTTTAAATATTAATGGATTAAGGTCAATTTTAGTTAATTTAGTTTGTAGATCAGTTTTAATGCTTAGGGTAGTGATCTTCAAAGTTCAAATTATATTAGCCAATTTTAGAACGTCTAGGGTCCTCTTATGTGCTAGATTGAGGGGGTTCAAAAGGTCACAATATTTGGGAGTTCTAGCATTTTAATTAAATATTAGGCCTTAAGAAAAGTAGTTAGGCTATAATTTTGTTGGATTTGGAATTTTCTAGGCAAAGATATGAATTTTGGAATTTTTTAGGCAATTAATGAATTATTAAAATTGCTAAATTAGGGGTATTTTAGGAGTTTTGATACAAATCAGCTCCAAACTAATTGGAATCACCCCCAAAGGTCTATAATGACCTAATGAAGTGTTCCCAAGTGTTTGGGAAAATTTTAAAAGTTTTAATAATTTTTAATTATTTAATAAGGGCAAAAAACTAATTTTTAATTAAATTAAATTAAGGGTCAGATTAAAGTCCAACTAAGGGTCCCTAATTATCTAAGGTTAGGGGTTAAATTTTGAAGAATTCAAGGTATTATGAGCAATTTTTTTAGTTGAAATGAATTTATTAGAATTTTTTGAAGCTATCGGGGCCTAATTAAAGGATAAATTAGGGTTTGTTAATTAAGGGGTCCAAAGGCTCCTAAAAATTCCTAAAAAATTATGGGAGGTTTAAGATGTCACTAAGTTCAGATTTTGTAAGTTTCATATCAATCAAGGATCTATCCTAACTCCTAAATTTTTTTTAATTTTTATAGATAGGTCCTACATTATTATCTTTAAGGTGACACTATTTTATATAGGTTTAAATCAAGTGTTTGAGACTAACCCTTAATATAACATGCAAGGAATGTATAAAAATAGTAAACACACTGATCCTAAAATCTAGGAGGGCCTATACTTGGTGCTCGTTCATCCTATAAATACAAAAGATAATAAAATAACGACTAAGCGCGTTTATCAGTGAGATTAGTGAATGATTGGAACTCAATCACCTATTAATCAACCTCCCCATGAATTATATTCGTAAGTGTAATCAATGTTTAAAACTTCACAAGTAGATCTCTCCAAATTATGGCATTTAATAAAATGTATATTTTTAAAATAATTTAAAATACACATATATTAAATGTATAACTTTAAAAGTAAAGTAACTAAAAATAATAATAATTCAATGTAAACATATGCATAGATATAAGAGAGACCTACTGGACACCCAAAGGGGGTTTATAAATAATTCAAAATAATTTTATAATTTCAAAATAATTAAGGTATTAATTATTTAAATAATACATAAAATATGATATAAAAATAAGTTTTGATATCTTAAAATATTTTTAAATTAAAATACATTTTTTTTTAAATTTAGAAGTATTTTAAATGTTTTTTATGATTTAAAATGAATTATTTATGAATTTTCAAAGTTTAATGTATTAAAAGATATTTTAAAATAATTTTAAAATCAATATTACTTAAAATATTTATTAAATCAAATTAAATTAAAGAATAAAGTTTCTGAAATCAGAATATTTAAAATAAATTTTATTTAATTAAATAATAATTTAAATATTTAAATATTAATAAGGGAGATTGTTTAAAATAGTAACGTATTCTAATTATTAATTTTAATTTAAAATTAAAAATAAAATAAAAATAATTTTTCTGAATTTAAGATGAATGAAATGTATAAATAAATAGTTATATAATAATAATAATAATAATAATAATAATAATAATAATAATATACAACAACATCAAGCCTTTTTCCCACTACGTGGGGTCGGCTACATGAACCCTTTTTCTCCATTGTGTCCAATTAAAAGTCAAATTCTCGTTTAAATCTAATAAAGAAAGGTCATTCCTAATATTTTCTAACCAAGTCTTTTTAGGTCTACCCCTACCTTTCTTAACATAAGTCAAATCTAATACCTCTACTCTCCTAACCGAGTCATCGCAAGGCCGCCGTTTTATGTGACCAAACCATCTAAGGCGACTTTCTCTAATCTTATCTTCTACTGGAGCTACTCCAACCTTTTCACGTATATGCTCATTTCATATCCTATCTCTAAGGGTAAAGCCACTCATCCACCTGAGCATCCTCATCTCTGCCACACTTAACTTAGTATTATGCTTCTCTTTTAAAGGCCAACATTCGGCACCATAAAGCATTGCAGGCCTCACTACCATCTTATAGAATTTTTTCCCTTAAGTTTGAGGGGTACATTTCTATCACATAACAAGCCCGATGCATTCCTCCACTTCAACCATCCAACTTGAATTCTGCTGATAATATCCCCATCTATTTCACCATCACTCTGAACAATAGATCCAAGATATCTAAAACGTGTACTCTTATTAATGACTTGATCGCCCAAAGTCACAATCCCCTCACTAGGTCTATTACTACTAAAATTACACTCCATATATTCCGATTTAGATCTACTCACACAAAAACCTTTAGACTCTAAGGTTGACCTCCATAATTCAAGTTTACCTTCAACTCCCACTCTAGTCTTATCAACAAGAAGAATATCATCAGCAAAAAGCATACACCAAGGTACATCCTCTTGCAAATGTTTAGTGAGAACATCCATGACTAAAGCAAAAAGATATGAGCTTAAGGCTGATCCTTGATGTAACCCAACCAAAATAGGGAAATACTTGGTCAATCCACCTTGTGTTTGAACACAAGTAATAGCTCATGCATACATATCTTTAATGATTTGAATATAAGCATTATTGACTCCTTTCTTTTCAAGAACTCTCCATAGAACTTCTCTTGGAACTTTATCATATGCTTTTTCTAAATCAGTAAATATCATATGTAGATCCTCCTTATTTTCTCTATATTTCTCCATCAAACCTCTTGATAAATGTATGGCTTCCATAGTCGACCTACCCGGCATGAATCCAAATTGATTTTGAGAAACATTAGTATCACGCCGCAACCTATGCTCCATAACTCGCTCCCATAGTTTAAAGTATGACACATTAACTTAATACCTCTATAATTCGCACAATCTTTTGCATCACCTTTATTCTTAAAAATAGGAATTAACACACTCATTCTCCACTCATCTGGCATCTTCTTAGTCTTCAAAATAGTATTAAAAAGTTTAGTAAGCCATGAAATTCCTTCATCTCCTAAGCATTTCCACACCTCTATTGGAATATCATCAGGTCCAACAGTTTTCCACCCTTCATTTTCTTTAAAGCCTCTCTAGCTTCAGTTTTACTAATACGTTGATAAAAATATAAATCTTTATTTTCATTTAGGGTGTTAAGGTCACTATAGTCAATCTTATTTTCACAATCTTCATTAAAAAGTTTAGCAAAATATCTCATCCATCTTTGTTGAATATCATCTTCTAAGAAAAGTATTTTTTGATCTTCATCTTTAATACACTTCACTTGAACTAAATCCTTACTACTCCTATCTCTTTGTTTGGCTAATTTATACATATATCTTTCTCTCTCTTTAGTATCTAATCTATTATATAAATCACTAAAAGCTAATGCCTTTGCATCACATATTGCTTTCTTAGCATCCTTACGAGCCACATTATATATTTTTCAATTATCAGAATTTTTTAAATTAAACCAATTTTTATAACAAAGCTTCTTATTTTTTATTTTTTCTTGCACATTAGGATTCCACCACCAACTATTTTTACTATTAGGAACTTTTCCCTTTGATACTCCAAGGACATCTTTTGCAATATTCTTAATATCACTAGCCACTTTTTCCCACATAATATTAGCATCCTCATGCACAGACAAAATCTTAAGATCTAAAATCTTATTTCCAAAAATATTTTTGTTAATATTCTTTAAATGCCCCCATTTAATCCTAGAAAATTGTTTTACTTTATTTTTTATTTTATGCCCATTTATCTTAAAGTCCATAACTAATAATCGATGTTGGGTACATAAATTTTCACTCGGAATAACTTTATAATCTTTGCAATCTAAACAATTTAATTTTCTAATAAGGAAATAGTCAATCTGGGTTATATTATATCCATTTTTATAAGTGATGAGATGCTCATTCTTTTTTTTAAATAGGGTATTAGCAATTAAAAAATCATAAGCTAAACAAAAATCCAATATGGTCTTGCCACTTTCATTCGTCGTTCCAAATCCATGGCCACCATGAATGCTTTTAAATTCATCTACCTCTCTACCAACATGTCCATTTAAATCTCCTCCAATAAAAACTCTTTCTTCAAGAGGTATATTTTGTATTAATTCTTCTAAGTCATTCTAAAAATTTAATTTAGAACTCATATCCAAACCTACTTGAGAAGCATAAGCACTTATATTATTATCAATCTTATCATCAATAATAATCTTTAAAGCTATAATTCTATCTCCAATCATATTAATTTTTATAACATTATCCTTTAAAGTCTTATCTATAATAACACCTACACTATTTCTAGTACGACTCCTACTCGAATACCAAAGTTTAAATCCTAAACTATCAATTTCCTTAGCCTTATCTCCAACCCATTTAGTTTCCTGAATGCACAAAATATTTAACTTCCTATGAATCATAATATCTATTAATTCCATTAATTTTCCTGTAAGGGAGCCTATATTCCAAGTTCCTATCCTAATTTTTGTTTCATGGACTAGCTTCTTTGCCCACATCCGTCCTTGATGTGGGAACCCTTGCCTATTTAACACTGCACCCGGGTGCTGGTGCAGCAGCCCTTGCACACTTGTCATTGTATTCAGGCCATACAGCGCGTCGCTTCCAAGGGACGCCCTAGCATTAACACAATTTCTTAAAGGATTCATGTCATTATTGTTCGACAAGTTTTACGCTGGCTGTCAACTACCTAACGCAACCCTCCACTTTTCTCATCCAGGACTTGGGACATGGCAACGGTAGTGTTAATAATAATAATAATATAATAAAAAAATTAAAATAAATTAAATAGAAATTTTATTAATAACATTTTTAAAAAAATATTCTAAAAGGGAATAATAATAATAATAATAGTTTAAAATAATAATAATAATAATAATAATATATTTAAAAGAAAGGTTTAAATAATACTATTAGTAATAATAATAATAATAATAATATAATATATTATTTTTTTATTTTTATTTTAAAAATAAAAATAAAATTTATTATAAAATAACTTATTTTTAATAATTAGTAATAGATTAAAAATAACTTAACATTTAATAATTAATATAATAAAAAAATATATAATATTTTTTATCAAAAATATTTTTAAACTAATGAGAATAAAAATATGATCAATTTGACATATTTTACGTATTATTTTATTTTTAAATAATTATAATGAATTTTTTGAATAAAATCTATTTTAAAATAATTAAAATATTAATTGAAATTAAAAAATAGATGGGTGTGACAGTGGTCAGCTAGGTGTTGGGCTCGGGTTGGCTCTAAGAACTGCGGGCAATGATTGCCAAATCAAAATTACGGACGTGGTTTCAACTTAAGATGAGTCAGCATGCCGCGCCCACTGTCGAATTTTCGTTATTTGAAACGAATGGTCGGGATCACGCCGGATAGTGAACGTTATCGCGATATCCAATTCTGCGATTGATCTGAACCATGAAATGGTTAGATTATGATTGTTGATATTAGGATCAATGGTCCAGATCAACCCTAGTGAACGACGTATGTGACCCGAAACCTAGAATGGTTTTTAGCTTCGTTCTCTCGATCAGGTGGACCAAATGACTTAATATTTTAAACACAAGCTCTACTCTTAAAGAGCATTCATGGGTTATGCTTTTTATGGTCTAAAAAGCGCTTTACAGAAAGTTATTTAACTCTAAGTGCTCTAGTCTATGATTTTGATTTTACCTCAATCCAAATAGAGATCTGGGGTTTGTTGTACTTGTAGACTATCCACGCTTATTTCTTCTTCAGAACTTATGGTCCGAGAAGCCGTGGATTTATGAGAAAATGCCTTGGAAGCTATTTGACCTCGGGTCGTCAGAGAACTCGCCGTCGGTGATTCGCCGTCGGTGATGGTTTGACGGTGGTTTTGACTTGGAAAAGTGGGGAAGAGTTGTAAGAGCTCTCACACCAAGTATCTCAGGGTTTGGATGCTTGGAGGAAGAGCAAGAGCAAAAAAAGATCCTCAATACCCTAAATCTCCCTATTTTTAGATCTAGGCCTTAGATGAACGGCCTAGATCACATCTAGGGTTAATTAGGGGAGAAATAAGAGTGAATAGATAGGATTTCTATTAAAAGAGGATTTATAAATGTTTTAAATGGTTTAAAATCCATCAATTTGACCTAAATAGGTCAAATTTGACCAAGGTGGACTATGGTTGACCAAGTCAAGGTTTGACCTAGTCAACCTAGTCAATAGGATCCGATGGGGGAGAGGGTTGAGTCCAAGAAGAGTATGAATTGGATTTGAACTTAATTTGACCCAATAGGGTTAATTGGATCAAACTAGGTTGACCTGATCAACCAGGTTGACCCAGGGCATAGGTCTGGGACCAATGAGTTGGGTTTGACACATTGAGTCCAGTGGAGGAGAGATCTAAGCTTAAGAAGCATTGAAAGATATTTGAAATCAAAAAGTAGGGTGTATGGGTCAATTTGGGTCAACCCAAGTTGACCTGGTCAACCAAGTTAGCCCAGGGCCCGGATCTGGGCTCAACAGACTTAGCTTGACCTTCTTAGCACAAGGGAGGTGGTCTTGGGGTCTAGCCTGGTCAATTCGACCAAGTCAACCCTTTGACCCAAGGGTTGGAGAAAAATAGGGTCAACGGGAGGCAACAAAACTATGTCTTCTTGCTAATGATAATCTTGATCAATCAAATCAAGATGAGGTATGTCAAATCTCTTATGATAATTTTTATTATTATTTTAAAAAAATTAATTATTCGTATAGGAAGCTTAAGAAGATGCATGCTAGTATTAATACTGAATTTTCTATTTTATAAAAGAGCGTGCTAGTTTAATTACCGAGCACTCTATTTTAGATAGTGATCATATGACTTCATTAGATGAGTTTGATGCTTTAAATAAGAAGCATATTGACATATCTAACGCATATAATTTCTTGAAAATATCACATATTGAACTAAAAAAAGCATTTTAGGAATTAGAAGAGCTTGTATGTCAATTAGATAGAAGAGAGCATTCATTAAAACTAGAAGTGGCAAGCTATACAAATGCAAAAGAATTTTGAAGAGAAAAATTATTGCACTTGAGAACAGTAAACCATCCTCCACATTAGCTCAATGGTACAACCCCTTAATATAGTATGCATTACCTAAACCTAGGAGAACGCATACGTCCACTTAGGTTAGTAAACGCATTTCCTGGAGTTAGGTATTACTCTTTATGGCATTTTAGGATATATAGCCCGCACATGTATTATCCACCTTGGGACACACTTAGTGTGGAGGCTGAAATTACATGCATTCATATCATTCATTTAAGCATAAGGTGGAACCCAAACTCACTCGAGTTCCCAAATTAACATTTAAATGATACTGTAGGTGTTCTCTTATAAAAGATCTAATGAGAGCATTGTTAAGATAGTTGTTATTTGCATGCTTTACATTTTTGCAACTTATGTAGTTTTGATGATTCCAAACATTATTGTTCAAATGTGCTGTTCTCTCCTAACAATTTTTTAGAAGAATTATATTTGCTCTTGTGTGTACTAATATTTCAGGAAAAACAAACTCCAGACTACGAAGACTTCAAATAAATTTCAGCATGAGATACTTTGTAAAATTTGAAGCTTACACTTGTCTTTAAAATCAAATTGAAAGGGAGTGATTATAATTTGAGTGAATAAAAACATACACACACACATAAGGAGATCATATAAAATTTATACTGATCGTACGGGACGATATCATTTCGTACTGGACGATCAGACAGTTATCTCCTATTGAGCACATAAAACGAATAGGAACTTGCTCGGAAAATTATTTCTAAGTCCTATTCGTCCAGGACAAAATTAATTATCGTACAGGATGATTGGTTCACTGTAAAATTTTCGTCCAGACGAATTTAAATTATCGTCCGTGGCGACTGGTCCTCTGGAAAGATTTCGTCCAGACGAAATTAAAAATCGTCCAGGACGATCTGGTTTCTGGAAAATTTTAGTCTAGACGAAAATAAATTATCGTCCGTGGCGATTGGTCCTCTGGAAAATTTTCGTCCAGACGAAGTCAAGAATCGTCCAGGACGATCGGCTCTCTGTAAAAATTTCGTCTAGACGAACATATTTTTGTCCAAACGATTAACCGACTTAGAACAGTTTTAAGCAGTTTCTAGAACCGACCTTGAAATAACCGTTCGTATTGGACGAACTTAGTTCGTATAGGACGATCAGCTGTATGAAGACATTTCGTACACATATTCAAATAAGGTCGTTTCAGATCGTTTAAGTAAAATCGTCCAGGACGATCCAGAATCGTACAGGACGATCCACTGCGTACAGAATTGAAAACTTGCAGTTTTTGGGTGATTTTTTTGTCTTTTGTATAAATAGTCCAAATTAGACTGCCACCCAATCTTTTTGTCATTTGATCTTCGTGCCTCTTGAGAGAATAGCCAAGGAGAGAGTGGAAGAGAGCATTCAAGGGAGGATTCCTACTACTGGAGCGAGAAGGCTTCACTTGGATTACAAAGGTAAGAATCTCTACTTGTGAATTGGGATTACTTCACTCTTTTCCTTCTTCCTTCTAGATTCTTGTGAGAAGATCTGTCAAGGAGATCCGGTTCTCTGCCGATACTTGGAGAGTGTGAACAGCCGAAAGGTACTCTGCCTAAACTTGGAGAGTGTGAACAGCCGAAGGGTTCTCTGCCTACACTAGGAGAGTGTGAAAGGACGACGGTTCTCTGCCAACACTGGGGATAGTGTGAAAGGACGGACGGTTCTCTGCCAACACTGGGGATTATGTAAAAGGACGGACGGTTCTCTACCGCAGTGGGGAGTGGTGAAAAGAGTGTGTTGTAAAGGCTTCTCCGCCTTGCTGTGGGTGCAAAAGGAGAGTCACTATTGGTATTAGTGCAATACTCAGAGGGTGCCTCTGGGGAGTGGATGTAGGTCTGGTTATAGACCGAACCACTATAAATCTGGTGTCATTTACTTTACTGTTTTTATGTTTTTGCACTTTAAATTTCAGTTTTAAAAACTCTGTGGTTGAAAAACATTTTTCTACAAAATTTAAAAGAAATTTTTATTTTGGTTCAATAATTTTCAAAAAGGGGACTTAAATTTTTAAACTACCAATTCACCCCCCCTCTTGGTAGCCTTGGGACATTCACTTAGGCTTAACAACCTAATTACTGGACTCAACAAGTGGTATCAGAGCTTTGTTTCAAAATCATAAGTTTGAACTACTTTTTGATTAACGTAGATGGCTACTTTCGGAAACCGAAACACACCTGAGGGTTACTCTATCACTAGACCTCCACTGTTTGACAATATTCCTTTTGATTTTTGGAAAACACGCATGTCTACTTTCTTACAGTCACTTGATTATCGCATGTGGATGCTAGTTCAGGATGGCTACACAAAACCAACTAGATTAGTTGATGGAGTTATGGTAGAAATACCTTTTGCAGATTGGACTATAGAAGAACGTGACTTAGTACAATTAAATGCCAAATGTCTAAATAGTTTCTTTTATGCTTTAAAATCTGAAGACTACATGCGGGTTTCCACTTGCAAAAGCGGAAAGGACATATGGGATAGACTTTGTATAACTTATGAAGGGACAAATGAGGTTAAACAATCAAGGCTCAATATCTTGTTACATGACTATGAATTGTTTCGCATGAAACCTAATGAATCTATTTCCGACATGTACACAAGATTTACACAAATTGTCACTTCTTTGCATGCACTTGGTAGGGAATTAACTAATGCTGAAATGGTTAATAAGATTCTTCGTTGTTTACCTACTGCTTATGATGCAAAATTACTGCAATTACAAAGTCTAAAGATTTAAACATTTATTATATTGACAATCTTCTTGGTTCACTCATTGCTTATGAGCAAGGAGTAAGTCAAGGAAAGATTGATGCAGGTGCACCACGAAAGGAGAAGAATATTGCACTAAAGGTGGAAGAGTCAGAGAGTGAGCACTCACAACCTGAGGATAAAGATGATATTGCACTGATGACTAGACAATTCAGAAGCTTTTTAAAGAGAAAGCAGAAGAGACGCCAGCAATGGAATAGAGGTAAGTTTAACAGAAATGACAAAGTTTCTAATGAAATGATTTATTATGAATGCAGGAAACCAGGTCATATCAAGACTGATTGCCCAAAACTCACAGCCACTCCTGGTAAGGAGAAGGTGGAGGAGAAACCTATGGTAAAGAAGGGCAAGAAGAAGTTTCAAAGAGCTTTTTGGGCGGACTCAGCTTCAGACTCATCTGAGATGGAAAAAGAAGAAGAAGTCATCAACCTTTGTTTGATGGAAGATAATGTTGAACAATCAGATCAAGAAGAGGTATGTGACTTAACCTATGATAAATTATTTGAAGTTTTTGAACACATGCATGATGCATATAGAAAAATGAAAAAGATGCATGCTAGTTTAAGTTTAGAATTGGAGGAGCTCAAGAAGGAACATGAAATCCTTAGGAAAGATCATGCATTAATAGATGACAACCACATGAAACTACTTGATGAATATGATGACTTGAATAAGAATTTTGAAAATCTAAAATCATCCTATGCTGAATTTGAAAAAGAATTTAAAAATTTTAAGGATGAATCTGAGAGCAAATCATATAGAATCAATTATACCAATCGAATCTTGGAAGATATGAATTTATTTTACAAACTAACTATAAGAGCTCTCGAGGATAATAGGAAACCCCCCAGACTTGAAGATTTTACAAATCCTAAATATTATCCTAAATTCATGAAATCCCTTAGAAGACAATCACAGGGAAGAAAACTTAGGAATATTTTTTCTAATGTTAAATGTAATAATTGTAGATTTTTGGGACATATAGCTCATACCTGTACCTTGATGATGAAATCTAATTTGGTGTGGAGACCTAGGATGCATAAACCTAGACATATCATACATGCATCTGATTATAAAATTCTTAAAGGTGAACCCAAACTAGTTTGGATTCCCAGGTCTAACATTTGATATTTTTGCAGAATTGCTCTCACACAAGACCTCGTGGGAGCATATGGTACCTGGATAGCGGATGTTCAAAGCATATGACCGGAGATACTGCACAATTCATATCGCTAGAAGCCAGGAATGGAGGCAAGGTTACACTTGGAGATAATACCACAAAGAAAGTGGTTGGATCTGGTATGATTGGTAATTTCAAAAACTTTTTTATAGACAATGTTTTATTGGTTGAATGCTTAAAGCATAATTTGTTAAGTATAAGTCAGCTATGTGATAAGGGATATAATGTGAAATTTTTACCTACTAGCTGCATATTAAGCCTAAATGGGAAAGAAGTTTTAAATGGAAAAAGGGTAAACAATATTTACATGCTAGATTTGAATTCATTTCATACTCCTATTGCTTTTTGTTTAAAAACTGTATCTGATGAATCATGGCTTTGGCATAGGAGACTTTGTCATTCTAGTATGAAAAATCTTAGGAGAATTACCCAAAAGAACTTGGTGAGAGGTATACAAAAACTAGACTTTACTAAGGACCGTCTTTGTGATGCATGTCAATTAGGAAAACAAGTGAGGTCCTCTTTTAAGTCCAATAATGATCTTAGAACTAGTAAACCATTGGAAATTCTTCACATGGATTTTTTTGGACCAGTAGGAACTATAAGTCTAGGAGGGAAGGTATACGGATTTGTTATTGTGGATGATTTCTCAAGATTCACCTGGGTTAGATTTCTTTTTCATAAGAGTGAGTCATTTGAGGAATTCAGAAATTTTTCAACTTTGATTCAAAGAAAACTAGGATGTAAAATAATTTCTTTACAAAGTGATCATGGAGGAGAATTTGAAAATGAAAGATTTGAAAATTTTTGTAAGGAAAAAGGGATTGATCACAATTTTTCAGCACCTAGAACCCCTCAACAAAATGGAGTAGTTGAAAGGAAAAACAGAACTCTAATAGAAGCCGTTCGAGCAATATTGGCAGAATACTCACTTCCTAAATATTTTTGGGCTGAGGCGGTTAGCACTACATGTTATGTTCTGAATAGGATGAATGTGAGATCGAATTTAAATAAAACACCCTATCAGTTACTAAAAGGTAGAACACAAAATTTGTCTCATTTGCATGTTTTTGGTTGCAAGGTGTTCATTCATAACAATGGAAAATCTACCTTAGGAAAATTTGATCCAAAATCAGATGAAGGAATTTTTGTTGGATATTCAAGTGTTGGAAAAACTTATAGGGTATTCAACAAAAAAACTTTAGTTATTGAAGAAACCACACATGTTGTACTTGATGAATCTGAAAATTTAGAAGAGCCAAATATTGTTGAAGAAGAGATTGAGGAAAACTCCCAAAAGATTGATAGATTAAATTTGGAAGAAAATGTGGAAGAAAATTTGGAAAGAGAAAACCCTTTGCCTAGAGATTTGAGATTTTCTAAAAACCACCCAAGAGAATTGATTATAGGAGAACCTAGTGAGGGTGTTAGAACTAGGCGTGGATTAAATAAGGAAGTCAATCATTCAGCCTTTATTTCAACAATAGAACCCACTAATATTGATCAGGCACTTTCTGATGAATTTTCGATATTGGCCATGCAAGAAGAGTTAAATCAATTTGTAAGAAATAAAGTTTGGGAATTAACTACAAGGCCAAAAGATCAAAGTGTTGTTGGAACCAAGTGGGTGTTCAAATATAAAATGAATGACTCAGTAGTAGTCATTAGAAATAAGGCTAGATTAGTTGCTAAGGGGTATAATCAAATTAAAGGAATTAATTTTGAGGAGACCTTTGCCCCTGTAGCAAGACTTGGAGCAATTAGGGTTTTACTTGCCTTTGCCTGTTTTAAAGGTTTTAAATTGTTTCAAATGGATGTCGAAAGTGCCTTTTTGAATGGTGTTATTGAAGAAGATGTTTTTGTAGAACAACCTCCAGGATTTGAAAATTTAAAATACCCAAATCATGTTTTTAAGTTAAAGAAGGCATTATATGGATTGAAACAGACACCTAGGGCTTGGTATGAGAGATTGAGCACTTTCCTACTTGAAAGATCTTTTGAAAAAGGAAGTGTGGATACAACTCTCTTCTTAAAGAAAATTGGAAAGAAAATACTCATTGTTCAAATTTATGTGGATGATATCATCTTTGGATCTTCAAATAAAAATCTTTGTGATGATTTTTCTAATACAATGAGTAGTGAATTTGAAATGAGTCTAATGGGAGATTTAAATTACTTTCTAGGTTTTAGCATCAAGCAACATGAGGAAGGGACATTTCTTAGTCAAACTAAATATATTAAGGACATCCTCAAGAAATATGAAATGGACAATGCTAAACCTGTTAGTACACCTATGAGTTCCTCAGTTCAGTTGGATAAGGACCTTAAGGGAAAATCTGTTGATCAAAAGAAATATAGATGGATTATTGGATCTTTGCTTTACTTGACTGCTAGCCGACCAGATATTATGTTCAGTGTTTGCTTATGTGCTAGATTTCAATTAGATCCAAAAGAATCATATTTGACAGCAGTGAAAAGGATTTTAAGATACTTACTAGGAACTCAAAACTTAGAAATTTGGTATCCTAAATTTAGCTCTTCATTTGAAATTATTAGTTATTCAGATTCTGACTTTTCAGGCTGTAGAGTTGATAGAAAAAGCACTTCTGGAACATGCCAATTCATTGGAAATTCATTAGTTTCTTGGTCCAGTAGAAAACAAAATTCAGTAGCCCTATCTACTGCAGAAGCAGAATACATTGCATTAGGAAGTTGTGTGGCACAAGTACTTTGGTTAAAATGACAGTTGATTGATTTAGGATTAACTGTAGGTACAATTCCAATTTATTGTGACAATACTAGTGCTATTTGTATTTCCAAAAATCCTATTCAACATTCTAGAACCAAACACATTGATATAAGACATCATTTCATAAGGGATCATGTATCCAAGGGAGAAATTGAACTCACACATGTTTCAACTGAAAATCAACTTGCAGATATTTTTACAAAACCTTTAGCCTTTGATACCTTCAGTACTTTAAGAACAAGGCTTGGTGTTATTGATTTGAATGCCTAAACAAAATGTCTTTGCAACATTGATATTTATGTTTTTTGTTTTGTTTTTGATTTTGTGAAATTTTGTGTGTTTTGAATGAATTTGTTTTATGTTTTCTGTGTTTTTGAATGTTTAGTTTGATTTTCTTAAACTAAAATTCAAAATTCAAAAAAAATTGGAGGAAATCGTCCGGGACGAATTTGGTTTCGTACTGGACGATATGAGAAAGAACGATTTGCGCGAATTTTAACCGTTTTGAGAGCAGTTTTTAATAAGTTCGTCTGTACGATCTGACAATCGTCCTGGACAAATTTTTTTTTCTCTCAAAACGTCGAAACGATTGAATGCAACGGTTGAGTGGATAAGACAGTTTTAAATATGGATTTCGTCTGTACGAATTTTTGGTTCGTCCAGACGAATAAATGTCGTTTCATTGTAGGGGACAGTTTTCATCAGACATTAAAAAGAATTAATTTTTTGATCGTCTGTACGAAAAAGTTTTGTCTGTACGATCGGTCAAGTCAAAAAGTCTGTACGAAGGGACGCATCGTAAGTTGTGTTGATTACAAAAAGCCGTTATATTTTGGACGAATTTGATCGTCTGTACGAAATATTTTCGTCCAGACGAACAATGATTTTCGCATTTTAATCCAAAACGATGATTTTCGCATTTTAATCCAAAGCGAGATAAATAACTCCATCTCGCATTTTAATCCAAAGCGAGATAAATTTTAAGGTAATGCACCTTTTTGCCTCAACCCAATTTCATTTCATACTTTCTCTCGTCCACTTCTACAACAAGCAAACCTTCCACTATTTCCTAGCAAACATGAGTTTTAACTCCGACCACTCTAGCATAAGTTCCTTTGTCTTCAAACAAAAAGTGGAAATCACTAAGCATGACATTGGAGCCTTTCTAAACCTAAGGACTGAAGGATATAGAGCCCACACCTGAATGAGTGAAAACACATTCAAATGGGATGATGTCAATAATGCGATTAGAAAAAGTGGTCTAACCTATCATGTTGCTAGAGTCTCCGGGATGACCAAAAATGCCCGTATCATCCAGCATATCCTTGGATCTTCAATCATTCCTAAAGCTGGTGATAGGATCAATATTACACCCCTCTCCTTTCTGTTCTAACTTTTTTTATTATAGATTGTCACCCTATCGACGAAGCCCAACTTATCATAGATCATATCTATGGGCTTTCAGAAATAGGACATGCAGATCAGAAGAGAAAAAGGAACATCTCTTTGGGACACTTAGTTACTTACATCTTAGAAAAGAAATACAACTTAGTGCATCCTGATGAAGAATACGAAGAGCCAGTTTACTATAATGATGCTTCCTTCAGATTGCACTTCAAGGAGGAAAAAGAAAAAGAAAAAGCACATGCCAGTGCTTCAGAAGAAGAAGAAGAAGAAGTGCAAACTTCTGCACCTCAGTCAGATTATCAGAATCTGATTGAAAAATTTGATAGACTTGAGACTCATGTTGATCAAAGATTTGATCAACTTGATGCTCAACTTTTGTAGCAACAACAAGACATTGGTAGCATCAGAAATGAAGTACATGAAATCAATACCAATGTAATGTTGATGGCCTCCTACTTCAACCTTTTCGGTGGCATTCCTCCTCCTTCTCCAGAACAGTAGAGATGAATTTCTTTGTGTTTGTTGTACTCGTGTTTTATATTTTGTTGTATCAGTTTTTATGTTAAGTGTTTGTTTTTATGTTTATTTTTACTTTTAAGTTCAGTGTATTTTCTTATTTGTTTTTAGATATTATGAAATGTGTAATCCTTTCATTAATATCAATGCATGTTGTACTTGTTTCAAATTTGATTTGTTTTTGAAATGTAGTTAATTTTTATGAATTTCATTAGTATTATTTAATCTTCATAGTGCTTAAATTAGATTGTAATTTGAGATTATCTACATTAAAAAATCTAGTCTTTCTAAATTTAAAAGTTGTTTATAACTTGTTGTAATTAGAACTTTTAAATTCATGTCTATTCATTTAGACTACATAAAAGTTAATATTATTATTGCAATTTAGATGTTTTCTTATTTTGTATTTCTTTGCTCAAGTAATATTTATGCACTTAGAAATATTTGAAATTTTAGATTATTGATTTTGGAAAGAATTGGTCTCAATTACTCTTGAAAATTATACAAAAAGTACAAAAATCAAAAGGAATGCGCAAAGGTTCGCAAATATGAAAAAAAGGCACAAAATTAGCCCAATATCAAAAGATGCACAAAAATGTGCCCAAAAATTTTGAAAAAAGATGCGTAAAGCGCCACATGTGGTAATTCTTTTCTTTCCAAATTCTTTCAATCTCTTAATTCAAATTGATCTTATGTTCATTTATATTCTATTGAACTTTGAAATATCGAATTTTTTTTACATCTCTCTTGTAATGATTTTCTATATTCGAATGTCTAAATTGAATCATGTTTTTGATAAATTCTTCTTACTTACAATGTTATATCACTTCTTAAATTTTATGAATTTCTATGATTGACCTAATGTTTTTAGTTTAAAATTGCATACGTTATGTCAATCACCATTTAGATTAAATTTTCAAATGAATTTCATACAATTATTATATTTCTCTTCTATTTCTTCTTCACTTTTTATTGTTGTCAAAAAGGGGGAGAAATTATTGTGTTTGTATGTTTTGTTTGTGTGTTCCTGTTTTGTAGTTTGTTATTAATTTTTTTTTTTTTGAAAAACAAAAAATTGTGTTTTATGGTTCAAAATGCCTCCTTAATTTCATATATACATCAATTCAGGGGGAGTTTACGAGAATAGTTTAATTTGAAATCATACAAACAATAATCGTTTTGCCATCATCAAAAAGGGGGAGATTCTTAAGATAGTTGCTATTTGCATGCTTTACATTTTTGCAACTTATATAGTTTTGATGATTCCAAACATTATTGTTCAAATGTGCTGTTCTCTCCTAACAATTTTTTAGAAGAATTGTATTTGCTCTTGTGTGTACTAACATTTCAGGAAAAACAAACTCCAGACTACGAAGACTTCAAATAAATTTCAGCATGAGATACTTTGTAAAATTTGAAGCTTACACTTGTCTTTAAAATCAAATTGAAAGGGAATGATTGTAATTTGAGTGAATAAAAACATACACGCACACATAAGGAGATCATATAAAATTTATACTGATCGTACGGGACGATATCATTTCGTACTGGACGATCAGACAGTTATCTCCTATTGAGCACATAGAACGAATATGAACTTACTCGGAAAATTTTTTCTAAGTCCTATTCGTCAAGGACGAAATTAATTATTGTACAGGATGATTGGTTCACTGTAAAATTTTTGTCCATATGAATTTAAATTATCGTCCGTGGCGACTGGTCCTCTGGAAAGATTTCGTCCAAACGAAATTAAAAATCGTCCAGGACGATCTGATCTCTGGAAAATTTTCGTCCAGACGAAAATAAATTATCGTCCGTGGCGATTGGTCCTCTGGAAAATTTTCGTCCAGACGAAGTCAAGAATCGTCCAGGACGATCGGCTCTCTGTAAAAATTTCGTCCAGACGAACATATTTTCGTCCAAACGATTAACCGACTTAGAATAGTTTTAATTAGTTTCTAGAACCGACCTTGAAATAACCGTTCGTACTGGACGAACTTAGTTCGTACAGGATGATCAGCTGTACGAAGACATTTCGTACACATATTCAAATAAGGTCGTTTCAGATCGTTTAAGTAAAATCGTCCAGGACGATCCAGAATCGTACAGGACGATCCAGTGCGTACAGAATTGAAAACTTGCAGTTTTTGGGTGGTTTTTCTTGTCTTTTGTATAAATAGTCCAAATTAGACTGCCACCCAATCTTTTTGTCATTTGATCTTCGTGCCTCTTGAGAGAATAGCCAAGGAGAGAGTGGAAGAGAGCATTCAAGGGAGGATTCCTACTACTGGAGCGAGAAAGCTTCACTTGGATTACAAAGGTAAGAATCTCTACTTGTGAATTGGGATTACTTCACTCTTTTCCTTCTTCCTTCTAGATTCTTGTGAGAAGATCTGTCAAGGAGATCCGGTTCTCTGCCGACACTTGGAGAGTGTGAACAGCCGAAAGGTTCTCTGCCTACACTTGGAGAGTGTGAACAGCCGAAGGGTTCTCTGCCTACACTAGGAGAGTGTGAATGGACGACGGTTCTCTGCCAACACTGGGGATAGTGTGAAAGGACGGACGGTTCTCTGCCAACACTGGGGATTGTGTAAAAGGATGGACGGTTCTCTGCCGCACCGGGGAGTGGTGAAAAGAGTGTGTTGTAAAGGCTTCTCCGTCTTGCTGTGGGTGCAAAAGGAGAGTCACTATTGGTATTAGTGCAATACTCAGAGAGTGCCTCTGGGGAGTGGATGTAGGTCTGGTTATAGACCGAACCACTATAAATCTGGTGTCATTTACTTTACTGTTTTTACGTTTCCATACTTTAAATTTCAGTTTTAAAAACTCTATGGTTGAAAAACATTTTTCTACAAAATTTAAAAGAAATTTTTATTTCGGTTCAATAATTTTCAAAAAGGGAACTTAAATTTTTAAACTACCAATTCACCCCCCCCCCCCCCTCTTGGTAACCTTGGGATATTCACTTAGGCTTAATAACCTAATTACTAGACTCAACAAGCATGTGGTACCTGGACACTAGCTGCTTGAGGCTTATGACTAGTGATATGAAATAATTCATCACACTAAAGGCTTGGTCAAGAGGAAAGGTGACATTAGGAGACAACACCACTAAGAAAGCAGCGGGCTCAGGTATAATTAATAACTCTAAAAACTTTATAATTAAAAATATGTTATTAGTTGATGGTTTAAAGCATAATTTATTAACTATTAGTCAACTATGAGATAAAGGATTTGATATAAATTTTTTTCTAACAAATACATGATTAGTTTAAATAAAAACTTGTATAAGAAGAAAAATAGATGAACAATGTTTACATGTTAGACTTGAACAACATTGAATATTCAAATTCATTATGCCTAAAACTATAATTGATGAATCTTGGCTATGACATAGGAGACTATGTCATACGAGCATGAAGAGTCTTAGGAATACACCCAGAAAATTCTAGTTAGAGGCATATCTAAGTTAGATTTCACTAAAGACCACTTATGTGATATCTGCTAATTAGGAAAACAAATAAGTTATTCATTTCATTCAATCAAAGATATTAACACCTCTAGGCCACTAAGAATCCTTCATATGGATGCATTTGGACTTGTTAGTACAACCAATCTAAGAGGGAAGACATATGGATTTTTAATTGTGGATGACTACTCTAGATTTATTTAGGTAAGATTCTTAGCGCATAAGAGTGAGTCATTTGAGAAATTTAAAACATTCTCCATTTGGATTCAAAGGAAATTAGGATGTAAAATTTTAACAAGCCATAGTGATCATGGTGGAGAGTTCAAAAATGATAAGTTTGAATCCTTCTATCAAGAGATAGGAATAAAACATAATTTATTTGCCCCTAGGACCCCCTAGAAGAATGGAATAGCTAAAAAGAAAAATAGAACCTTTGTGGAAGCTGCTAGGGCAATGATAGCTAAGTATTCACTTCTTAGGTATTTTTTGGCAGAAGCAGTGATACTGCTTGTTATAATTTAAATAGGGTGAATGTTAAATCCAAGCTTACTAAGACACCATATGAACTCCTTAAGGGTAGGACATCCAACCTTACTCACTTGCATGTATGTGGCTATAGATACTTCATCTTAATTAATGAAAAATTACCCTTAGGAAAATTTGATCCCAAGTTTGATGAAGGTGTCTTCTTAGGTTACTCATATGTAGGTAAGGCCTATATAATCTTCAATATGAGGACCATTATAGTAGAAGAGTCTACCCATGTGGTATTTGATGAATCAGATAGGACCTCTAAACTTAAACTTGAAGAAGAAGAAGTGGAGGTCATTCAAGGGGTAGAAACTATTACTATATGG
Source organism: Dendrobium officinale (assembly GCA_019514585.1). NCBI lineage: Eukaryota > Viridiplantae > Streptophyta > Magnoliopsida > Asparagales > Orchidaceae > Dendrobium > Dendrobium officinale. The sequence goes on along the minus strand of CM033684.1, from coordinate 26,405,345 downwards.
GATAGAGTAGAACCTCAAGAAAAATTACCCTGAGAATGGAGATATTCTTTTAGTAATCCTAAATAATTTATTTTAGGAGATAATTTAAGGTGTTAGAATTAGCTATAGACTTAGGAAGGAGGTTAGTCATTCAATATTTATCTCTATGGTAAAAACTATAAATATAGATCAAGCCATAGCTGATGAATTCTGGATCCTACAATGAAAGAAGAGCTAAACAAATTTTTTAGAAATGCTGTATGGGAACTAGTCAAGAGACTTAAGAACCAGAGTATGGTTGTAATAAAGTGGGTTTTAAAAATAAGATGAATGAATCTAGAATAGTAGTGAGGAATAAGGCCAGATTAGTACCTAAGGGTTATAACCAGATCGAATGAATAAATTTTAAGGAAACCTTTACCTCTGTAGCAAAACTAGAAACTATTAGGGTGTGTTAACCTTTGCTTTCTTTAAGGGTTTTAAACTATATCAAATGGATATTAAGAGTGCCTTTCTAAATGGGGTGATTCAAGAAGATTCTTATGTTGAGCATCCCCTAGGTTTTCAAAATTCAAAATTCCCAAATCATGTATTCAAACTAAAGAAGGTCATATATGGGCTAAAGAAAGTACCTAAAGCCTGGTATGAAAGGTTGAGTACATTCCTTTTAGGTAGAGGCATTGTTAAGGGTAGTGTAGAGACCACCCTCTTCCTAAAGAAAGTAGGAGAAGACTTACTCATTATTTAAATTTATGTTGATGATATGTTGTTTGGATCCTAAAAAAAAAATTATGTGATGAATTTTTAAATAAAATGAGTAAAGAATTTGAGATGAATATGATAAGAGAGCTAAGTTACTTTCTTGAATTTAGTGTAAAGCAGATAAATGATGGAACCTTTCTTAGCTAATATAATTATATCAAGGGCATCCTTAATAAGTATGAAATGGATAATGCTGAGACCATGAATACTCCCATGAGCTCTATTGTTCAATTAGACATGGACCCAAATAGAAAAGCAATAGAACAGAAAAAGAATAGGAGAATAATTGAATCACTTCTTTACTTAATTTCTAGCATACCATATATTATGTTCATTATTTTCATTTATGATAGATTTCAAGTTGATCCAAAAGAATCCCACATGACTACTATTAATAGAATCCTTAAATATATGTTAGGCACTCCAAACCTAAGAATCTGGTATCTTAGACACAACACTTCTTTTGAAATCATAAGATATTCAGATTTATATTTTATAGGATGTAGGGTAGATAAAAAAACACTTTTAGAACTTATTAATTCATAGGACAATCTTTAATTTCCTAGTCCAGTAAAAAATAAAACTCAGTAGCCCTTTTTATAATTGAGGAAGAATATATAGTAGTAGGGAGCTATGTTGCTCAAGTCTTATGCTAAAGTAATAACTCTTAGATCATGAACTAGCTGTAAGAACCATTATTGTGCATGTTTATGTGTTGTTATTTTGTAGTTTATGTTTGGTTTAAGATGTTTCCTAATCACTGCACCCACACCTCATTGAGTTTTAAAATCTTTCAAATTTTGTTCACATCGTATTATATGATTCACATTCGAACTGTACGATAAGTACAAATGCACAAATCACAACCCTTAGTTTAATCAACGATCCAGATTATATCCTTGATATCTACATCATACTTTACAAACCTCTGCTTGTACTATACGATCTATGTGTATCTAACCATTAAGGAATTCAATTCATTTGGTATGAAATTATTTCTAATCGTATTATGCGATACCTCCATTTATACTATACAATACGCATATCAAAATATATTGAGATGAATTCATTTCGATCGATACAATAATAATTGCATTTTGTATTATACAAACACCCATTTATACTATACAATACTTTTCATCAATTACCATACTGACGACTCCTCGGGATGATCGTAATTCCTTAAGATTGTCTAGTACGATACTGATTGTACTGTATGATTTGACATATTTTTTTGATAAGTCGTGAAGAAAAATTAACTTGTCTAATTATAATATACGAACCTAGATCATAATGTACGATGATCCTAAAATCTATAAATTGGAAGGATTTAGATGTTTCAATTCACTCAACTCGCTACTTTCTCAAACTCTTACCCTCCAAACCTTCCTGTCTAATGGCCAGTGGAAGCAAACATGGTAGACTGATACGGGGGAGCCCCTCCTCTCATCATTTTAATGATTGTTTCCTCTCCGCAAGGGATGAAGATGCTTATTACAAGTACAAAGAGGCAAAAATCACTCCTTGCATGTTAAATAAACCAACCCTTAACTTTGAAGTGATGAACCTCTTTGCCTCCACTACTCTTCAATTTCTCCTCACACTGGCTTTTTTTATAACTCTGAACTCCTTTAAGAATTCTTAGCCAACCTTAGGCTAAATCTGGAAACCTCCACCGTGACTTTATATGATTGCAAGTCATAGAAATTACAAAGGTTGATTTAGCAGAACATATCTTCTTTCTACTGAAGGACCTCACGCTCAATCCCTTATCTCAAATGAGTTTTATTGGACTTCTATCAACCCGAATATTATGAATATATCCATAAACCAACATCAACCACTAGTCCAAACTATAAATTATAGTCTAAATTATTTAGCATGTTCTTAGAACCTCCAATATACCTAAATCTGGGGCTAGGGTTAACATATCCCTACTTCTTTCTGTCATCACTTACATCATAAAGTCAAATATCCAATTTGAGTAAGCACAAATGATTCTTGATTATATTCAAAATATGACTCACATTCAACATCCTAGTACCCGAAGATAACAAAATATTGTCTTAGGACACATCATAGGATATATCTTAGACAAAAAAATTCCAAATCAACTTTTCTGCTCCACCCAATAATGTTTCTATTTTCTACACAGATGCCTCCTTATATATCCTTTTCCATCGAGGGCATGAGTATGCCGAGCCAGAATTTGATGAAGGGGAAGATGCTCCTGCAGGTGGACCTCCACCGCCACCAATAACACCACTTGTACCTGCCTACCATGCATACCCTCACGATGACATAATTTAGCCGCTCGAGCGATCAAAAAATAAACTCAACTCTCACATCCAACAATAACAATAGTAACACGAGGACGACATGAGGAGGTTTATAGAAAGATTTTTCTTGATTGACAATCAATTTTCCTCTATCCATCAATAATCTCAACCACCACCATCTCATCAGGATCCGCCTTACCTGTAGTGTTTTTCTATTTTGCCTTACTTTTGTTATACTATTATGTGTGTTTATTTGTTCCTCTTCTTTTTGGTGATATCAAAAGGGGGAGAAAATATATGTTTTATCATGTTTCAGCTTATTAGAATCCTATTTTTGTTATGCTTCAATAGTAGTTTATTTTTATTTATCATTATTTTTCATTAAAAATTAAAATGAAAAAAAAAACAAAATACTAAAAATAAAAATTTGCAACTCCTAATTTTAAAATCTATAACCAAGTGAGGGGGGCTTAGGAGAAAAGTAGTTTTATCATACCTGTCAACCAACATTATTTTGTCATCATCAAAAAAGAAGAAATTATTGCAATCCATAATCCCTAGTATTGATTTTGATGATAACAAACATTATTGATTGAAATATTATATTTCTCATTAAATATTTTAGATATTTCTTTTGCCTTTGAGTACTAACATTTTAAGTAAAATATACACTTCTCAAGACTGCTAAAAACTCAAGATTGGGTAGAATAGGATGTAAAAGAGTTTGTAATTTAATTTCTTTATTTTCTACTTCTTGAGTGTGGCCTTATAAGAGTGTATGCAAATTGGGTGACCATGCACACACAGAGGGTGCAAGAAAATATTTTTAAAGTTAAAATTTTTTGAACTAATCATAATGTACGATTTTCAATTATAATGTATAATCTGTTATATGAAAATAGGCTTAATGATTAGCAGAGAAATTAGTTTCTGTGAACTAATCGTACCGTAAGATCTAAATAATATTATATAATTTGTTATGATATGAAAATCTTAGCCACAAGATTAATTTAAGTAAGATTTTGAAATCTAATTTTTTGAACAAACCGTAATGTATGATGTCAATCATATTGTATGAACATTTAAAATCTTGCTAAAATTAATCACCATAATTGGTCAATCAAATTATGGTTTAATTAATGATAGCTGGTCGTATTGTATGATATTTATCAAACCAAACGATAAGCAAAGATAAAATTTGGTCATCCCAAAGATCTTACCAAACAAAAACGTGATTTTTAAACTAATCATATTGTATGATATTCATATCATATTGGACGACTTACTTGGAATCAACTAATCATACTGTACGATGAGAACAGTATGGGATGAATAGTAAAGATAATTTTTATTTGTCATAGAAATCATCCCATATAAATAAAAGAAATAAAATAGATCATACTAGACGATTTATTGGTCGTACTATATGATGTGTTCTTAAAATTTAAACAATTCATTTGAATGATTGTATACATCATACCGAACTTGACTAGTTTTGAATTGATTGTACTGTATGAATCTAAATTGTATTATACAAATAGAGACGGCTAACTTGATTTATTAGAGTTTCTTGAAGTGCATTACTTAAGCAAGTTTTTAAAATTCTCTTAAAAAAAGATAGGAACGTGTGACTGTTGAAGGAACTCTGAGAGAGGAGCTTTTAAGAAGAAAATTAGGGTTTGAGTGAGAAAGGAGAAGGAGAGCTTGAGCGTGAGGGAGAAGTAGTGTGAGAGGATCACATGGTTCCTATGAGCTAGTTGCACCCTTGCTCCTCTTATGGCGTAGTTAGTCTTGTGAAACTCTTTTGGGAGAGAGGCTTCTTAGTCCAGTCCTCATGGTTGTTTGCCTTCTCCAGGAGGGAGAAAAAGGAATCAAGGTCTGCTGTTGACATCGAGAGGGTGACATAGCGTCCGGCACTCCGCCGCATTAAAGATTTGGAGAAAGTGAGTCTACAAGGGTTTCTCTGCCTTGCCGAGGGAGGAAAAGGAGAGTCACTTAGTATTAGTTCATTACTCGAAGTGGAGGACTTTAGGGAGTGGATGTAGGTAAAGGTTTACCGAACCACTATAAAAATCTCTAGTGCATTTTTTTTCCTTTTTGAACTTTTACATTTCCTTCATTTCATTTCCATTAATAACTACTTGTGAAAAACATTGATTATTGTTCTATCACGTATATCAAAATTTCATTTTAGTATAATTCAATTGTTTTTATAAAATCTCTCACTCTTACAATCAATTAGAATTTTGTATTTTCAATTATTGAAAAGTTTTTTAAAATAAATATTATTGTTATTTTGATGTTAAGAACTTTTTTCAATGCACCAATTCAACCCCCCCCCCCCCCCCCCCCCCCCCCCCCCCCTCTCTTGGTGAGCCTCAGGCTAGTTCCTTAAGGTTTAACAACCTTCATGAATGTTCATCTCATGCATTATAGTTATGCCAACTTTTCTTTGAATTTTTTCTAGATTATAAAAAGAAATTCACTATTCTTTATTAGTCAAACATGATCTAAGCTACATCATGTCCCTATCTATACCATGGGAATCCCATAGAAAAAACCATCAAATTTCTTCCATCTTCCACTCAATAATGGGCAATGACTAAAATAGACCATTGGATCACTCAATTTCTTTTTTTACCATTTGACAGTTCATTCTAGGCCAACATAATATAGACATCAAATCAACATATGTTTTGCTACTCATAGGGTGAATCATATATCTAATATAATGAACTTCATATAGAATTTTCCTCATGAGGTTTTTATTATAAGGAATCCATAATTTCCTTTTACATGTTAACTCTCTATGATCCTTTATCGATAACTCGAGTATCCTCTCAATCTAAATATGATCTATCAACTTCATATACTCCTCATCATTCTTTTGAGTTTTATAAATCTTCTCCTATAAGGTAGGTTATATAATAATATGAGTATACATGCTAATATACATGTCATTTGGTACAACCATTTCCAATTTTTGAATATACATACCACAAATTATTAATACATCAAATGTAATCATATAACCAACTACTTTTGAAGACTCAATCCATTTGTCACAACATTAGCTTTACTAGGTTGATATTGAATACTAACATTATAATCTTTAATCACCTCTTGCTGTCTTCTTTATCTTAAATTTAATTCATTTTGACTGAGAATATACTTCAATTGCTAATGGTCAATAAAGATTTCACATCTAACTCTATACAAATAATTTCTCTAAAAATTTAATACAAAAATAAAATGACCAATTATAAATCATGAGAGGGTGGTTCATTTCATGTGGTTTAAATTTCTGGAGGCATAAGAAATTACTTTACAATGCTGCAATAACACACAACCCAAGCCTCTTAATGATGCATAAGTAGCTCTTGCACTTGTAATCATTAGGTACATGATGAAATAGTTAAAATAGAAGCTGACACCAAACAATCCTTTAGTTTTTGAAAAATATATTCACAACTAGCCATCCACTCAAATAACACTAAATTCTGTGTCAGTCTAGTTAAAGGAATTATAATATGTGAAAAACCTTTGACAAAATTTCTATAATAACCAACCATACCTAGAGAACTATGGTCATTCAATATAGTTTGTAGGCCTTGTCTAAATTACATTAGCATGCACTTTTTGGGGTTCTATAAGTATTCCATCACTAGTAATCTATGATTATTTTCTTATATTTAATATAATGAAAATGAAAATAAATGAGTAGATGAGGAAAAATGAACTTTTTTACCTTTATTTTTATACAGATCTGATATTTCTATTTCTAGATGACAAATTTTTTAGATCTTCATGGAGTGAAAAATTCTTAGGCCGAGCTAGATTTGAGCTAGAGTAGACATCTTGCCAACAAATTTATAGTCTGTCATCATATACCTCTAGAATGATATGCTTCTTAACCAAAACATACATTTTCAAAATTTTACATACAATCAATATTGTCTCACAAACTCTAATACTATTCTCAAGTGAATCACATGATCATATTCAATATTCAAATACACTAGTAAATCATTTATGAAAATAATAACAAACTAGTCTAGATAATCACTAAATATCTAATTCATCATATTCATAAATATAGCCAGTGTTTTAGTCAAACCAAAAGGCATGACCAAAACTCGTGGTGACCATAATGTGAGTTAAAAGCTTTTTTTAGCTACATCTTCTTCCTTCACTTTTAATTGGTGATACTCTCACTTCAAATCTATCTTTGAAATTATATGCACATCCTCTAATTGATCAAATAAATCAATCATAGGATACATATAATTATTCTTGATGGTCAACTTATTCAATTTATAATAGTCAATATGCATCCACATCAAATCATAAAGGTCTTAAAATTCTTACAAAGGAAAGGCTAAGTAGCTAGCATCATTTCTAGTGGGCTTTGAGGATAACCCAACATTTCGTTGAGTTGGATTCTCCTCCTAATCTTCTTGTGATGCTAACGATCCCCCTTAGCTTGATGGTGCTAAACACTTGTCCCATGAATCCTCTTGCTCCCTCTACCTCAAGGGAATAGATGAATTTTGATGAACTCCCCTAGAAAACCACTCTTTTTAGATTCAATTATTATTGCAAGTTTTCACATTTTATATAAAGGAAAACTCATAATAATTTCATACTTGGAGGTCTCCCCCGCACTACAGGAAAAATGTCATTTTCCGGCAGCCATTTTCACCGGAAAATGGCTAAAATCCGTGAGAAATATGCATTTCCGACGGAAATATTTTCGCTGGTTTAACGCGCGTCGGAAAAGACTTTCCGACGCAAAATAATTTGTCGGAAACATTTCCGACGTATTTCTGGCGGATTTTTCGCAGGAAAAATATTTCTGGCAGAATTTTTTTTCGCCGGAAAGTCAAGAAAAATTAAAAAAAAAAAAGACTGCATGGAACCAGCTTAGCACAAGCCCAGGAAACCAAGACTGCCTGGAACTCCTGCTCCGGCCCAGCCCAGCCAGAACCCGCTCCGCCAACCCGAGTCCGCGTGAACCAGCACTGCCCGAGCCATCTTCGCCCACCCGAGCCCACGTAGCAGCGCCTTCAGGAGGGTTCGAACCCTGCACCTACCCTCAGCGCTTAAGCATTCCGCTCCATCTGCCATCAGACAAAAACTACTAATTCTGATATTTTATTTTATTTATCTTAGAACAGATAAATATTAAAAGTAATAAATCTTTATAAAGTAATTTTTTTAACAATGAATTCTTAAAGATAAAAAATATAATTTAAATTAAAAATGAATTATTATATTAGTTAATTTAATTTTAATTTTTTTTAATTTATTTACCTTAATTTAACAAAATAATTAATTATAAAATTTTGTTATAATTTAAGTTTAAATTTAAATCATTTAATTTTTTTATTAAATAATGAAATTATAATTTAAGTTATTTTATTATAATTTAAGTTATTTTTTAAAATATAAAATATTTAATTTGACAATAAGTTATTAAATTATAACTTAATTTTTTAAATTTTCATCAGAAATCCGTGGGAAATTCCTTCGAAAAATGGAAAACCAGACAAAAAATATGTTGGAAATTCGTCAACAATTTTCCATTAGAAATCCACCGAAAAATCCGTCGGAATTTGTGACAAATTTTTTTTCGTCTGAAATGAACTATTTTCCTGTAGTGCCTCACCTCCTACTAAGGCTACGATTAGGTCACACACCCTGAGAAAGAAGTGAATCACCATCCGGCAGAAATATTTTCCGTCTTAAATGAGCTATTTTCCTTTAGTGCCGTCACCTCATACTAAGGCTACGATTAGGTCACACACCCTGAGAAAGAAGTGAATCACCATCCACAAGGCATTATCATTAATTATGAGTTGGAGATTAAAGAATAGAAGAAGAATCCTATATTAAAGTAAGGGATGTTAGCGTGAAAGGATATAAAATTATTACCAAGCCTTTTAAGAAGCCTAAGACCTCCCAATACGGTCTTCTCAAATGGGGAACCACTCATTTCACTATTAAAATTGATTATTATTTTGATCATGTACCCCCTAAAGATAAGGCCTCATGAGTAGTATATGATTTTGATCTTGCCACCGTATCCCTAACTATTAAGGATATGCTAGACTATATACATTATTATAAGATTCATTATGCTTCCATAATAATCAACATAATGTGTTGGAAGACAAATATTTTACTATCCTACCATTAGAAGAGATTACTTCTCTAATTTACCAAGAATTTTTTTAAAAAAATCAATATAATAGAGATTGAGGCTAAGAAGTTAAAGAGATCCATGCAAGTGGAAAATAATGATCACTAGGTTATAGAAGAAGAGGTTAAAACTCTGCAAGATGATGTATATAAAAAGGAGAATCCTATGCAAATAATAATATCTTACACACAGAGCTACACTACAATAGCCTTATTTTGAATATTATGAATTTTCAAAAAAATTTATGAAATTCTATAGAAGAACTATGGCATTGCGTTTGTGAGCACATTCTGCCAAAAATCACCATCACAAAATTTATGCCTCTATTCTAAAGTAATTTTTGGGGGCAGCATGCAGCACATTAGTGTTGGGTTCATGGCATCATAATGTCGAGCATTGATTCTAAAAAAAATTGTGTAAATCATTGTAGGAGACTTTTATCCTATTTCTATTTACAATGATTTTGATTTGATCGTTTAGTTTTTCCTAAAGTATTTTTATTGCATTTTTTTCTGAATTTAGTGAACTTCTACCACATAACTTTTTGTATGTTATGGTGCTGATTATTATGAATATTTTGACTATTTGATTTCATAATTTCACTAGTTAAAATTAAAAATATTGCATTTTATATGATTTTAAAAGAAATAATTAGTTTTGGCATTTTAATAAAATTTAATTGCTAATGCAAATATTATGGAAGAATATTAGCATGTGATTGAGTATTAGCTAGTTGTTGTTACTTTTACAATATTGTAACGATAATATGTGTGAGGATAAGTAAAAATTATTTATTTGTTGATCTTGGCTAGAGACTGAATTATACTTGTACAATATGGTGGGCCGATGAGCTTTTCTTTAAATATGATAGTTTGATATTATCCTCTACTTATTCAAATGATTCCTTGAATGGGAGTTATAAGGAGTTAATTACTGTGTGGATATATTATATTTACAGAGCCAATGGCTATTGATTTAGTGATTACTAAAAAACACCACGTAAGCGAGAACTCTTTATCTGACTAGTGTGATTACTGGGATACATTCACTATATTGATTTATTGTCATTGTACTGATTTACTGTCACTATAACGATTTACTATTATTGAGCCCATGATACCCATCATTAAGCATGTGATTTAAGATGATAATGCTAACACTAATATAGCTAAGCATCTTATGTGAGCTCCTAAATAATTACTATATAGTACTGCATTGCTATAGATTTTATAGTTTTTCCCATATAATTCCACTTCACTAGCTCATGCTATCTATTTAAATATTTGAATAATACTACTATAAAGTATAATTTACTGAATGATTATATACTACTTTATTGCTTCAACATTCATATATATTTCACTAAGTTTTTGTACTACACTATTTTGTTAGCCGCTTTACCGTACTAGTTTACTGATTTATAAATTTTACTCTACAATATGTATTTTTCTATTTTTGCACATATTCATGATCATATTTACTTCTACTATTATAAATTAACTAATTTTATGTATATTATTTTCTTTTCCATGCTTTGAGTTTGCTATTAGGATTTTAGTGAATTGTTGGGCTTTTAGCCCATTATATATATGATTTTAGGTCAAAGTGGAGGATCAAGAGTATGAGACTAATCAGTTATAGGATTCCTCAGGTTTTATTATTATGTTGTTTTCTTTTTGTCTTTTTAGATTTTTTTTTTTTATGAAAAGAGACGAATTCTGATACTCATAGATTTGTGGGTATATATGACATCTAAATATACATGATATTTTGGATAATAATTATAGATGTATGTTAATATTTTGATCAATAGATTAATTTTCATCGATATTTATATCATTGAAAAAGACTAGTAACCTCTAGTTATTATTATAAAAGATTTAATATACAATTATTTCCAATTTTGATTATATATGTGGTATCACAAAGACTATGAGGAGTTGTAAGCCTCTCTGGAGTGACTCATTGAGAAATTCAAAGAGTATACAGAAATGGAAATTTGATCGTCCCTCAATATTATGAAGGGTGTACGAGAATAAGTTTGAGGATCGTACCGAGTGATTTATTATATACTGTACAATTATATTTTGAACTGTTCAAAGACTAGTCTTCGTACCAGGATTAGTTTATTATTATTAAAAGTACGATTTAACAGGGGAGGGTTTACTTTGAATAATTCAGGAATTTTGGAGCCTATTTTAAGATATCTTTTTGAGAGCTTGTAAAAATAGAAAGAGGGGAACGGGAATCAACAAAAGAGCCAGAAATTAGAGAGGAGTTTAGGATTTGAGAGAGTCTCTACTGAAGATTTTTTAAATATTTACTTAAATTAACCCGTGATTAGTGGATACACACTATATGATGAAAAGGACGAAGGTTGCTCGATCCTTTTTTGCTCCTACTGTGGCCCGGGAAGAACTTGTGATAGGCTCTCTGAGGAGGAATGCCTTCTTGACCATACATCCATGACCTCGAAGGTACTCTGCCTTCTCCAGGAGGGAGAAAAATGAGAAGGTTATCTGTTGTCGCCAGGAGAACTGGTGAAAACAGCGCTTGGACTCCGCCACGCTGGGTTGGTGAAAGGGAGTATTCTAAGGGCTTGATTTCGCCTTGCCGAGGGGGGCAAAATTGGAGCTATTTTTTGTAGTGAAATTCCTGGAGTGGAGGGAACTAGAGAGGGGGGAGAGACGAGAGGTTTTTTGGTCATAGTTTGACCGAACCACTATAAAATTCCAGTGAGCTTTTTCGTTATCTCTATTTACTTTTGCTTGCACTTAATTCTCTGGAACTCACTTTGCTTCAAAGAGTATAAGCAAAAGGAAAATTTAACAAACTCAATATTATGAAGGGTGGTCTTATGTGGAGAATAAGAACTCAAAGGAGTTGGAGGTCTTCATGGTATCTTTGTCTTACAAAGTGAAGCTCTAAAAAATATAATGTCAACATTCATTATTGCTTAGGGAAGTTGGTATCTTATTGACCTTCTGACCTAGTAACAACATAAGAAGTTTTATGGCTAGATAATTAATTTGTCTTCATGATTTGAGTTTGATGGGGAGAGTGTGATAATTCTTAAGGTTACTTTACTTTTTTTTTCTTTTCTTTATCTTATTTATAAGAGATGATAAATTTTATATTTTATTAAAATAAATATGGATAAAGTTTTTTTTTTTTTAAATTTATCAAAATGGAGTCTGATGACTAGTGTGATTATTGATTTTATTATCAATTATTTTAAAGTTTCTTTGGTGTTTCTAAAATCCTGAGTGATTCTTCTTTAATCTCTGATGATGATTTCTTCATTATCTAAAATCCCTGATGTGGATGAGACATGGTCCAATCATGAATAATTATCTAACTTCGATTGATTTTTTTTTTCCAAGAAAGTTAGAGCATATTAAGATTGATATTTTCAAGGCTATTTGGGATTTTTTTTAAGGTTTTACCATTCCCAAATGTTTTGCCACTACTACTATTGTGTTAATTCCTAAAAAGATAAACCCTATTGTTTGGGGTGATTTTAGACCTATAAGTTTATGCTCTACTTTCAATAAGCTCATCTCCAAAATTTTGGCCAATAGGTTTGCTAAGTAGCTTCCTAAAATTATCTCTACTAATCAAATTGATTTTATTAAAGGTAGAAATATTGTTGATAATGTCCTTTTTGCTCTGGAATTGCTCCATGAAATAAATAGAAAAGTGCATGGTCACAATCTTATTTTGAAGCATGATATTTCTAAGGCTTATGTTAACTTAAACTAAAAGTTTTTATTTACATTCTTCATTTGTTTGGTTTTGATAGTCATGCTATTCATCTCCTTAGAAACATTATTGAGATTTTCTGGTTTTCCATTATTATTAATGGTTATGATCATGGCTTTTTAAAAGGTGCCTAAGGAGTTAGATAAGGAGATCCTTTATCTCCTGGTCTCTACATTGTAGCTGTCGATAACTTGTCTTGATGGTTGTCTCATTTTTTTTGCTAATAATAGAAGTGTGCCTATAAAAATTTTGGTGATATTAATATTAGTCATTTTTTTGTTGATGATATCATTATTTTTTTTAATAGCTCTATTAAGTCGGTGAAAAATATTAGAAGTCTTCTCTCTAGTTTTGAGAATCAACCTGCCATGTCATTTAACAACAACAAATGTACTTTAATTAGCAGCAATGATTTATCTCATGTTCAAAACATTAATATTTGTAATGCTACGAGTTTTTCTAGTCAGGTTATGCCTCTTTAGTATCTTGGTACTCCTTTGTTCAAAGGGCACAAATGGTATTTTCTTTTCGATAAGATTTTTAATTCTATACCCTCAAAAATTACTAGTTGGGACTCTAAAGTGCTTTTTATGGGAGCCCGATTATTGCTTATTAAAAGTGTTATGTGTTATTTGCCTATTTATTTACTGCAAACTATCAACCCTACTAACTCCATTTGTGATATATTGGAGAAAAGGCTTAATAAATTCTTTAGGGTTCTTCTGACTCTTCCAAAAAGATTCATTGGACCAATTGGAATGCTTGTATGGGTCCGTTTGTAAAAGGAGGTTTGGGTTGCAAATTGATTTATGATTTATTTAAAAGTTTTTCTTTTAAACATTGGTTAAATTTTAGAAAGAATGACTCTCTGTGTGCCAATTATATTCATAAGAAGTATTGTGGCAATATCCACCCCCTCTCTTTTTGTTTTTTTTTTAAACAAGGTCAATCTCCGAGATGGAAAAGGTTTGTAATATTGGTTGTTTGAACCTACTATTCAATGAGGCATCCGAAGTGATGATTTTTTTTTCTTGCAAGATGAATGGTTAAGTATGGGGTTGATTGACTCCTACTTTAATTTTTCCTCTATTTCATTTTTGAAGGTATCTTATTTTATTGTAAATGGTAAGTGGTCCATAGATCATCTTCTTCAGTTTATCCCTGAAAGTTTGGTAAATATCATTATTGATATTCCCATTAGTCTTAATAGCAAGGATCAAATTTTCTCTAAACTTTCTTTCAATGGTGATTTTAGTATGAAGAAAACTTGGCATTATATTAGGAAAAACAAATCTTCCCATTGTTACTTTTGCTAGAATTTGGAACACTGTTATTCCTCTTAAGTATTATGTATTCGCTTGGAGAATTCTTAAGGGTTTCATTTCGATGGATAGCAGGCTCTAAAAGAAAGGTTTTATTTTAGCATCCAAATGTCAATGTTGCTTTAGTTTTGAAACCATTAATCATGTTTTCGTTTATGATTCGCTCGCTGCTAAGATTTGGTATTCGATCCAGAACTGCTTAAATATTTATATTGATTTTTAGGCTAATAGTGTTTTAGCCGTTTTAAATGCCATGAGACAAATCAATAGCTTTAATCATAGGATGATGATCATTCTTTTAACCATTTTTTTTGGTTACTTTGGGAAGAGAGAAACAATAACAAACATGGTGGCATTAAGGTGTGTGAGAATAGAGTCATTAGAACTCTCATTTTCAATATGCAACAGCTGGTTTATGCTCGGGTTCTTCTTCCCAAACATTTTCATAAAAGAAGTCATTGGTGTCATTTTTTTTAACATTAAATTTGATGTCTCGTTGTTGATTTCTCTTCCCAAGTTTTTCTATTAGATTAAGCCTAGGGTTGGGGACGTTAAGCTCAATATTCACTATTCTAATCTTGTTAATTAACCGTTGTGGGATTGGTGGTCTTATCAGGGACGCTGATGGCAACCTTATTGTTGGCTTCGAGTGCTCTTATTCTACCCCCGATGTGATTAATGCGTATTTTTATAGCATTTTAGAATTCTTTTGAAATGTCCGTCTTTAAATTTTCACTATGTATGGATTGAAGTTGACAATGAGGTGGTGGATGATAATATCTTGATGAACAAGGGTATGAATTTGCTTAATTTCTTTTTTGTTAATTCAAATTAATGTGATGCTCAAGAAAATGGTGTATAGAATTTCTCAGATTAGTAAGGTGGCCAGTGGGACTACTGTTTGGCTTGCGAATAAAGGCACTATCAGTTCAATTCCTAATAATTTTTTTGAGCTTGTAAACGCTCCTTGCTTTCTTATAGGTAGTCTTCGGCTGGATGCTTTAGGTATGCCCTATGTTTGATTTTATTTTGGTGTTTTTTTCCTCTGTGCTTTCTGCTATGTGTTCTTTGTTTCTCTGGTTTGCATTTCCCTATACTATGAGTTCCTGCTGGTATTCGCTAAGTGGTCTTCAGGTTTGCAATTCTTCTTATTCCGAATCATATGTTTTTCTGGCTCATTTGGGCGGTTGGTTGGTGTTATTTTCGGTTCTTCCTGTAATTTCTGCTTTGTTGTTTTTTGTAGCATCTCTCTGCCGAAGGTGGAATTTCTTGGTCCGGTTCTGCCTCTCGATGCTCTTTCAATATTTGTTTATGCCACTAAACCGTTTCAGATCATCTGTGATAGTTGGGTTCTTAGCTACAATTGGTTGTATTGGTTTCGTCCATTTTGGTTTTTGGGATATATCCTTAATTGTTTTGCAAGTTTCTTCTGTGTGTAGCCTGTTGATTGAGCTGTAAGATATTAACAGGTTCTTTGCTTTTTGGGTGCGGATTTCGGGCCGCCCTATAATGTTTTTAGGTTTCATTGTACAGTTGATTAATGGGGAACTCCAACTCTTTGGTTTTTCCTTTCTTTTTGATGTCATTGTAGCTCATTTGAATGGTAGAGAGCTAGAGATCCCCTCAAGGACCTTGTGACATTTTTGGTATACGTGTAAGTCCGTTAGTGGGTTTCAACTAAAAAAAAGTAATACTATTATATCTAGTAAGATTGCAAGTATAATAGACTTCACTATTCATTGTTGATATATCATCAAAAAATAATCTTGATCAAATATGATCGACTTTGTATATCTTCTTGCAATATGCTCAACATTTATAAAAGTATTATGCATTTATGGAGGAAATTATAACTCATTTATCAATAAGTATTACGATGTGTCATTTACGTGCAAGGTAAATGTCATTTACGTGCAAGGTAAATATACAATTACATAAATGCCATAGCAACTCATTCATCTTCACCTGTAACGAGTTCTACAGGCAAGTGCTTTATTAAACAAATAACAATTTTCTATCAGTTAATTTTATTTTAAAAAATCTAAGCATTCTCCTCCATGAATATCCCTCTAAATGAACCAGAAGAGATTGTGGTACGAGGTGAAAAGGCAATCAATAATAATCATAAATTATCACAAATTTATTTATTTTATACATATCAATAAACAAATCGCTTGATTACAAATTTACAGCATGAAAGTTGCAGTGGGTTTTTTTACCCATCTTTGATCTTTGACATCACGGGTTAATGCACAAGAAAGGTGACAAGGAGGGCGACAAGCATCAGAAAATAAGAAATTCCTTGATCGATTGCCTTGCCATCAAGCCACCGAGAGGAAGCCATCGTTGTCTTCTGGCCATTACCAATGTCCATTTGACCTGACAGCAAGAAGGCAGCAACGAACATTATTGAAGCCCTGAACGAACTCATTTTTTTTCAATTTTATACAAAACAATAGTTGATATCAGTGATTGCAAGAGAGGTGCGAGAAGGAGCAGCAGCAGCAGAAATGGCAAGTTGGGAGGAGAAGGCATAGGTACGTGGATATTTATAGAGAAGGAAAAGCGGAAAAGCGGAAAAGCAGAAGAGGAAAAGTTTAAGTGGGAAAAGCATAGTACCACTACGGCTTCGTTTGTTTTTTTTGGTGCTTTTATAAAAGACAGTTTAAAAAATATTAGTTCAGAAAATAGAGTTTTCTAACGAAGAAGCATATATAAAAAGTTTTCTCAAAACTGCAAAAAAATGAAAAAAAATGAGTTATTGGGAACGTGATTTGACGAACAAAACAACACAAAAAAAAAATTCTCCGTTTCCAAAAGAAAAGGCAAAAAAAAAAAAAAAAAAAACACTCAAACAAACAAAGCCTACGTTTGACCGTCTGCGGCGAGGTGAGAACGGTCAGAATTCGGCGGCAATTTCTTCTCATTTTCAGACCGAAGGCACTGCCGCGTCAATTATGGATTCATTTTTTATTTCTCAGAAGCTTCGTAGGTTTGGGATTGCTGACCACTATATCAGTGGTGTTAATTTTGGGTTATAGATCGGGTTTGAGTCGAATTCGGAATTGACCCGACATTATTCAAGCCAATCCGAACGCGACCCATTTTTACAAACTGGTCGGTTTTTCGGACCCGAACCCGACCCGCTTCTGATTTGGGTCAACTCGAAGACGACCTGTGATGATGTTCGACTTCACTCCTTGGACGACGTAATCGAAAGTTACAACCTTTTGATAGGAAGCAATGACGCGAGTTCGCTCGCTGGCCGGCTCCCCGCTCCTTAATTGTTGTTCGACTTTGCTTCTTGGACGACGTTCCCTTCTGATTGGATCGAAAGTTACAACCTTTTGATCGGAAGCAACGACGGGAGTTCGCTCGTTGTGAAGCTAACTTTCTTCCTTTCATGCGTTTCTTCGGGTCAAAATCGGGTCATTGTCAGGTTTTCGGGTCAACCAAAACCCGACCCAAAATTTGAAACGGATCGAAAATCAGGACCCGAACCCGAACCCGATCCGTTTCAAGCTCGGGTTGACATGAACCCGAAATTTTCGTGTTGAATTTGAGTCGGGTCGTGTTAATTTTTGACACCTATACTCTATATGATTTATGGCCTCGGATTTATTCTATTCAAGTCCGTAGATAGTAAGTAATGAACTTCAACATAATTACCCACGAAGTTCCCCAAAATCGCCCTCCATGCGGTTAAGGTAACAGTTTCGGACAGCTCCCATGGTGTGATAGACGGTGTGTACAAGGTCTAGAAATGAATTCACCACGGTATGGCTGACTGGCAAGCCAAGCTTTTACGTGCAAGCAAAATTAAAAGATTTAATTGAATTTTTTGAACCGGTCAAACCCAACGCATTGGCGCAGAGAAATTATTGTGTGCGGAATTCGAATGCATTCGGATTCCAATCACCATGCGCCACGTCACTGGATGCACTGGGCCCCGAAGTGCATCCGCTGACGTGGCAAACGGTGATTGAAATCCGAATGCATTCGGATTCCGCACACAATAATTTCTCATTGTGGCAAGCCTATAAGGGGAAGTCAAATTGTTCCGTCTAAACTGCAATACAATATTACAATCAAATTGCCTTCACATGTAATTATGTAAATAGCAAAAATGAGTTTGTTAAGTCATATTTTGAAAAAAAAAAAAAAATTGCATTTTCTGATAATAATAGAAATATGTATTTATATTTAACAACAGTGAACTACGATAAAAAAAAAGAAAGAGATGTTTGGTTACAGTTAACAAGTTTAAACATTCCAATTGACATGCTTCAAGTATAAAACTTATAAATAAAGATAATTTGTAAATAAAAGTTCACTTCAAATATTTTATGGTATGAAGACACATGCAATTGTTGGCTATTATATTTTATTTTTTTATATGCCCTACAAAAATTCACTTAATCGATGATCTTGATATAATATTTGAATTTATAACTTTATCAAATCAATTCAAGATTAGCTAAATTATGATTTCAAAAAAATTATAATTCAACGAGTAAAACATATCGACGCCAAAAGTGATTCTATTCAACAACAAATGAGCACAAATCAAGTATATAAAACATAATTAGTGATATATAATCAAAAAATTATCTTGGTTTGGCATGAATCTCGAGGCAAAATCAAGTTAGAAACATTTAGGACCATATGAACTCAGATTTAAGCAAGCTTATAGTCAAATTGAATGTCTCAAACAGATGAAACGACATCAAATTTGACCCAATCCGACCCCAAATGGGTCCAAGTCGAAGACCTGAATCATCTTTGGAAGGTTTAAACCATAATTTAGTTGACCAAACAGTTTCCAAACTTAACATGCTTCTAATCAGATTGAGCAGTTTGACAAGATGAATCCAACAAGCCCAAGATCGTCAAATTATAATATCATTAAGACATTCAAATGCCTAGTAAACGATCCATGATCAAGGGGATCAATATTGGTCGTTCATTCAAACCGCTCCCAACATACCTTTGATCTCCCTTCTATTTATTGGTCATGCTACTCTCACAAAACTATAAATAGACCTCTCATTCCTCATGGAAGGAAGAGGGAAGCAAGGAAGAGAAGGAAGAGAGAGAAAATAGAGTTCTCTTACCACCAGACTCCTCGACCATCGTCGGACCACCGACCATCGCTGGACTTCTGTCTAGCCACCTACTGACGTCGGACTTTTGTAAAAACACCGACTGACGTCGGACTTACGCTCAGCCACAACCTGACATTGGATTTACACCCGGCCACTAACTATCAATGGTCTTTCTGACCTTTGTTGCCCTCTAACTATGGTTCTTCCAACCTCCGTCATCATAAAACGATCTTTCTGATCTCCATCTCCCACCGACTATGGTCCTTTCAACCTTATTCATTAAACAACAGTCTTTTCGACATCCGTCACCTGACAATGATCTTTCTACCTCTTTCGCCCACCGACAACTGTCCTTCCAACTTCCCTTGCGAGACAACAGCCTTTCAGATCACTGTCACCTACCGAATATGGTCCTTTCAACCTCCATCTCCAAACTATGATCTCTCTGACCACCATCGCCCGTATATAATGGTCCTTTTGACCTCCGTCACCCGACTATGGTCTTTCCAACCATTGTCGTTGAACAATGATCTTTCCAACCTCTATCACCAATCGACTACGATCCTTTCGACAACTATCACCAGAAAATGGTCTTTCTAACCAATGTTGCCAGCTGACTATGGTCCTTCCAACCTTCGTCGTTAGACAAAAGAATTTTTGACCTCCGTTGCCTATCAACTACTATCCTTCTGACATGTATAGTCAAATAATGGTATTTCTGGCATCCGTCGCTAGACAACGATATTTTTTATCTCTATCACTTGAAGACTACGGCCCTTCTGACCTCCCTTGCTAGACAAAAGTCTTCCTGACCAATGTCACCTATCGACTACGATCTTTCTGAACATCATCTCTCGTCGATATTAGTCCTTCTAACCTTCATCATCTAAAGATGGTCCTTTAGACTTCCGTCGCCAAATAATGAGATTTTCGACCTTTGTCGCCCACCAACTATGGTCCTTATGATAACTATCACTCGATGATGGTCTTTTTGACTAATGTCACTAGCTGACTACGGTCCTTTCGGCCTTCGTTGTTAGACAAAGATCTTTTTGACTTTCGTCTCCTACGGACTACGGTCCTTATGATCTCCATCATCAAACAACAATCTTTCTAACATCCGTTGCTAGATAACAATCTTTTTGACCTCTTTTGTCCATCGACTACGATCCTTCTAACCTTCCTCACAAGAAAAAAGTCTTTCTAACCACTATCGCCTACCGACTACTACCCTTTCAACCTCCGTAATCAGACTATATTCTTTCTGACCAATGTTACCTGCCGACAATAGTTCTTCTTACCTAGATTACCTAACTAAGGACTTTTCGACCTCCATCTCTAGACAACGATCTTTCTGACCTCCGTCGCCAACTATGGTTTTTTCCATCCTTCGTCGCAATATAATGATCTTTTGCACCTCCGTCGCCCGCTGACTATTTATCTTATGACCTCCATTGCCTGTTGACTATGGTCCTGCTGACTAAACGAATATGTCAAGACTGATTCTTCCAATTTCCACCAAGTAATACACTCTATATGATGTGTAATTTCTACATGAAACCAAGGCCTTCCCTCAATGAAGGTCCTCATTTGTTATTCACTACAAACAATAGTGGATTCATTCAATCTGGGTTAGTCCCTATGATTTTTCCTCCTTTTAGGGGTTTTCCATATAAAATCTCTGGTGTCTCTTAAGAGCATTACACCCTCTCTTTTGATTGTGTGCTGGATCTTCATTCGAAACTAAGATGTTAAACTTTATATTTCTTTATCATGGCGAATATTCCAAGATGTAATAATTAGAATCTTCAATACATAAATTAAACGACCAAACAATCTCTAAATTTTATGTTCTTATTATCAAATTGAGCAGCTCGATGAGAGTATTATAATGGTCTCAAAGTTATTTGATTCTAATATTACTAAGGTACTCAAAAGCAAGATAAATAATCTACGATTAAGGGATAAATAAGAAACATTCTTTAAAATGTTTTGAATTTTGGTAAATATTATAAAAGTATCCCAATTAAAAAGCTAAACGTAGGATGTCGTTTCCCATATGAGGAGGTTTGAGAGTTCAGAAAGCTAAAATACTTCATTGCATTTTCTAATGATCACCCTCGATGACCATCATTAGCAATTGCTACTACTAGCATTGGATTTTCATCATTTGACTATTATTGCTTGGTAACTAACATCTAGTCTTGTTATTAGACTTCAATCTTTCACTTATGGAGCATGGAAATCTTTAATTATTATAAGAAAAAAAAAAAAAAAGTTCTAAATTATGTAAACTCTTGCCTTTTAATTGTGGAGAAGAGCATATTATTTTATATATAATTATATATTTGATTATTTCAATTAGACTTGGCCCCATTACTTTTCTCCTTTCTGAGATCTATGCATAGAGAATTCTGGTCACTTACAGATTATTCTATGTGTGTACATGAAAGAAAAAAATGGTAATAGAAAAACAAGACATACAACTCACAATAATCTAAAAGGCATTGATCTAGTGGTAGATGTGGAGGATAAAAATAATTATGGATTGTAGAAAATTTCTACTACAACCAAGAGCTATTTTCCTCATGTTATCACGGCATCTCCTCTCATTATTAATTTGACTACTATATGTACTCATCCTCTTTAAGTTCAAGGTAAGCAAAGTGGTTCATCTATGCATCCTATGGGTACTAATATGTTTAGGGACGAGGGGGTTGAGCTGGTGTTTCAACTTCTTCTTATTTCTACTCTCCACCTAAATGTGCATGCCTACACCTCACACTATAGATTAGATGAAAATAATGACTTGTAAAGTAAGAGGGTAGGTGGTATGGTTGTGTGGGATAAGTGAGGATATATTTATTTTCAAATATATATGCTATGATATGCCTTAGTGTAAGGTTTTGCTTTCAAGAGGCTCTAGGACTGTTAATAATAATAAGATTTTCTATATACTTGATTATCATATCCACCATATTAAATTTCATTTTGGATATACAAAAATAGGTGACATCATAATTTTCAAAAGAATCTTCTATACAAAAGCATTCCCACACATAAAAGACAGTAACCTCTATGTACTCAGCTTAACCCTTACCCTTTCCTTGATATGAAATTAACACATGCAAAAAAGCAGATATGAGCAACCACCACTCAATTTACTACATTGAACCTTCTTAAATTCTTAATAATACACAAAATGGAATTATAAATAGATATTTTATAATTTTAAAAACAAAAGAGCAGTATATCAGTATAGAGCTTTAAATAGAGTAAAAGTTCAAAATATTAAGTAGAATAACTAAAAGATCATATTAGCATCATTGTAGCAACTTAAATTGTTGCGGATCTATGGCTTATGATTTTGATGATATAAAATATTCTTTTTCTCTATGACTGCTTTCTACTAACATTTCAGGTTCACATGATCGGACTGCAATTTGGAATCAGCTCAAGATTGGGTAGACTAGGTCTGAGTCAGTTTATACACTTTTTCCTTTCTTGAGTCTATTGTATTTGTTGTGGCTCCTGATGCTTTGTAACGTATAAGAGTTTCTGACTGTTCCCTAGAGTTTATGGTTTATGATAACATCATCCTGGACGATATTTATATCGACCGAGACGATCTGTTCAAAAGCAGAAACCCTAATTAGGGCATCCTCATTAAAGCAGCCGTCATTATGCAAAACACATCATCCTGGACGATTTTGTATCGGCCAGAACGATAGGCTCAATTCAAAAAGAATCTGTTGCCATATCTACTTAGGAAAATCTTATTTTTGGATATCAGCCTAGTGGATCAGCCTGGACTATAAAATATCGGCCAGGACGATCCAGGACAATTTTTCCAAAATTTCTCTGGCAATTTTGGAAAGCAATTAATGGTGATTTCGTCCGGGCCGATCGCAAGATCGTCCGGGACGATTAGACATCGTCCAGCTTCATTTCAGGGTGATATTCAGGACGATTTCCTCATATTTGAATTAATCGGCCAGGACGATAATGTCGGCAACTTGCATTAATGATATCATTTTTAGCTCTTCTATTTAAGCTATGACAAGGCACTTTGTAAGTGTTTTTGGCATCTATTGTAGCTTCATTTTTGTGGGGGAAACTTGAAGGGAGAGCTTGAAAGAGAGAGAGGAAAGGGTGGAGTGTGAGAGGGAGAAGATCCTGTGAGGGGGGAACTCAAGGGAGTGTGGAGGGGATTCCACACGGTTGCTTCGGCGAGCTCGCACCTTAGTACCATCAGATTCAAGGCTTGTCTCGAGGTAAGTTTACCAAAGAAGAAGATCTCTTTGGTGTCAAAGGACCCGGCGACTCCGCCTCACCAGGGAAGGTGGAAGTGATTTTGTAAGGCCTTCTCCGCCTAGCTGTGGGGGCTAAAGGAGAGACACTTATTTTAGTGCAATACTTGGAGGGTGCCTCCAAGGAGTGGACGTAGGTCAAGGTTTGACCGAACCACTATAAATCTGGTTTGTTCTTTCTTATTATTGTTTCTGCTTTTATTTCTTCTGCACTTATTTTTTCGTGGTGATTTTGGATTGAGTTTTATCTTTGATTTTAAAGTTATCCAATTCACCTCTCTCTTTGTTAGCCTTGGGCTAGTTCTATAGGGCTTAACATCCCTAACGAACTTTTTAGTACCATAAGAGCACTTTCAAGTGGTATCAGAGCCGTTTTCAAAAATAAGTTTTAAAAGCTTTTGAATTTTGATCCATGGCTAATCGTAATGTTGCGGAAGGTTATTCAATCACCAGACCACCTTTATTTGAAAATATGTCATTTGATTTTTGGAAAACTCGCATGTCTATTTTCTTACAATCGATTGATTTTCGCATGTGGCATATGATTTTAACTGGTTATTCATCACCGTCACGTATTGTTAATGGAGTTAAAACTGATATTCCTTTTAATCAATGAAATAGGGAAGAACAAGTAAATGCTTAATTGAATGCAAAATCTTTAAACTGCTTTTTCTGTGCTTTAAATTCTGAAGATTTTATGTTAGTATCCACGTGCACTATTGGTAAGGAAGTTTGGGATAAACTACACACCATATACGAAGGCACTAGTGAAATCAAGCAATCCAAGTTGAATTTGTTAATGCATGATTTTGATTATTTTCAATGAAACCTTATGAGATGATCTTAGACATGTACACTAGGTTTATTCAAATTGTAACATCATTGCATGCCTTAGGAAAAAAGTTTTCAAATTTTGAAAAAGTCAATAAAATTCTTCGTTGTTTACTTAAAAAATTTGATGCCAAAGTTGTTGCTATTTGTGAATCAAAAGATTTGAATGATTATTCTATTGATAATTTGATTGGCTCACTCATTACCTACAAGCAAGGTTTGGGTCAAAGACTTTTGGATGAAGGTGAAACGATTGCTCTAAAAACTGAAGATACGGAAAAAGATTGCTTAGTTGGTGACGAATGCAATGACTTGTCAAGCAAATCACAAAGCTCAGCAAAGCATAAGCAAAAAGTGGAAAAAAGGTAAAAGTGGTAAGGATGTCCATATTTCTTCTGACGTTATTTGTTTTCGATGCAGGAAGCCTGGACATATGAAAAATCAGTGTCTTAATTTAAGAATTCTTCCTACGAAAGAAAAGGGCAAGGCGAAGTAAAATTTAAACTAGGGAATTAATGAAAGGCAAAAAATCTCATGGGCAGATTTGGTTTCTGAAGCATCAGACCAGGAGAGAGATAATGGTTAAAAGCCTTTCGTATTTTTGTGTTATGTTTTTTTTTTTATGTTTTTTTATTTTATTTTTTGTGTTGTGTTTTTGTTTTATTTATTCTTTGAAATTTTTGTTTTTGTGAAAGTTTTCTCTGATCAACACACATATTCACTTTTCTAAAAATGAAAAATCTACTTCTTATTTTTTCTTGAAATCTTTGGTAAGTTGTGCTTGACTTCTCTAAAATAGTTAGAGGAAGGGAACTCATGATTTTGTTTCTCTTTCTCTCTTTTTAAAGAGGTTATTTTACTTTTGATTCAAAATCTTCATCATATTTTAAATTGGATTTTGAAACTGATTTTTTTATCTCCCTACATTTTTTCTATCGCATAGGAATCTTTTGCAAGATTGTTGAATCCACCATAAAATTTTTTTAATCAAGTTGTTCGTGTTGTCAATAATTTGGATTTACTTTGGTTTTAAAAATATAAGAAAGAAAGCATATTTTTTAAAAAATAATTAAAAAAAAAAGTGGCCAATGATGCCAAACCAAAAGATGCGCAATGATGCCAAATTAAAAAAAAAACACAAAGTGTATTAAAATCAAAAGATGCTCAAAAAGCCATTCAAGTGATAAAGGGCATAAAATGAGCCCACAAAAAAATGCTTATTTTTTCTTATACTACTAAAAGCTTAAGAAAATCTTTGATATGTTCAAAACTTGTGCTTGAAAATATTGGTTCCTGATTCAGCAATTCGTGCATTGATCTTCTATTAGATATGTTTTATGAAAGGAGTTTTGAAAAATTAATATTTCTTTTTCTCATTTATTCCTTGATTTGAATATTGGATTAAAAAGTTTTTGAGCCTTTAAAAGAACTTGAGTTGGGATTATCAAACTCTAAATTTCTAACCTTTTCTGGGCTATGCGTTGTAAATCCAATTATACTAAGTTTTTGATTAAAACCAAGAGGAAACTTTCTCATTTTAAGAATATTTATTTTTCACTAGATCAGGGAATATTTTTGTCTTTTGGTCATTTTGTTTTTGTTTGTGCCTCCTCTTTTTGATAATGTCAAAGGGGGAGAACGTATTGTTGAATTTTTGTACTGTTATCGTGTTTGTATCTTGTTTTCAAAAAATTAAAAACAACAAAAATTTTTTTATCTCCCATATTTTTTTATAAGGGTTTATTCTAGTGAGGGGGAGATTAGGAGAAATTGCTTTTTTTGAAAATTCAAATTTTAATGTTTGCCATCATAAAAAAGGAGGAGATTGTTGCGGATCTATGACTTATGATTTTGATGATAGCAAACATTTTTTTTCTCTATAATTGTTTTCTACTAACATTTCAGGTTCACACGATCGGACTGCAATTTAGAATCAGCTCAAGATTGGATAGACTAGGTCTGAGTCAGTTTATACACTTTTTCCTTTCTTGAGTCTATTGTATTTGTTGTGACTCCTGATGCTTTATAACGTATAAGAGTTTCTGACTGTTCCCTAGAGTTTACTGTTTTTGATAACATCGTCCTGGACGATATTTATATCGGCCGAGACGATCTATTCAAAAGCATAAACTCTAATTTGGGCATCCTCATTAAAACAACCATCATTATGCAAAACACATCATCTTGGACGATTTTGTATCGGCCAGGACAATAGGCTCAATTCAGAAAGATCCGTTCGGTCTAAGCCTCCTCGCCACCATATCTACTTAGGAAAATCTTATTTTTGGATATCGGCCTGGTGGATCATCCTGGACTATAAAATATCGACCAGGATGATCCAGGACAATTTTTCCAAAATTTCTCTGGTAATTTTGGAAAGCAATTAATGGTGATTTCGTCCGGGCCGATCGCAAGATCATCCGGGGCGATTAGACTTCATCCAGCTTCATTTCAGGGCAATATTCAGAATGATTTTCCTCATATTAGATTTAATCACCTAGGACGATATTTATATCGTCCTGGACGATAATGTCGGCAACTTGCATTAATGAGCTTGTTTTTAGCTCTTATCTTTAAGCTATGACAAGGCACTTTGTAAGTATCTTTAGAAGCCATTGTAGCTTCGTTCTTGTGGGGGAAACTTGAAGAGAGAGCTTGAAAGGGAGAGAGGAAATGGTGGAGTGTGAGAGGGAGAAGATCTTGTGAGGGGGGAACTCAAGGGAGTGTGGAGGGGATTCCGTACGGTTGCTCCGGCGAACTCGCACCTTAGTACCATCGGATTCAAGGCTTATCTCGAGGTAAGTTCACCAAAGAAGAAGATCTCTTTGGTGTCAAAGGACCCGACGACTCTGCCGCACCGGGGAAGGTGGAAGTGATTTTGTAAGGGCTTCTCCGCCTAGCTGTGGGGGCTAAAGGAGAGACATTTGTTTTAGTGCAATACTTGGAGGGTGCCTCCAAGGAGTGGATGTAGGTCAATGTTTGACTGAACCACTATAAATCTGGTGTGTTCTTTCTTATTATTGCTTCCGCATTTATTTCTTCCGCACTTATTTTTCCGTGGTAATTTTGGATTGAGTTTTATCTGTAGTTTTAAAGTTATCTAATTCACCTCTCTCTTTGTTAGCCTTGGGCCAGTTCTATAGGGCTTAACATCCCTAACGAACTTTCTAGTGCCATCAGAGCACTTTCATAAATTAGATAACAAAATTATCACATTCCTACGAATAACATAAATAAACATAACACCTTATATCATATCAGATCAGGTGATTCCCCATGCCTTTATACATCCTAACATTTAAAAAGATATAGAATTAGGCCTATATGACTCCCTATGCACAACACATCAGAAGCATACCCTTATAACTCCTAATACTTGACACATGAATATCAAACCCTTATGGCACCTTATACCTTCCAAAATCCCACATATACATTAGTAATAACTGCAAGTATTTTCTTCACACAAATTCACTCATAAAATTTTGGAAGTATGACATATTCAATGGTTATAAGAAAAGTCACACGCATTACAAAATTTCATAATTTTGTAGAGCAGTCAGAATTTTGGGGTAAATTTACATACACACTTCAATAATTTCTACATATAAAATTTTTATGAGATAATTTTCATAGCAATATTTTGGCACGTTTATCTTTCAATTGCAAATTTTATCGGTGTTTAGACATACATCCAAAATACTCAAAGTCTTGTAAAATTAGAAATACTCGATGAAACTTTAATAAAAAAAGATGCCAAAATGCATAGAATTATGAGAATAACAATATACCAAAAGTTGCATGAAGAAAGCTTCCAAAATGTCAAAGTATACCCATTTTTATGCCATTAGAAAGCTAAAAACACAAAAAATTAAGAAAAGAGAAAGGGTAAAGGTAAACTACCTCGATTCAAACAACATTCTCAATTGGGCCATCGAAAGAAAATGGTTCGAAGACCTCCAAATGGAATTTTCTCTCACTAAAAACCTCTGCCTTTCTCTCTAAATGCTAAATTCAATGGTGGAGAATAAGAGAGAAAAGAAAATTTTCATTGATTTTGATATTTATAAAATTTTTTGTTATAATGCAATGGTGATGGGTGACCTACTATAATGGTGAACTTATGTAAAACTCACTAGATTTGAAGTATGCTTAGGTTTTTTGATATAAAAATTAAAATGGCTCACTAATTTATACAAGTATACGTACCAAATCATGTAATAAATTGATAAAATAGAGTGTCGAACCTATGAGAAAGTGACCTACTATACTATATTAAAACTACTACTGATTACTTCAAATGTATGAACTTATCTTATTGAAATTAAAATGAGATTTTTTAGTTCCTATCACAGAATAAAAACAAGTAATAAATTTGTTACAATTTTGATAAAATGATTTGGACTGGTGCATATAAATAACATATTTTTCCTAACAAGACTCTTAATTGTAGATGTGGATCAGAGCATGTGAATTCCTAAATCTCTATCTACTTTGTAAGGATAAAAAGAAAGATGGTTAGGCTAACTACAGTTTTACCATCTCCATGAAATATTCTAGGTTTAGGCATACTAATATTCTTAATTATTATTGCATTCCTCCATCGGAGCTATACATCACACTAGATTTTAATTACATGTATGACCATTATATGCATTAAATTAAGAATGATAGATATTTAAAACATCATTATTTCTATTAAAGACCTATAGTCTACGTTAGTACTTAATATGTTCTTTACATCATTAGCCCAAAATAAAAGATCTAGCCAGGCATAGAATAAATAATAAGCAAACTCATATTCTTTTTATTCATAGAAGAATAAAGTGCAAGAGAAGTAAGAAGTTTATCACTAAGAAAGATCTAAGTATCTTCTCTATACTACTGTAATATCAAAAATCTGCTCCAGGATCATCCAGGACGATCTGGATCGTCCTGGGACGATCAGTTGTAATTTTGCTCCAGAATGTGCCCAGTTTTGCTCCAGGTGATTTTCTGTACATATCGTCCAGGCCGATTTGGACATCGTCCAGGACGATTGGCACTGTAGAAAATATCGGCCTGAGAATAGTTCTGGGAACCGTCCAGGACGATCCAAGATGGTCTGATCGTCCTGGGACGATTTGGCGATCGGCCGGGCCGATCTGTGTATTATAAAGCTGATTTCAGTCGTTTTGAAGAGAGAGAAAAATCAAAAAATAAAACGAAAATATCTTTGAGGAGAGAGAAAGTCATGGACTTTTGTGGAAAAGTTGATTTTCGGACAACGCGGAGCTGTTTTTGTCCGAGGAGACTGTTCAGGAATTTGCTGTACGCAAGGTAAGGCACATTCCGCCTTTCTCAATTTTTAGAACTGTCGAGTTTGGCGGTATTTTCTGTCCGGATTTCGTTTCCGTTACTGTTTTTCGTCCGTATCTTTTGATTGGTTCAGTTTTTACCGCGTAACTTTCCGTATATTGTTGCCGTGCCGAGTGTGCACATTTTGGTTATTTTTCGAAGATTTTTGTCCGGATATTTTTTATTCGGCGGAGTTTTTCGTAGACTACATTATTCTGTGAAATTGTAAATTATCTGTGCAGTAGAATAAATGTTCTAGAATGTGATTATCTATATTCTGTGTTAATTTGGTGAAATTTTATTTGCATGAAATTTTGTGTAAATTCTGTCTACTGCCGTTGTGCTGCCCGATTTTTGTCTGATTTCTGATTTGCCCGGATTTCTTCTGAATTGAAATGCTATCTGTATGTGCTATAAAAAGGGAGTTATAAGGGGTCTGAATCCTATGAGATTCAGTTAGTGTCTGGGAAATCTGTAATGAGCTCAATCTTAACTTCTGAAATCAGTTCTGTTCCGGATCCAAGGAAATCTGTTCTGATGCTATAAGCATATCTGTTCTGGTGCTGTGAGCACATAAGCATATCTGTTCTGGTGCCGTGAGCACAAAAAGAGAGTTATAAGGGGCCTGAATCCAAGAGATTCAGTCAGTGTCAGGGAATTAGCTATGAATTAAATATTTGATATATAATATCTGATTTGATCTGATTCTGATTTCCGTATCTGTTCTATAAGCAATTATGATTTCTGTTTCCGTACAATTATGTTGGATTTGATATCTGTTTCATTCAGTTTACTTCTGATTCGATAAGTTTGATATGTTATGTTCTGATTTGTATTCTGATGTGAATTAATCTGTACGACTCTGATTCTGATGTGATCTGTCCGTATCTGTTCTGATTTGTTCTGTTTCGTTCTGATATGTCCGATTTGATATCTGTATGATTCTGTTCCGATTTCTGATCTGATTTCTGTCTGATGAGTTTGATTTTGGATTCTGAGAGTTTTGATTGGAGGTTTGTTGCTTTGCTGAGCTGTTGAGCTCACTCTTGTTTTCTGGTGGTTTTCAGGTTCTGGGAAAGGGAAGGAAGTCCAGGAATAGATTCAGAGTCTGATCAGTATAGGTATTTATTTGTACCTTTTGATTTTTGTACTGTCATGACTTTTCTGTTCTGTCTTTCTTTCTGTTCAAAAGCCATGTACTGTATTTGTAGATGATTGTTTTGAGGAAAAGAAAGAAAAATATAGATGTTTTGTTCCACTGCATTTGGTGACTTATAGTAGCTCTGTTGTTCTGTGTTTGTGTGTTGTTTTGCATTAAGAATTTGGAAGATTCAGTTCAGTAACCAAATTCCAAAGCCAGATCCTGGATAAAAGGTTTTGTCGCGGCCCGGTGCGAGCGAGATCCGTCCCGAATCGGGTCGGGTCGTGACAACTACTTCCTCCACTTATAGAGTTTCTTACACAAATGCTTGCTAGTCCCTCTAAGATTATATCATGCACTTCCCTAACCTCCCTTAGACTTTACTCTAAGGGGGCACTATAGAAATACATTGAAAAAGTATTAAATTACACTCAACTGAACTCTCCAAACAATAGAATTAACTTCTATTTTATAGTAAGTGCATGATTGAACTTGAGCACTACAACGCTTGACAAGGTGCGCTGCGATGGTGAAAAATGAACAAGTTCCTCTACGCTGTGATGTTGGCTCCGCTGCAGCATTGGGTGATGTGGCATGGTCATAACCTGAATCGATGTATATCTTGGCTAAGTTGGCGAGGCTCATTGTAGTTATAATTGCTCCACCACAATGCTATGAAATGTAAGTGCTGCGACACTTAGAGTAACTTTTTGATGTCATAATGCTGGAAAGGCTGACACTCTTATGTTAAATTTTTTTGAGACATACAACACTGCAGTGCTAATTTTGGGTGTAGTAATGTTGTGGCAAACTGAGACCCTAACATATGTTATGCCACAATACTAGCGAATAAAGAAGGTTGGGCCCATTGCGTTGAAATCGGCGCTTCGATGTGGATCAATATAGTATTGCATCATTAAACTTGTTGACGATGCGGCATTGCCCAACATTTATAAATTTGGCTTTTACCTGCACAATTCATGTACAAAAATAACTAAAATAACACATTTTTATTGTATTTAACATAACAAAAATAATTCATAGTTTACACATATGAAATGACGTGGAAGGGCCAACATAGCACTCATAATGATTTCATTTTTTGTTTAGAATATAAAGAGTTCAACAATGTTGTTACTAGAGACTAGTGCCACCCCACACACAACATAACAATGCTCCTAGATAATATTTTTTTTTTTTTTTACCTAGAAATAAAGAAGATAATACTACCTAGAGAGATAGTGCTATAACAATCCAAATAGAAATTTTTTATACACATGTAAATTTTCACACACATGATCCTTAAGATTTGATCTAATATAAAAATACACAAAGAAATATCATAAAGATACATAATAAATGTATGTACTTTCCATATGTAGATTTAGGTGATAATAGGTTCTTTGATCACTATTGTAATGGTCCTTACATTATCTGGGTAGAGGGCAAGACTTTTTGTAAAGGTTGGGATTGTAAGCTTGATTTATAGATAGCATAGAGGTTAATGCCCTAACACCTTATAGTTGTTTTCAAATTATATAATTTGAGTAGCCTTTTAACATCTCCATCATTTGAATGCCTCTTGGAGCTTTCTCCAAAACTCCCTAGATCATCCCATCCATCTCTATAAACTACTTATTGAAAGTTCAAGGGAGGGTGTTAAACCTCGTTGAACTCCTAAGGAACACCAAGAGGAAAGTGAATTTGTATTTTTAAAAGTTTTTTTTCTTCAAAAATATCTTTATGAAAGTTTAAACCATATTCATAACTTAATTTTAAAATTAGATCTTGTAATGTAGAAGCTAATGATATAAAAATCAAATGCTATTTTTTCTTTAATTTTGTAGAAAAAAAATAAACATAAAAATATATATTTCTTTCCTTTATATTTTAAAATGAACACAAATAATCTCAATATCCCCAACTCAAATTTGCAAGAAAGTAAACATGCAAGAAATGAAAATTTAGAAAATAAATATGCACAAATAAATAATGAACATACTAGATTTTATAGTGGTTCAGTCAAACAATGACCTATATCTACTCCCCAGAATCCTCTCTAGGTATTACACTAAATTTTTAGTTTCTCTCCTTTAGTCTCACAGCTAGGAGGAGAAGCCTTTACAATAATCTCTTTCACCAATTTGGTGTGGTAGAGTACTAGAATCCTTTTTAGTCTCCTTGTGAGGCAGGTAACCTTGGGCGCTTTTTCACAATCTTGGTGAAGGTAGAATACCTTGAGGCCTTTTTACTCTCCTAGTGAAAGCAGCGAACCTGGAATCCTTTTTCACCCGGTCAATGAAGGCAGCAAACATTGAATCTTTTTCACTCGTAGTGAAGGTAGATCGAGAACCTTGAATCACTTTTATCTTCCCTGGTGTGGCGGAGTAGCTAGACCCTTTAAAACCAAAGGTGTCTTCTTCCCGAAACTTCCGTCAAGACAAACTTTAATGCATGGAGGAACTTAGGTGAAAGTTCATTAGATCAACTGTGTGAAACTCTCTCTTACACTCCCTTGAATCCTATAAGGATTTTTCCCTCTCTCACAAACTTCACCCTTTCTCTCCCAAGTTCTAGTCTCTCTCTTCATGCTATCTCTCAGAAGAAATAATCCAATGATTGCCAAAAAGACTCTTATAAAGTTTAATGAGAAAGCTTAAATAAAGGGCTTTAAAAACTCTAAAAATTGAATTCTGTCACTTCTGATCATACAACACGATATGGGATTATACCGTACAATTTGTTAATTTCATCCTATTAGTACTGTACAATGAATAAGGGTCTGTATAATTAGTTTAGCTAGCTTGAACTGATCATCCAATATGAAATCAATAGTCTACACTATGATTAGTTCAATTAAATAGGATTTTTGTCCAGTATGATCACTGGCAGTTAATTATCATCCTAGGATCAAATCAAGTTATACATTATGATGGGGATCATCGTACAATACAATATGATGAATTAATTAATTCTGATTTGATTACCTAACCACAAGATTAAATTAGATAATATTTAATACATCATATAATATGATTAGGCTTCTCCACTACAAATATAACAAAATTAAAATTTAATTTTTTTGCCTAATTTAATTAATGACAAGGTTTATGATTATAACTAATCTTCTAGTTTGATGTGGTTCATACTATATGATTAATTATACTTTAAAATATTTTTTTTTCATTTAAATAAAAATATTTTAATCATGCAGCAACAAATCATACAGTACAATCAAGTTCATCCAGTATGATCCTCGGAAAAATTAAAATATTTAATTTCACTCCCAGTGTGTGTGTACACGATTGCTAAGCTAACATACATCTTTAATATATATTTGACTCAAGAAATACAAATAAATAAATAAAAATTATAGACTTTTGTATAGATCAAACCTAAACTACTCAATCTTGAGCCTTGATTCTCTTATAGTGCTTGGTGTATGCTAAATCTGTAATGTTAATACACAGAGAAATATATGCAATAATAAATTATAGGATAAATTAACAACAATCAAATAATATTTATTACAACAACAACAACAACAACAACATCAAGCCTTTATCCCACTACGTGGGGTTGGCTACATGAATCCTTTTTCTCCATTATATCCTATTAAAAGTCAAATGATATTTATTATCATCAAAAAATAAATTTGGACTCTCTGATTCCATCACTTATTGGTCACTAATTTCTGATTCTCCATGTTAACAAATATATATCTATTTTACTAAAATACTTTATGTAGTTCTAGGCACTAGTCCAACCCCATTGCACCTTTTAGGATGTTGGATCCAAATATGGTCATGGCAATGCCAAAATACTACTTGTAATACATATAAGGTTCCATTAGAATAAAAAATAGAGAGAGAAAGAGAGAGAGAGAGAGAGAGAGAGAGAGAGAGAGAGAGAGAGAGAGAGAGAGAGAGAGAGAGAGAGAGAGAGAGTAATAAAGATAAAAATAATTTAGAGATAGAAGCTTTAAAAATTCTATTACCAGCACAAAATGCCCAAAAAGATCAGTAAAAAATAGTCTTTTGACCATGTTTATATAACATTTTGGGCATTACTAGAGAAGCTACCCCTAGATATCATATAAAAGAATAAATAAATGATACATAATAAAACATTTTTAACACATAGAAACAAATTTAGAGCCCTCGAAGGCATGTGGGCATAATGATCAGAACACCAACAACTACACTTGAATAGCTCCTTATGCGAGTAATTAAGAAGAGTTACTACTTGGGTAGATTAGGTTACAATCCCACATAAGAGATTGTCAACTTTTTGATGATGTTATTGGCTCCTGGTAAATATAGGTGAGTAACACTTATTAATTGGGCGAGTGCCCCCTCAAACTAAGGTAACTTTCAAGTGGGGGCAATTGATCTATAAGGCTAGGGATAGTGATTCTTTAGGATAGGGAGAGTGACTACAAAATATCCATTATGGTTCCCGAAAAATGTGCTTATATACATTGTAAGTTTGCCACCATTAGCCTTCTTTATCTCATTATTTTTTCTTTTGGGTATACATAATCAAGGAGATGCAACCTCCTAGAAATTATTGGCAACTTCTTGGAAGTGAACTTGATCCTAATAAATTCTTCACACAATGATTAATTACTTCACAAGTTGATCATGAATATTATGAGTTCGAAGGAGTTGTATCACATAAGACAAATATTTTGATAAGTTAACCTCTGTGAAAATATCATACCCTTCTGAATTATCACAAGTATCAGGAGGTATAGAACTTGTCGTCATCTACCTTGTAATATAATTCTTTTTATATTAGGATTATAACTAGTTATTGATATGTGCATTACGAAGATTCATTTTAAGAGGAATTCCAAGCTCTTTATTAAGTGTTCAACTAATGTATGATAACTACAAAACTACACCATAATGTGGAATAGAACTAAAATGTATTATGGAATTAAATAAAAGTCCTCATTGATTCAAAAAGATTTCATGACAATAAGGTATGAAAAAAGTTTAAAACAAGTCAATTCCACATGTGAATCTAGCAACCCCCCCCCTCATGAGAATCATATTCACCTCTCATTCCCACTAGAAGCCCATTTCCCAACATAAACAATAACACTTGTTTTCTCTCGATGGCATAGATCTCCTTCTACGATGGAATCTCCATCCATATTATCGAATTCGACTAAGAATCTACATGATAAATTCTTTGAAGTCCACTTATTGATTGCCCTATATAAAAAGTCTAAGATAATACATTATTCATCATATTCGAGGTTTTAAAAATTAGACCGATTCAAACAGTTCAATCGGTGGAATTAAGATCTAACTAGCTGACCAATTTGATCTTTAATCATAATCAAATTTGTTTAAACCCATAGAAATCAGATTAAACCAGTTGTCAAACCACTTGACTCGAAATGGGTTTCGATTTTAAAAAATTGGCCAAATAAAAGTTTTTTTAGCCGTTCTTTTAAGATTCGACACTCTATTTCATAATCGAATTTGCTTAAGTTAAAATTTACTTAGGGTATTGTCTGAAAAAGAAATGCAGTGTAAAAGGAATACGATGTAAAAGGAATGCGGGGTAAAAAAATACATTCGAGTTATTTGGATGAGTGTAAAAAGAATGCATGATTTTATTTTCTTTATTTGATTTGAAATAAAATAATACAATGTGAAGTGTAAAAAAGTTGTGTCTAGGGTGGTCGACGATGGCTAGCAACTGGCATGGAGGGCTGCAGTAGTGGTGGCGACGACAAGCAGCGGCGGTGGTGGGCTATAGAGGCAGAAACGGTGGTGGTTGACAACAAGCGATGGACGATGGCCAATGACTGATGGCAGCCAGCCGTGGGGTGGCGATGAAGACGATGGTTGTCGGCAGTGGTCAAGCAAGTTTTAGAGCAATGTAAACTATTCTAGATCAAATTTAGACGAAAATGATTTACCTAAAAAATAAACTAGAATAAAATACATTATATTTATCTTAGATTAAATTTATTTTTCATCCAATGAAACAATTTTTTTTTTTAAAACCAATACATTCACTCTACTTTACGGTACTTTACACTCAGCTTTGCTTCCAACAGCCCTTAATAGTTAATTCCCTTTTTCTTAGTTTCTTATTCGACCCCGACCCCGACCCCGACCCCGATTATATTCCTTCACGCTCCCCTCCCTTACCCGAAGCTGAAATCGGTCGCTATTTGCTGACCGCCGTAGGTTCTCGCCAGCTCAGACGTCTGCTCGGTCCTCCTCACTCGACCATTTACAAAGATTTTCATCCGTGGAAATTTTGGAGTGAGATTTCCTCAAACAAATTTTTTTCAAAAGAGTATTTTTAAGTTTTTCTTCTCAAATTTGTTTAATAATGTTGTTGTTTGTGTTATTTACTCATTTTGGTGTGCATTCTATGGTTTATTTGGTTTAGGTAAAAATTATGAGAAACCCTATGTTAAAAAACGTTGCTTAAGACATGAAAACCTTGTTGTAGTGGAGAAGTATGTTTTTAATGGGTTGTGCTAGGATCATTGCTGTCTAAGGTTATTTTGACGTTTTAGTTTTTAGTAGTACGTGTCCTCTTCCAGATTGCTAGTTTTTTTTCTTTGTTGATGGAATCAAAGTTTGAAATTTAAGATTATTTGTAATTAAACTGCCGTGGAGCCTAATTTGGTTATGAAATTGGTCTCTAGATATGTGACATATACCAAATCTAAATATTGATGTTGATTTAGCTGTTTTTTCTTCAGCTTTTTTGTGATTATTTTGATTTAGCGTAACTATGAGAATTGGTTTGTTCTCATCTTGATTAAGTTAATTATATTTAAATAAAATTAATATTTATTACGTCATCCGATTCAGTCCTAATCGAACCATCGAATCGTTAATCTCTCCATCATCTGGTTCATTGTCCGATCCAATTTTCACACTTGATTATAAAAACTCTCATTTGACATTTGAGAATCTTTTCTTTTTTTTTTTGTTTTCCTTTTGCTCATTCTTTTTGCCTTATCCAACTCTTACGTAAAAAAAAAAAATCCAACTCTTATGTATCTATTTTCTAGATATACCACGAAGCATTGTAAAATAGGTTAATGATGCTAAGATGTGTGCTCTACTTATAGCTGTTATGCATGAGATTTGGTTACTCTCCTCACATTTATGTGGTTAAGCCAAATTTCTTCATAATGATTCTATTGATGAATACAAAGCTAGGTTGGTTGCTAAAAAAATCAACCATGTCTATATAATAGAGTACCTTGAAATCTCTTATCCAATATCAAGCTCAGTTACATAAGAATTCTCACATATGTGTCCATCATTCAAGTTTGAAATTTGCCACAAATTGATATGAGTATTGTCTTTCTTTATGGTGATCTTTTAAAGGTCATTGATAGAGCACAATCTTACTGGTATGCTGCTCAAAAGTAGACTTATGGCTATAATCAAAAAGGGTATGACCAAAACAAATTCTGAGGGTCTAGTTTGACATAAATTTTAAATTATATGTTAAGACCGGCTTCGCTATTACACCAGAAAATCATGTTACCTTTATCAAACATTCTAACTTGACACAATTGAGAAAAAATGATTCATGTAGTCGACCCTATGTAGTGGGATGAATTGTTGTTGTTGTATAACGTAGTCTATTTGTTTAAATATTTTCTTTAATGTTATGTTATGTTATTGTATCTTATAATAAAGGATTTGATTTTACATTATCTCCCATATTGATGAAAACTAAATAACATTAGTAGGGAAGGGTGAGGAAACTTAAATAGAGTCAAATTTGACTGTTATTTACATTACCTTTATCTTGATGGGTGAAAAGAGGAAGAGAAAAGTAAGTTCTTTGTTATTGATTATTTTATATAGCATTGCATTCTCTTAAGTAATATGAGAAGAAGCACACTCGATTGGAATGTTGGCACTGGTATCTGAACAAAATTGCTATTTAGATAGCAATACTATATAAATCATATTGAGCCAAACATATCCTAATTTGACCTACCCCTTGAGTGTACATAAGATCCAACAATTACTTTGCATGATGGGGCTTTAACTCTTAAAAAACATTTGTAATGTATGTTAGTTTTTCAGCTCCGCATTAGATTCTTTGGGGTCCAAGCATGGCAAAAGGGTGTGCTCAATCAATTATTTAGATTATCCTTCTTATAACTAAAGATACTTCGATCAGTTCTATCTCTCCTTCAACTTGCTGACCACTCGGATGATGAATTTAAAATTTATTTTGAGCACCTTAATTTCCAATGAAATCTTAATTAAAATTTTTAGGCACTTTTTAAAAAATTATGTTGAAAGTTTTGGTTCCAACAATGTCGACCCCACTTAGTGCGATAAAGGCTTGATGTTGTTGTTGTTGTTGAAATTGTGTTAATAGCCCTTATTTTTTTAGTTTATGGTAAAATATTTATTGTTTGGAATTCTTGATAAGCTTTTATTTGTTTATCGACTGATCTTAATTCTTTCTGGGGTCATTATACGTTAATGCTTTATTTGAGTGTACTGTGCTGATGTTCTTCAACAATGATAGCTAGTTAATTTTTGTGCTTTGTGTTATCTGAGGTAGAAGAAAAAGAAATGCCTTCAATTCAGTCAGCTTTGCCACCTGAGCTTGCTGACAATGTGATCAGAGTATGTGAATCTTTCTGATTTTTTACTTCAATACCGGTCTGGTTTGTTTAATTAGCTTACATTCTTTTTTAAATTTCATTCTAATTTTAAAATGCCTTATTCTGCTTGGCAGTTATACCGGGAGTGCTTAAGAAGAGCTTACTATGTTGGTCACCAGGTGATTATCTTTTCTTTTGTTTCATTATATGCTATGTTATTTGGCTAGTTGTTGGGACTTCTCTCAGATTTATTAAGGATAAATGATGGGGAAATTAGAGCATGAAAAGTATATCTGAGGCGTGGCCGTCGATCTACGGCCACAATCAAGTCGATGCGTTTTGAGTTATTTCATGTATTTGTTTTATTATGTTATTTGCTATTTATATTGTAATTGTTTTTCCCGTTTTACCCCTTGCTTAAGTAAAGTCGTATGTAAGCCCTAAGGGCAAGGTCGTCTTTTATCTTTGAGTCCTTTTTGTATAAGGCTATTTATAGCCCTTATGTTCTTCATCTAAAGTTAATGATTGAATGATAATAATAATTTGTGCTATTGCTTGAGTTCTTGAGATATCTTAAGAGTGCTTGGAGAGAGAGTGAGATCCCTAGGAGAGGGAATTTGGATCACCCAACAACCTTGGAGACGGCCGGATTTGTGGTTTTCTTCGTTATTTATTTTCCTTTCTCCTCATCGCCTACCCAACTGTCCACCTAACCCCACCTCACTCCAAGCCGCCAGCCACCTTCATCCCTACCATCCTTCCACCTCACTCCAAGCTGCCGGCCCCTTGCCCCCTCTTGGATTTATTTCCTATTCTAGATTGACATAATTTGGATAGATTTTGAATTCAAATTCACTTAATTTGAAATTTAAAATCGTTCCTAAAATTATAAAATCTATTTTAGAAAAGTTTCCTAAATTAAACCCCATTTGAATTTCAAGTTAATTGGAATTCCTTTGCCACTTTCCTTATTTAAATCAACTTAATTTTGAAAAGGATTTGAATTTGAAATAAATCAATTTCAAACTTCAAATATTTCCTTTTCTTTTAATCCTATTTTAGGAAAGGTCCCCCCCCGCCCCCGCCATCTCTTGAACGAAATATCCATGGCCCACCTCAATTTATGTCCCCAAAATTCAGCCCCCTCAAGTTGGAAACAATTCCAAAACCTAGCCAGCCCTTGTCCGCCCCCTCCCTAGCAACTTTGCTAGGTTTGCCTTCTCTAAATTCCTCCTAAACTCCATCCGGTTGGTGCTTTCCTTCTCTCCAAGTCTGCTGCCAGAATTTTCTGCACCTACTCTTGATACTCCTTCAACCTGAAGGTTCACAAACTGCTTCCTTAACGGGACAACTTTCTGACCATCAGTTCCCGTTGGCCCCTTTTACTGTAGTACCATTGGAGAAGCTTCCCCTTGATTGTCCATCACTTCCCAAAGTCAAAACAGCAACTCCTCGCATGGATGGCTGACTCGGAAACAGATTACGGCCCGCCTACTACGAACAAGGGTTTTTTTTGCATCATGCACTCAACCTTTTTCGACGTCAACCCTCGCATCGACCACACCGTAGAAGAGTACGTAGAGCGTATTTTGGACACCTTGGTCGAAGCTATTGAAGAGCAATTTGGTACCGTCCAATGGAGGATTACATCCGATCCTTGACGAAGGTCTTCTAATCTTCCTCTTCTTGTATTTCTTTAAGTCTAACCCTCTTCCTTGTGATTTGATTTTAGTCATGAAGATCGCGTTCGCCTAACTCTGCCGAGCTTAGTAAGCGTAGGGATTGAGAGCACTTCATGGTTTCTAATCTTATGGTTAGATTAGGGATTTTCGTTGAAAGCTATTATATTCACATGTTGTTGATTTCCTATGTTATTTTGATGATTCAAAGTTCTTTTTTTACAACTTAGCCTAAATAGAAGAGACTCATCTTATGTTTTATATTGTCGTTTTATTTGCTATTAGTTCTAATTTTTATTACTCTAATTAATAAATTGTGCAAGCTCTTATCAAATTATTTCAAGCATTGTAGTCCTACATCTATAAAATTCAATTTCAAGCTTGAAAACCTTATTTGAACTTGTCTTCATCTTCCATTAGAATGGATCTCAACAACAAAAACAATAACAACATCAAACTTTTATCACAATACATGGGGTCGGCTACATCTTCCATTAGAATGGATCTCTTGCATCATAATTTATTTTAGGTTTCGAAGTCATAAAAAAGATAATAATGCTACTTTGGATGGATAAGGCATGATTTTGATAAGGAAGTATAAAACATGAAGTTTAGAACAACCTTTATGAATTTCCCAAAGCATTGATGCCCATGAATGATCACATTATGTGCATTTGTGGTGGAATGTGTTATGTTGTTGTTTGGTTAAACTGAGAGAGGGCTAGTGATTTATGCTTCTTTAAGTCTTAGAATTTTAAGCACAAACATATTTTTTTACTTGGAAAACTTTGGAGGGGGAAATCATGGG
The DNA here is from genome assembly GCA_019514585.1 of Dendrobium officinale. Lineage (NCBI taxonomy): Eukaryota > Viridiplantae > Streptophyta > Magnoliopsida > Asparagales > Orchidaceae > Dendrobium > Dendrobium officinale. The sequence continues at coordinate 26,363,205 of CM033684.1, read as the reverse complement.
GGTTGGCCCAGTTGTAAAAAAATTTATTTATGAGAATTGTAATTAGATGTTTGTTTGAACGTAATAGGCATGTAATATAACGCAAATGCTATGGTGAAAATTCATGTTTTTGTTTATAAATAACTATAAAGTATTTTATTGAGTTTGGAATAATGTTTAATTCAATTTCAGCGCACTTAAATTCTCCAACTCGGGAAAATTTGAAACATACACCATGCAACCTCATTCATAAACCTCACAAACTACTGTATGTTCGTATAATCTCGAGCCATTGTTGCGTGAACTGTCATTGGGTACATGACAAAACCTCCCTCATCATCATGTGACCTTGTGCTGTGATGATGATGACTCATGTATAGTGACACTACAATCTCCCATGTGCAAATGGAATGGTGATGCCTCCTTCGCATTCACAAACAACAACATCATAACCTGCAATTTTCTACTCTCAAATGCCTACGTGAATGCTGAAAACAACGATCCATGCATTCCTACCCCCTAGCACCACGCAATCATATGGATGATTAGGACATGCATCTAAACACAGAAAAATAATCCCCTAATTTCTATGAGAATTCTCTTCAATTCTAAATGCTTGTTACCAAATAACTCAGTCTATCTTCAAATAGTTAGAAGGGTTTTAGTACAACATATTTTAAGATGATCAAATGCAATTGACTATGTTGAGGACAGCAATGGTGATAACCATGCATGTTGGGTACAAGTTTAATTAATGTTGGTGATAACACAATGGTCATTGTCTTTCTGCGATGCCAACATGAAAGGTAGCTTTTTAGATAGCGTCAGCTCGAGCAGCATCTTAAGGCATGAGAATACATGCCTGATTGATGATGGATTGTGAATAGGTGTTGGCGGTGGATGTAACAGGCAGTTATAAACGTTACGACTCATTTGAGCTAGGTAGTGGTGGAGAATCAAGGGAAACAATAATGATAGACTTAATGCTGGAGACTATAATAAACCATAAGCGGTGATAGTGATAGGCTCAAAGGTCACTGTTACAGATCTAAAGGCGATAGAGGCTAAAGATTGACATGATCCTAGCCTAAGGGCATGGTATTAACGATAAGCACAAAGGTAAAGACAACTTTGGCAAATCCATGACGGACAATGATTGACTTGATGGTGGCCATCCACGATGACTGTGGGAGTAGTGGATGTGAAAGTAGTGACTATAGCAAGTCTAAAAGGAAACAAGTGCAGAAAATTCAATGGTAAAAGTTAGAGTCAATGATAGATATAAAGGTGATGGTAAAATTTAGAGAGGATTATAGGTATAAATGTGGCAACAATGAACCCTAGCGTAACGGTTGTAAGTGGCCGGAAGGTGGCAACAATAGTAGAATTGTAGGCTGGGTTTAATGAATAAACAATGTAAATTTGTACTGGATACAGTGGATTATGGCTGCTAAAAATGGTCATGACACTAACAATTTCTCTGGGTGGCATCAACATGAGTGACAATGTTGTTGACTGCTGTAATGAGTGGCTTCATGTTGTTAGTGGAACTCCCTTATGGCAAAAGGATGGTATGATGTTGTCAGCATCATCATCATTTCAATGTGCAATTTCCCGTCAATCATGAGCATTGTTATGTAAGTTGCCAGGGGGTTAACATGCCAACATGCATCACATTCATCATCAGTGAGTGAAATGTACTTCATCATCACCAATGGTGGAACAATCCTTAGCTCTTAGGAGGGGCAAACTCATAAAAAAAAATAAAAATAAATATAAGATAAAATTCAAAATAAATTCTCATATTGCATTATAATTGTTAAATAAAAAAATTTATAAGTTTTGCATTCTATTTTATATTTTTTGTTCTCTATAAAGGTACAATGTCATCATGGCAAAGGTACAATATCATATGATTTTCCATAAAAGATCAAACTTCGAATATTATAACATGCCCAAGTAAAAGCAAGCACTAACAAATGAATCACTCACAATATAAGATTGAAGGTATATAAGCTTTAATTAGTATTGTAATGATTGTTCTTCAGTCTCTATTATATTAGAAAAGAAATTTGTTCGAGGAAAATTTTAAAGATAAATAGCTTCTAGACGCATTCTAAGGAATTTTATGATACAATTATTTCAGGAATTATATGTAACCCAAATAGGAGTTTGCATGGGCATACTTTGGCGCTCCAAAGCACAGGTCTCCTTGTCCATGGTTTTAATCCTGTTTCTTATGAATTGTGTGATTCAGTGTTCCTTTAACGAAATTGACAAAATTATACATCTTTCTCGCTATGCAACTCTTAAATAAAAAAAGATTGCTCATGATATTCTGATCAAAATGAATCTCAAAATTATTGGATTAGCTTTGAAATGTGCAATACATGAATAATTAAATAAATTTTTATTGCACCCATTTCAAAATAAATTTAATGACTGTTGGATCCATCATATGGTCAAATTTGAGTGAGGACATCTTGGCCTAAATTTTTTCCTATTAAATAAGAATGATTAATTGTTCTTTTATTATTTTTATGCAAGGTTTAAAATTGCGTATTCGGGTATTGAGGCGTTTTTCGTTCGTGAGGCGAGGCGTAAGCCTCAAGGCGATTTGAGGCGTAAGCCTCAAAATAAAAAAATTGCGTAAACATAAAATAATAAATTTTGTATAAACTAATGAATAAATAATATATAAAACATAAAAATGCACAAGATAAATAGCAATGACATTAACATATCTCATAAGAAGTTAAGAACTCACTAGTCATCAGCATTATCATCACTCATCAGTCATCACTAAGGGGGTCTTCATTTGAATCATCATTATGATGAGCTGCTCTCTCCTCTTCCCCCTCTCCTATAGAGTCCAATATCTCCCAATCAGCTTCTTCTTCCTCATTATTAGTTATCTTCCTCTTCCCTAAATAGTAAATATTTTTGAATAATATCATAATGAATAATAGTGTAATACATTAATAAAAGTTTAAGAAAAGAAAAATATATTATTTATATACCTTTTTTGATTTGTTCTTGAGTTGTGGTGGATGTGGATGCTTTAAGACCATCAAAGAAATCAACATTTAAATTTTCATCTTGTAATTCAGACGGCATCACTTCAACTTCATCATCTACAAACCACTCATCATCAGATACCACATCATCGCAAAGCAAAGGATCTTCATCATCCATTAATCCTTTTTTCTTCAAATTTCTATCTCTGAGTCTCCTATTGTACATAATGTACACCAGTGAGTTCATCCTCAGTGTCGACAAACGATTTCTCCTCTTTGTATGCACTTGGTTGTAGGTACTCCAATTCATTTCACAGCCAGATGAAGAGCATGTCAAGCCCAAAACTTTCACAGCAAAATGCTGTAATTCTGGAGTCCCATCACTAAATTGAATCCACCACTCAACTGGAGATCGTTTGGCAATTGTATCTTTTGCTTGTTGTAATCCAAAAAAACCTTATTTGTTCCTAAAAGGTATCAATTGCAAGTCAGCATTTGATCTTTCAGTTGCATCACTTATTAGACGATCCATGCAATGATATAATCCCAACTTTATTTCATGGTTTGTAGATTTGTTATCTGCATATTGATACTGAGGGTTTAGGTAGTAGCCAGTGGCATGCAAGTGTCGGTGAAGCTGTAGTTCCCACCTATCATCAATAATATTCCAAATTTCCCTAAAGCTTCCCTCACTGCCTCCTAAGTTGGAGGCAATCATCTCTTTGGCTTCATCCATAGCATTGTAGATGAAACCCATTGCAGGCTTCTTCTCAGCATCCACCATCCTTAAACATGAACTAAAGGTCTAGTGATTGTAATGGCATATAAGATACTTTGCCAAAATCTGTCATTTAAAACAATCTTTATAATCTCTTTTCCCTCAGCCATCTTCGCCCAAGCACAACTCAACCACTGTGTAGATGTGAACATAGCCTCTAAAGGTTATCTGGCATCCATCATGCTCTCTAAGGTCAAGTATGCGGTGACAAATCTTGTTGCGGCTGGCCTTAGAATTTTTTTCTTCGAAAACTTTCTCATAAGAGCTAGAACCCAAGAGTGGTTGCAAATAAACTTGGTTATTTTTTGGCTTTAGTGAGTGCATTTTTATGTTGAGGTAGATCCCCAAGCTTATCAAGAATCAGATATATGCAATGTGCAACACATGGAGTCCAATACAAATGTTTCCTCTTCTCCATAAGTTTATTACATGCAGCCTTATAAGAACTTGCATTATCTGTCACAATTTGTACAACCAAATGTTCTTCAACCTCATCAACAATGCTATCTAATAATCTAAATATGAACTCAACATCTTTGACCTAGTCCGATGCTTTCAATTGACCTTAAAAAACAGTACCATAAGAATTATTAATGAGGATGTTGATCATACTTCTATGTTTGATATCAGACCACTCATCTAACATAATTGTTACTCCTGTTTGGGCCCAAGTCTTCTTAATTTCTTCGATGCTTTTATCAGTGCTTTCCAACTCCTCCAAAATCCATGTTCTTAAATCATACATGATTGAAGGTTTGAACCCTCTCCCAAATGCTCAAACTGAACGAATCATGTTGTAATAAGCAGGTGATATTGCAACATTAAATGGAATTGCATTTTCGTAGAAGAATCTGCCTATATCCTTACTCTTCTCCGCGCCTCTCTTGCATTTTCTGGGGCCATCTTCTGTGTAGTAGAAGGCCTATCCTCTGATGTGTCAACCATATAATGATCCATAGGCCCTCTAGCACCCCTAGATGAAATGGGCTTCATAGAAGAAGATGAATCCCTAACGCTATGCTCACTCCCATAGTAAGATCCAGCATCAACTCTATCCTCAAATTGCTTCTGTGCAAGATGTTTTGATGTGGTAGACTTATTCATGTATGACTTTATCTCATCCCTTACAGCATCAGGAACTTTGGAGCATGGAGCAACATTCTTGTGAGAGCCTGAAAGGTGTTCCTTCATCCTAGTCACACCACCTTTCACAACTTTATCACAGTAATTGCATTTCAGATAGACATATGTTTTATCACTTCCTCCTACATCCACCTGAGTGTTATATTTTCATGCTGGATCTTTTCTATGATCTGATGCAGCCTTATCCTTATTTTTGACCATCCTGATTGAGAGAAATAGGAAGCAAACGAGTTCTTACTAATCTTTTATATGACCTGATGCAGGTCGGAGGAGACAGCAGCCTCGGACAGAAGCGTACGCTGGTCGGACGGAGAAGACAACAACCCAACTCGCAGTCTCGCAGTAGAAGAAACCTCAAAGCAAATAAGTTTAGGGTTTAATATGCGTGTTGGATGTGTTCAGTATTATATAATGCCGAGCCATCGATAAAGCAGAACACTGTGTACTCTATGCGTATTTATGCGTATATTGTGCGTACAATCTATGTGAACATTGCGTGTTTTGGAGCAGATGTAATTTAATGTATGATTTTGTATTAATAGTTAATAAAACATGATTTTCTGGGTATAGTTTGAGTACTGGGAGTGTTAATTATTATATTGTGCGTACATTTGTGCGTGCTCTATGCGTCAACATTGCGTATTTTTAAAAATATAAAAATACAAAAAAGAACATTTAATGATTATGTACAATATAAAAAATATAAGAACAAATTAAAAGAACATTTATAACAAATATAATTTTACAAGAGAACCTAATGTACATCTTTAACAAGACAACAACATCAATTTTTCTACAGGAATTATGATTGATGTATTGTCCAATATAAATCATCTTGACAACTAAGCATTCCATTCATTACTGCGATACTTATCCTCCTCCCATGTTCCTGATGCCAATAACTTGTTAACATAAACCTGGTCAGGATAGAGATGTTTATGTTTACAAGTTATTGGCATCAATTTCATGGGAGGAGGATAAGTATCGTAGTAATGAATGGAAGGCTTGGTTGTCAAAGATGATTTATATTGGACAATACATCAATCATAATTCCTGTAGCAGCTGTAACCTATCACCTATGTACATTCTATTAAAAATATTAAACCAAAATAATTACAAGAGAAGCTTGCTTTGATGTTTACATATGATTGTCAATCAGAAGTAATGCAGGCTTAATAGAAGGTAAGATTTTTTACTTAAAAGTTAAGAGCGAAGTCTAAGGCTGCTGGTAGATTGTGATTCATTTGAGACTAAGCTCTGAAGTAAAAAATCAAACCTTCTGTCAAGCCTGCATTACTTTTGTTTAAAAAAATCATGCGTTACCATAAGGCAAGCGTTCCCGCATTATATAGTGAAAAATTTAATGTTGAGCAATAGTAAGTAATAAATTGTAAATAATGGCTCATAAAAATTCAACTCACCCTCCCAACCATATCTGCCACCCGTCAGTCCACAGCTAACAAAAATTATTATTCATGTCACGGCCCCTCAGTCCATACTTCATACTAAATGTAAGTAACCAAAAACATTTAATAGAATGTGTGCGTGTTTTATGCGTACTATATGCGTAATATGTGTGTTTTTTGTGCGTGTATTATGCGTACTTCGTGCGTATTTTGTGCCTTCGTTATGCGTATTATTTAAAAACGTTTCAAAATCAATTTATAAAATTATTTTTTTGCTTTAAAACAAATAAGAAATTCAAACACTAATCTTTGAACGCAATTGCCAAACACAAACTTTCAAACATCATATTCCTTATTTCTCTTCCTTAAATACAATCCAACATATTCTTCATCATTTTAATGTAAGTAACTTACAAACAAAGATATATATTCTTTAGTGGTTACATCATGAGTTACATTTTTCTTCAAGTGGTTTCGCATTATATAGTAGAAATATGAATGTTGAGCAATGATAAGTAATAAAGGCTCATAAAAAATCAATCAACCCTCTTATCCTCCCAACCATACATGTCTAAAGGCTCATAAAATATTTAATAGAATTTTATAAATAAAATTTACTGCTTATGTGTGTGTGTATCATGCGTGCGTTATGCGTATTCTATGCGTTCGTAATACGTAATTTGTGCGTTCGTTGTGCGTACTATGCTTAATTTATGCTTATTATCATTTAATATGTAATTTTTTACTCAAACCAATGTAAATAACATTTATACACAGAATTGAAAGATATATTCTTTAGTGGTTACATCATGAGTTACACTTTTCTTCAAGTGGTCTCGCATTATATAGTATAAATATGAATGTTGAGCAATAGTAAGTAATAAAGGCTCATAAAAAATCAACCAACCCTCTAATCCTCCCAACCATACCTGTCTAAAGGCTCATAAAATATTTAATAGAATTTTATAAATAAAATTTACTGCTTATGTGTGCGTGTATCATGCGTGCGTTATGCGTATTCTATGCGTTCGTTATGCGTATTTTATACGTTCGTTGTGCGTACTATGCTTAATTTATGCGTATTATCATTTAATATGTAATTTTTTATTCAAACTAATGTAAATAACATTTATACACAGAATTGAAAGATATATTCTTTAGTGGTTACATTATGAGTTTAACAAAATATAGTCTTCAGAAATAAACATTTATACACAGAATCAAAATGAAAAATATTTATACACAGAAATATTTATACACAGAAACATTTATACACAGAATGAAAAACTGTTATTTTGGCAACGTTTTACAAAATATTTCATATGCAAATTCTGCCATATACTTTGGCATGTCTCGTTGCCAATTTATACTATCAGTCCAATCAGTATTGCCTTCAAAACTTATTCTTTTCATATATTTACAGACATACATTCCACAATCAAAAGAATTCTCTTGTTTTGGTATATCTTTAATGGTAGAAAACTTCCATTTTCTGATATCACTATCAAAAGCTCCTTTTGTGTCAGAATATAGGGCTTTAAGTTGAAATATACGTTGAGCAAGGATTAGTTATGTAAATTTTTTAAAAATTGAAGAGTTTATGTTCATCTAAGTATCTAACAGACTAACACTTACGATTTTTGGAACAACAAGCCTATGCTCTTTGACGCGGTGGATCAATGAGTCATAAAATTTTCACTTATGTTCTTTCAGCAAACCAACCAGAAGGGTAATGTGATCGGATTCAATGATTGATTGTAATAAAATATCATTTGAAGTAACAGAAAGTTCGGTTATATGGTCGATTTGCAATTTAGATAATTTTTCCCTTCTTTTGTTATTCTGCAAGTGCAAGTAGTAAATGTAAGAATTAAGAATGGATACTAAGTTACTAATCAAATAGTTAAATTGATAAATTGAATACTAAGTTACTAACCCAATAGATTGGAGAGATGTATAGAAATTTATGGTACTTGTATGGCATAAGGTTACACTTCTCATTTAAGAGATAGACAAAAATATATTCATGTTCATTGCCTAAATAACTGTCGCTTAATAACTCATCAATCTCAGATCTGAAAATAAGAATGTTAATAACAAACACGATACTATCGCCCCTGCAAAAAAATAAAATAAAAATAAATACGCATTTCATAAGCATAACCCACGCATATCATACGCATAACACACACATATCATACGCATACCACACGCATATCATAAGCATAACACACGCATATCATACGCATACCACATGCATATCATACGCATATAGATCTTCGAACAAAAATAAAGTTGCAATTTTTTACCTTTTAGAAACTTTTTCAAACATTCTAGCACAAAATTTCTCTTCTCAGAAGTCAAACATAGAAGACCTTTGTAATTTTCTATTTCATCTGCATAAACATAAGTTACAGGTTTTATTTGAATGTTATTTACTGGTATTGGTTCATTTGAATTTGTATATGGAATAAGTTGCATTTCTGCTGGGACTGGCTCATTTGTTGGGATTGGATCTTTTGGTGGGATTGGCTCATTTGGTTCATTGGGGCTGTGGGGTGGGATATCTGTTCTCTGTCTCTTATTGGAAGATGAAGAGTAGCTAATAGATCTTTTCTGAGGAATTACTTTGCTCTGATCAATGTAATTATTGAGCTTGACCTCAATAACTCCAACTCTCTCAGTAAGGTCTTCAAACTTTGTGCTTAGCCTGTCTTCAAATTCTCAAAAAAAGTTTTGTGCATGTTTCTTGGCAGTATTTCATTATTGTTTCTTGTAGAGATTGAAGTGCTTCAGTAGAAAAACTTAAATGTGGTTGCTGAGAGATTGGTGGGGGTCTTGCTGAGGAGGTGGGGTATTGTAGGGAGATTGGGGGGGGGGTTGTTTTGATGGGTGGATATATCATGAGGGGAATCAGAGGATGGAGGGCTGTCTGGTGGATATTTCTCGACATTAACCATATCCATTTCTGCCTGGAAAACTGCCTGTAGGACATTACAAATCTGAATTTTCCTTATATTAGCAAATATGTTAGTGATCACCTAAGTAGTATATATAATATCATCGGCCCATCGAAAAAAACGGGGCCTTTTGTCAGCATACATAGGAGCATGAATAGTAGTATGCTCCAGGAACCAAATTTGCATAAGATGAAAGAAAATTTTAGCACTCACATTGAGCCAATAAAATTTTGAATGAATTTAGCAGTTAGTACTTAGCACTCACAATTAGCATAGGTACAAAACCGTTGATGTAACCTGCTGGCTTCTTATTTGAAATCTTGGAGGATGCCTTATTAAACTCTCCAACTAAAAACTCCCTAATTGAACTAGCCCAGTTTATTGATAAAAAATCATCTGGATTATTTGCTATTCTTTGAATCAACCGAGGGGTTTTGAAGTTGTTAAGTTGAAAAAGTAAATTTGAACATAAATACATGATAAACGTTCTTAACATAGTCTCCGGGGGGGGTTTGCTTGTTCAACTTCATCATGCCATTCCTTATTTCCGTTGATGTAACTGAAGTATGTGCTAAGGAATGTCAGGATATTTCTTCTCCTTTATTTGACAGATCAGTAAGAAGGGCCACTTCATCAGCAGTGAAAGGAATGGGTTGACCTTTTATAACAAAGTATTGTTTTGAAATGTTCCACCTTGAGATCAGCTCATAAATAAGAGGGGCATTTTGCTCAAACCCAGGAAATTCCAAAAACTGTATCTTCTTTAAATGTTTCAATTTGTTCTTGACTTCAGGAGTAATTTGCTGAGCAAAGTTATCAGTTATCACAGATTGTTCGAAACGAAGAAACATAGCATCTACGGGTAATTGGACGAACATATATTTGAAAACTGTAAAAAATGATAAATTAAAAATAAGTAAATGAGATACGCACAGTGTACGCATAACATACGCATATATTACGCACATCACACGCACAGTGCAGGAAACATACAGCAAATTATACGCATGCATAAAGTACGCACAATATAAGCACGGAGTAAGCAACGTGTACGCATAGATTACGCACAGAAGACGCATTGCGTACGCACAGCCTACACATATTTACTCGATGTTTAAAATTTGGTTAGGTTTTATGTTTCAAATTTCAACATAAATTTATCATAAACCCTGAATATAGAGAAAATATGATGACATCACAGTATCAAACATTTAAAGAGTTTCGAGAAGCCATGCATACGCATAGAATAAGCATAAAATCGGAAGATCTTCAGAGCCTTGAATGCCAACGCATAGCATAACCATAAAATACGTATTACGAAACAGAAAACATAGCATTAAGTTACCTTTTTCTTTGGGGGTGACGACATCTTAGAAGAAACTGAGTGAAGAATGCTTGAAATTCCTCTGGAGTGAATGCTTGAAAGTTCGAAAGTTTACTGTAACTTGAAAATCGAAACGTCGACTCCGCCATTCGACCTTTACAAGGGTTTAAATGTTGATGCCACGTCGACATTTCACTAGGCGCGCCACGTCGGCAACTGGGGGTCTGAACAAAAAAAAAAAATTTAGGTTAATTTTTAAAAAGGCGACGCCTTAAATATATGAGGCGAGGCGGCGCGCCTCAGTAAAGTTGAGGCGTAAGCCTCATAAACTAAACTTATTGCGTAGGCTTTGAGGCTTAAATGGACGAAATTGCGCTGAGGCGCACCTTTTATTGCGCAATTTTAAACGTTGTTTTTTATGTGTTTATGAAATTATTTTCAATGGATCGGCATTGTTCATTTGCTAAACTGCACTTCTATTCATGTTCAGGAAACTTGTAGATATAAACAATAGGCTTTAGTTGCATGAGCAATTAGGCTTGTTCTTAAAACTTTACATAGTTCAACTACGAAATTGTGAATATTTACCATAATTTCCGCAGCAACACAATACAAAGCTTGTTGTTGATATGGTGAGGCAGCAATTCAAGAAGAACATGCATGAGACTGATCCAGTGAAGATCCAGAAACTGAAGGACGAGTAATTATCTTTCACTATTTTGTAGATTCCTTTGTTCTTCGTATCCAAATCAGCATTTTTCACATTTCTAATTTCATCCTACTTTAAAATGTTCAGTGCTGCCAGAGGCCTTATCAACCATATTCTTCATGAGTCCGAGAGGATTACAGGCCGCAAGTTCTCTGGTTCAAAATGATTACCTGTTGCATAAAGGTACATTTTGATAAAATAATGATTTGCTTGTTATTTTTAGATCTCCACGTTGTTTTTAGTGTCCCCCCTTTCATATTAACTGATGGAAAATATCAAAATGATCTTTTGGCTCTTAATAAAAAAATCAAAATAATGCTCAATTATATTAAATGATTATTTTGATTTCTCAATTCTTTAAAAGAGGAATTAGAATAGTTCTGTCACAGGATTATTTTAATTTTTTTTAAAGACTTTGGGGTCAAATTGGTCTTTTAATATAGTCAAAGATCATTTTGATTATTAATTGAAGTATTTATTATTTCGATGTGAGTGAATTTTTTTTCAGCTTATTATTGAAACTATCAGTTTGGTCTGATCTGATCTTGTTTTTTCACGTGGTCAGTAATTTTCTCTTGATTTTATCTTATTTTTTTCCAATAATTGAGTGAATTCTTCAAAATTCTGATGAAGTTAGTGATTGCTCAGCTCCAGATAGGGGTGTCAATATTGGACACGATTTGAAAATCCAACCAGAACACGAGATGGAAAATTCGGGTTTGGGTTGACTCGAACCGGGTCGGGTTTGGGTTAGAGTTTTCGATTCGTTTTGAAAATCGGATCGGGTTCGGGTTGAACTGGAAACCTAGAAATAACCTGGATTGACTCGCTTACTGAGCTGCCCGTGTGATCGACGCTTGCCCGAGGCCATTCACGCGTTATGCCCTTGCTTGCTCAGGGTCAGGCTGCCCACCGCGTGACCGCGCATGCCCTGCTTGCTTGCATCGCCGTGCGTCGCATCTAGGTCCTGAGGAATGCGTCCAAGCTCGCTTGTGGGCGTGCCTTGCTTTCTGCGGTTGCCTGTGTGCTTGGAACATACGTCTAGGTCCAGGCGTCTAGTTGTCCCTGGCTCTCTTGAATGTCCGACCATTGGCATCCCATCGCTCACGTCCGGCAACCTGCTTTTGGGTCGTGTTGGGTTGACCCGAACACGAAGCGGGTCGGGGTCGGGTCCGAAAAATCGATCCATTTGTAAAAAATGGGTCGGTTTCTGATTGACCCAAACAGAGCCGAGTCAATTCCGGGTTTGACTTGTGACCCGAAATTGACACCCCTAGCTCTATATGTATATGCACATTTGCAATCTTAAAAAGAGACTAGCTTTGAATTTTGATTTTTTTCACTATCTGTTTAGAACTACTAGAAATAATTTCAGTCATGAAATAAATCATTAATGTAAAGTTCTTTGGGCCAATGATTTGGCTTTACATATGCAGCTCATTTTAATCTATTAGTTGGGAGTTTATGTTATCAAGAAGTTTTGAGTTTGAAGTTTGTATGTGATATGTATTTGAGTTTTCATTTAATTCACTAAAATATCTAAAAAATAAGAGGCTTTACATTTTGGTACATGCAAGAAGTTTTTCTTGATTTGATTTATATTTTGTTTAGGAAGGAAAGCTGTCCCAAACAAAACCCAAGTATGACGATAAATACAATAGCTATAGAAATAAGTTTTTGTTATTTAACAACTTATGACCTAAATATCTCGATTTATAAAATAATATAAATTAAACAAAATTGTTTATTATCATTATTGAAGCATTCGTAGCAGTAAGCTGTCCCAAATAAAGCATTATATGAAAATTCGGCACGCAATCATATAAGAGAGAGTAGCATTTATGAGATACCAAGATTTTTACGTGAAAAACCCCTGAAAAAGGGGTCTAGCCCAGTTTGAATGGATTTTTGCGTCCAACGAGATCAGGCGGAAGTCACTTGGAGGGCATAATTCCGATTCTGGCGTCCCGTGGAAGTTTTCGCGTCACTTGAAAGAATTCGACGGTGTGGATGTCAAGAGGATTTTGGCGTCCCGTGGAAGTCGGGCATTCTGGCTTCTGGAAGTCCTAGAATTTCTCTTCTTCTCTCTTCTCTTCTTATTCTTATTCTCTTCTTCTTCTTGCTTGGGCCCCCTCTCAAGAGAAATGACGGGCTATTTATAATTTTTTTAGGATGACATGACCCGTAAATAGAAGGAGGATCAAGGGCAAAGGTGGAGTGGTTCGGATGGACGACTGATATTGAATCCCTTGATCATGGGCTGTTTTTCAGACATTTGAATGTTTTTATGATATCGGAATTTGGCAATCTTAGGCTCGTTGGATTCATCTTGTCGAGCCTCTCGATTCGACTATAAGCATGTCATGTTTGGAAACAGTTTGGTAATCCAAATTGTGGTTTGAACCTTCCAACAATGCTTCGGGTCTTCGATTCAGACTCATTTGGGCTCAGATCGAGTTGAATTTGGTGTCGTTGGGTTCGTATTTTCGAGACGCTCAAGTTTGTTTGTAAGTTTGTTGAAATCGAAATTCAGGTGATCCTAGATTTAATTTTTGAAGTTTCCAGCTTGATTTTGCCTCGAGATTCGTGCCTAAGCAGGATAATTTTTTGATTACATATCAGTTGCCCTCTTATTTTTGGATGTCAAAGCTTCAGAAGTTCAAAAATATATGTTTTGATATTTTACATTGGCCAAATAGCAAAAAATTACGTTCCAAAAATTAAAAATTTGCTCAAATTTGATCATAGAGGTCCTCTTGAGCTCCGAAAGTATCAAAATTGAGTCCGGAATGTCGAAAAACTTATTAGGGGAACACAAAAATGTTTGATTTGGACTGTCCGGGTCGAAAAGTCGGCCCCAAACAAGCGTTGGCGACCGAACTGGCCGGCCACCGCCCGTCGCGGTGCGAACAGGCGTGCGGTTTAGCCGGCGGTTTTTGTTTTATTTTTTTTTAATTAAAAAAATTCCATGAAAATTCTAAAAAATTCAAAAATATTTCAAAAAATTCAAAAAAATTCTAGAATCTTCCTAAAGCTTATCCTCTTCCAAAAATGAAGTCCTGGGAAAACCCGACTACTGGCATAAGTCTGGCATTGGGTAGAAATCTGGTGACGAGCGGAGGTCAAGGCATCGGGTAGAAGTCTGACATCAGTCGACGGCCGGGGAGAACTCTAGCATTAGATGGTATTCGACAAAATTCTAGAGTCACTTGGAGAACAGTCATAATTCTGGCGTTACTTGGAGATTGGGAAGAGTTTCTACGTCACTTGAAAGTTGGGAGGAACTCCGGTGTCCCGTGGAAGTTGGGCAGAATACCGATGTCCTGTGGAAGTCGGGTAGAATTCCGGCGTTCTGTGGAAGTCGGGTATAATTCCGACGGTGGTCGAGGAGGAGTTTCTTTCCTCCTACTCTTCTCTTATTCTTCTATTCTTCTTCTTGCTTGGGTCTCCTCTCAAGAGAAATGAGGGGCTAGGAGGATCAAGGGCAAAGGTGGAGTGGTTCGGATGGACGGTCGATATTGAATCCCTTGATCGTGGGCTGTTTGTCAGACATTTGTAGGTCTTCATGATATTGGAATTTGGCGATATTGGACTCGTTAGATTCGTCTCGTCGAGCCGCTCGATTCAGTTATAAGCATGTCATGTTTGGAAACCGTTTGGTAATCCAAATTGTGGTTTGAACTTTCCAATAACGCTTCGGGTCTTCGATTCAGACTCATTTTGGCTCAGATCGAGTTGAATTTGTTGTTGTTGGGTTTGTATTTCTGAGACGCTTGAGTTTGCTATAAGTTTGCTGAAATCAAAATTCAGTTGATCCCGGATTTAATTTTTGAAGTTTCCCTGCTTGATTTCGCCTCGAGATTCATTCCCAATCAGGATAATTTTTTGATGACATATCAATTATGTACTTAATTTTAACTATTTTTATTGCGGTATTTTTAACCAGTCCTTTTTAATATTTATGATGATAATTTTATAAATATGATAGCAGCGTAGTTCTCTTTTCTTTTATTTTTCCAAAAAAAAATTGTTTTTTTTTTGTAGGACACTGAAGACGAACATTATCAGCTTTATCATCTCATTTTAATTTGGTTGAATTTCTTTGTAAATCCTAATGCTTTTTTTATGATTATAAAATGTTTAGTCAATAAAGATTATTTTTTTTTTTATTTTTTTTTGAAATTTGGAGCGAATTAATGCAAATTAATACACTCATAATATATTCAAGTTTTGAATTCAAGACTTTTTGATTGTTAGCCTAAGCTATCAATTAACAAATTAAGATGAGTTGCATTAGCATAAGTTCTATATTCATCTTGAGAAAACTCGTATCAAATCAATGCCCAATCCGATTCACTTAGATTCTGATTTCGTTTGGGACGATTTTCTTATTGCTTCTTAAAGTAATTTTTTTTGTAATAAATTAAGATTTTTATATTAAAAAACTGCTTTGAGAAGTAGTAAAAAAATAGTTCCAAATGAAGCCTCAATTAATAAGCTAAAATACTCAAAACATGGTTCGATGCATCGCACTGAACCCCAGTCTCTCAGATACTCAAATTGTGGCCTGACTGGCACGAATTAGCCAAACTAATTAGCTCAAATTTGATTGAATCAATTTGAATAGGCTGTCTCTTCCTCCCATTATAAGTCTAGAGGTTGCTTGCCAGTGAGAAACCTGAATAGGCAGTGCAGGATAAATTTGCTGCCACATCACAACCAGCAATTAGATTTGGCTGCAACAATAGATGCCCTTGTAATTACTTTATATGGACCAACCTTATTAGAATATTATAAATAATAGACTTTTATAATTAGTCAAGATGCCATGATTTCCTCTCTGGCAACTATACATTTAAAAATCTTGTTCTTCTCTACTATAGTTGAAGTTGAACTTCTTAACTATGACATCGTTTGGGACAACCTTTTTATTGCTTGTTAAAATAAAATTTTAGTACAAAAATAAAAAATTTCAAGCTAATATTCTGTTTAGAAAACAATGAAAAAGTCGATCCAGGCTTCTTTTTATTTTTTTTTTAAAACAGCTTTTAGTATAATTTTTTTTTGGTACTAGAAAGTTGTTTTAGAAAGCACTTAAAAAATTGTCTCAAACAAAGCCTGATATAAGAATAAAAACTCGTGTTGTATTATCATAATTTATGAAAACTTTTTTGGAACATAATAATTTGATACTATTTGTGATAACCTTTCTTACACCCAACAAGTTGTAGCTATAATGCTAGAGCTTGGTCAAATTTAGGGACCTCACCACTTTGCTAACACTTTTGAATTATTGGTCTCCTCATTACATGTTGAAAGCAAAGACAACAAATAATGATGAGAAATGCTTTAGTGGATGCATGCATTTGGTGTTGAATCATATAAAAGCTCTTTATATTCCTTTTTTTTTTTTTAATTCTTTATTTCATATTTATTTACATTCCTTATTTTTTATTGTGAAAATACTTTGCTAAAACTTATTTACCCTCCCCCACCATCATTTTCATGATTGTTATAAAATATATCTCATCATTATAAGAAGTGCAAATGATTCCCAATATGTTGATCAGTCAAATCATAATAAAGGTTGACTTCTTGATGAAGGACTTCACATGAATGATTAATTGCAAGCAAAAGAGTATCCTCTACAAAATATGGTCAAGTATATAAGAGAGAAGAAGACAAAGAGAGTTCTAAATTTAATATTTTATTTTTATTAAAAAGCACATAACAATACAAGAAGACATGTTTTTTAATAAAATCACATGCATTTCTTTTAAAAAAGAAGAGTTCAATGGTTTCAGTTCATTTTTTTTATTTTTTATTTATTTATAACTTTTCAAAGTCTTAAGGTTAAATTTTTATTTTTTGTTTTGGTTAAAGCCCACTGATGGGCCTACGCATTAATATAAACTAAAAATTACATGTCCTTAAAAGGGATCAATAGCTCACTAATGCTTAAAAGAGCTACATATAAAAGAAAATAAAAACTAAGAGCCAAAGATTCCATCTAAGTACAAGCACAAAAAAATTTAAGAAAAATCTAGGGTGGTCAGGAGCCATCGCCTAAAAGTAGGAGATCAACAAAAACATTTTCAGCACCATCATCCAACAAAAAATAAAATTATGCAAAAATTTAAAAATCACTATTAAACCTGCAAAAGAGAAACCTCTAAAACAAAGTAACATTAAATAACAAAGGAATATGAAAAAAAATAGAAATCACAAGTGAGGCGACAAAAAACATGTAGAAAACCTCACAAGACAGACATTGCCACAGTGAGAAGAAAAGGCTCTAAGATAGAGAGCCAAAAACCACAAGCTGCACAAAAAGAACCCAAGCTTAGAATCAACAACAAACCACCAGCCACCCTCAATAGAAAGAATAACAAATGGGTGATCATAGATCAACCAAAAAAAAAAAAGCAAAGAACACAAGATAGAAAATACTCGGCAAAAAAACCAAGCATACATAAAGATCAACCAGTAAAAAAATCACAAGAACAGAGAGAAGCAATTAGAAGGCCCAACAACCAGATAGAACAAGACATAATAGAGAAAAGAAAACCCAAATAGAATAAGCCCAGAAAAACCAAAGAATAATAAATCCCCTAGATAACCATAAACAGAGACAACTAGAAGCTGAATCCAACCAAAATAGAACAATAAAAAGCAAGAGAGAATCCAAAAACTAAAGCCTAACATAAGACAATCTAGATTTACCCAATCTAATAAGACCATAGGGAGAGTAAAAACCATAAATTCCTTGAACTCATTAAGGGATCAACCCACATTAACCAACCCGTTAGCACAACTTTTTTCCTCACGCCACACATGTGAAAATTGAAAAGTTGAAGTAAAATTTGTATAATTTCCCTAATAATATATAAAAAACTCATTATTGTAGTTAAGGGTCCCTTTAACCTTAAAATTTGAATTATAAGTAAATCAACCACCTCAATAAAATATCTTTAATATTCAGAGTTAAAATAGAGATTAAGATTGTAACATAAGGCCTTGAGTTTAACAAAAATAACAAAATAATTTTGTAAGGGACCAGCAAAAGCAATAATAACATCCCAAAAATAGTGCCTGAAGATGCTCCCATATTCACATGCACCAATTTTTAATAGAACCATCATAATTCAGCTTAATATAGGGGCTATGAGGTTTGAGCAAAGACATAATCCTAGACATATGAATGACCTCCCCCAACCAAAAGTTCAAGCCAAAAATTGATGCCACCCTATAATAGCCAACAAAATTTTTAACATTTAAAATGTTGAATTTATATAAATGGCTTATTTACTCCTTGATCCTTGAAAAAATTCTCCAATGGTCTATTATTTGATTGTTAAAAATAGTAACATTTTTGTCTAACCATAAAAACCAAAGAATAAGAATAGGAATAACATTCACAAAATGCCCTTTAGAAGTGAAAAACTAGGAACTCAAAATGGACACAATATTAGAGTCACATTTGAAGTGGTTAGTGTCAAAAAAACATCATCAAAGTGGATCCAAACTTTAGCCACAATAGGGTCAATCACAAACACTTAATTCATAATTTTCAAATAAAAATGACACTGACATTTGGATGGAAGAGAAAAGCCTTTAGTTTTTAAATTTTAATCAGTTGGGATGAGCTTATGAAAAACCCTCCAAATGAAAATAGCTATAGTAGATAGAATATGCCAAATCATAGGAAAAATAGGAGAAACAAGTTTCTTACTTGTTATATGATTCCAAGTATTTTTTAGTGAAAACTTACCATAAGTATAAACTTTGAATAAAATCTTATTCATATCATCTAACATTAAAGGAGATTAGAAATTTTCCAACTAAATAGCTATGGATATTCTTTAAAAGCTTAAGAACATTCTAAGAGTTATCAAAAATAAAATTCCGCAGTTTAACAATCAAGGTTAAATGGGAATAAAACATGGTATCAAAAGAAGCAGAACCCATCCAATTCTCTTTCAAAAAAAAAAATCAAAATATTTCCAGACCCAATGCCTCAAAGAATCAGATTTTTAACTTCCCACTTGATATTGCAAAGCTTTTTCCAAACTAGAGAATCACCCCTTTTGAAAAAAAACAAGTCATCGATGTTTGCCCAAATAATATGTCCAATTCATGAATTTACCTCAAATAAATTGTTTGGCCCTAAAGTATACCAAAGTTTAATAGAAAAAGTATGAGCCAAGTCCATCATAGTCTTGCAACCCAACTTACCTTCAGCCAAAATTCAACAATAATTACTCCAAGACTTTTAGCAGATTTTAAAATTATTAGGGGAATAGTCCCAAAAAACTTATTGAAGATTCTTTCAATACAAATGCACCCAACAATAACAGGATGACTAGTTTGAAGCATATAAATAGGTAAAGAATAAAAAACTCTCTTAATAAGGAAACGTCTACCACCAAAAGAAAGGAAATTAAATTCTCAAGATGAAAGCTTCTTCTGAATAGAGGAAATAAAATTATCAAAGATAAATGACCTTTTATTATCTTTATAAAGAGGAATGCCAAGGTATTTAATAGGGAGATCACTATATAAAAACCTAATTTTATTTTTGATACCATTGATATGATTGTGAAAAATGTTCTTAGTAGTAATAAAATAATATTTATTACTGTTAATGAACAAGTCACTATTCTCCTCAAAATATGAAGAAATTTCAAAAGAATATTAACCATCTCAATAAAGACATAAGTAATTATGATAAAATCATAAAAAAAACTTAAATGGGTAATAGGTAGACTCCCATTGGATTGGTAACAAATAGATTGATGATTCCTAAAAATTTTATCAAGGCCTCTAGACAAATATTGAATAACAATAATAAAAAGTAAAAGCGATAGAGGATCCTCCTTCCTAAGACCTTGAGAACCTTAAAAAAAAAAAACTAGTTCTCTTCCCATAAATGATAATATAAATATAAAAGTTTTCAATGAAATTTTTATTAATTTGAAGAAATTGAGAATGAAAGCCAAATAACTCATAATATTGTAAAGAAATTCCCAACAAATATTATCTTAAGCTTTAGGAATATCTAACTTAAAAATGATGTTCCCACTCTTAACTTTAGTATTGTTCTCACTAAGCATTTCTTGAGCAAGAAGAATATTATCAAATATAGCTCTCTCGTTAACAAAACCTGGTTAAGAAGGAGAACAATCTTAGGGAGGAACAAAGCAAGTCTTCCCATGAAGATCTTGGAAATGAGCTTATTGAAAGAAAAAAGTATAAAGGCTAATAGGACTAAAATCCTCCCACTTGTTGATAGCATTTCTCTTGGGAATAAGCACAATAAAGGTGGAAGAAAAATATTTTGGTAAAGGATTACCACTAAAGAAATCCAAAACCACACAAAGCAGATCCTCTTTAATGATGTCCTATGCTTTTTGAAAAAAGGAAGTAGTAAGGCCATCAGGCCTATCCAACGAATCAAAATTCATACCAAAAGTAGTGTCACCAATCTCCTTGAAAGAAGGAGACTTTAAAAGAAATTCATTATCCTCCTCAAAAATCAAGTGAGGAATGAGATGAGCTTGGGAGATAGAGTAAGAAGTGAAGTTTTTGTTAAAAAAAACTTTTCAAAAAAATTATTACTAGAGGAAACAATAAGATCCTCTGTATCATAAGTAATACCATTTTCAAGAGAAATTTTATGAATATAATTCTGACATCTTTTCTTTTAACAGAGGCATGAAAATATTTAGTGTTATTGTCACCCTCACTTAAGTGTTTGGCAGCAAATTTTTATTTCTAATATATTTCTTCTTGGGAATGTAAAAGGTTGCACAGGTTCTTAGACTCTTATAAGATATTCATATTATTAGCATTGGGCTCATTCATATAAATATTCCCCAAAAGTAAAACCTTATTTTTAGTAGCCATAATTTTAGGGAGTACATTTTTTAAAATATTTTTGTTCCACCAGTTAATTTTAAATTTCAATCTTTTAAGTTTAAGCAAAAATCTAATCATCCCAACACATGAGTTATCAGGATGGAGAGAAGCATTCAAATTATCCTGAACCATAGTAAGAAATGTTTTGTCAAGAAACCACATATTATGAAATCTAAACATGGCAAGAGGATGGATATCATGGATTTTAATACCAATTAAAAGGGGGAGTGATTAGATAGAGTTATGCTAAGATGATCAACATGAGTGTAAGGATAATTGGAGATCTATTTATTAGGACAGAGTCAAATCGTTTTCAATAATTTCCATGGATCTAGGTGAAATTACTATCACAAAAGCCAATATCTATAAAATTGCAATCTAAAATAATGTTATTAAACTCTTCCATAGAAAGAGAATTAGGGATCCACCCACCTGCCTAATCTCAATATGAAAAGTAATTATATTGAAATCACCAGCAACAAGTCACCACAAATCCACTAGAGAGGAGAAATTGGAAAGCTGCTCCCAAAATCTCCTTCTAGTAAAACCTATTTATGGAGGCATACACAAAGAATGCACAACACTTGAAATGAAACAATTCAATAGAAGATTGAAGGTATTGCTTAAAATTAGAAATGATATCAATTTTAATAGGAATAATCCAAAAAACCCAATTTTTATTAGAATAATTAGCCTAACCAAATTTAAAACCTAGAAATCTAGCCATCAAAAGAAACTTAATAGGAGAAATAAAATGTTCAATTAAAAAAAAATCACAATATTGTGAATCTTGCAAATATTCTTAACCCTAGTCTTAGTATATGGGAAACCAATACCACTAACATTCCAAATAAGAGACTTAAACATTAGAAGAAAATTGGGCAATTTGAATTTGAGATCTAACATTCCTATGGGAATGAAGATGCACATTTTTAATAGCTTTAGATTTCTTTTTAGACATTTTAGTAAAACCATCATTCTGTTTCAACAATTCATCATTAATTATTTTTGCAATAGAAGATGGAGTTGCAATAGAAATAGAGAGATCATTAGTAGAGGACATAATAGTATTACATAAATTCATGTTTTCAACAAATTCTCCTTCCTCAGAATTATTAACAACAAGTAGCTACTTCTTCATATCAGGAGTTTTGTCCACATCAAAAATATCATTTGAAACCTCTTTCTAAAAATTAAAAAATTAATAGAATTAGAAATAGTATTTTCATCATTAGCATTTTGACAAGAAACCAAATTACCATTATGTAAACTAATAATATTTTGATTTAACACATTAGCATAGAGAAAGAGCTAAAGAAGAAATCACAGCAATATCTTTAACATGAGAATTACATTCCACCATAGTAGGAACATCCAAATTGTGTCTTTAAAGCTTCAAAATATTAGAATGCTCAAGAATAGACTTATATTGAGGAGAGGCATTGAGAGTAGGTTCTTTTGATTCTTCCAATAAGCCATCCAGCTGATCCCTATTAATAGAGGTCAGGATAACATTTAAAGGAAGGATATTACCAAGGTTCATAGAATGCATTTCATTGATTTCCTTCAGAAGTGATACCTCATCATTATTTTTAAGCATTACAATCGACTCAGAAACCTCCATAATAGGCATTTTTTTGCTTTTTAAGATGAAGATGCAAAATGAAAAAGTCTAAAATCACATGGCTATGAGTTTTACAACTATTACAAAAGAGAAGGTTGTTTTCAAATTTGACATTTTGCAAATAACTCAAAATTTTAAACCTACCCAAATCTCTTTAGGGTATTTTTCATAATTTCCAAATCCACAAGGACATGAGTAATAGAAGGTCATGAACTAGCTACCATTGCGTGATTTATTTGAAGTAGTCTTCCAAAATAGGAACAATTGGAGACTATTCTTTGATGTCAAAAAAGGAGTCCATTTCAAAATCCTCATTTGTCAGGCATTAATAAAGTATGATCTCTTAGAGAAAATTCTGTTATAATCGAGATAATTTGTTTACTGAATAGCCACATGCCTTGGATCCAAAAGACCAACGGCAAAGGACCAAGAAAGTTTGAGATTTATGAAAAAAGCACAAATCATATCAAAGTTAGGTTAGTATAAAGCAAACTTCCCAGCAAGGGTACACTCAAAAGGTGCAATAAGGTTTTCAACTATATCTTCCACAAACATCACCACAGGAATACCTTTAATGATGTATGCATAAATGAAATGGAATGAAGTGAAGAACCAACAGCTCCATAAACCACATCATAAAAAGATCTTGAGTTATTATCAAGACTAGTAAAACTAAGTAGCTTACCATTAGTAGTTGGATCGATAGAGCCCCATGGGTTAAAGGATGGAGGAGCTTCCATAAAGCTAGAAGATAAGCAAAACAAAGTCCAACATACACAAAATAACAAAAATAAATGATTAAAAAATAAATACTAGGGCCCAAAACTAGCCCTAGGTCACTAAAAAATGATTGAAAACAAAATATTCCAACAAGCGCAGGAAAAAGGGGCTGAAAATCGCAAGCAAGCAGTAACCCTAGAATTGCCTAAAAATAGGAGGATAGAGATAGAGCGAGGCGATAAATTAATTATGAGTTAGTTTTAAAGTTAAATTAGAGTTTCCTTTAAGGTTGTAATTAGGGTTTGAGTTTCAGGTTACTATTTAAAGAATTTTTCTACATGGGTTAAGGATGACATGAATGAGTTAATTTTACTAAAAATTATGGACCATTTCTTTTTTTTTTTCCCTATGCTTTTTTAATAATTTATTAACTTTAAGTTTGACTAGATTTTGACATTATATTTAGTTTTATTTGTCCAATATTTTAAAAGTATGATTTTTCTCTGTTTCATGAGATCATGATGAATTGAATGAGCTTTTGTTTGAATTTTTAAGTTTTTTATTGAATTAAATATGATTTTTCAATATTTCAATGTAAAATTAGAGTTTTCCTTGGGTTTCAAATTAGGGCTTCTGACTAAATTGGCTCAAATTTTTAGGAAAATTTCATGCGAGTTAGAGGTGACCCAAAGCAGATTTCTTTAAATTTCAAGTTATTTGGAATATTTTTTTATTTTCAATGATTCATTATTTTTATGTTTGACTTAAGTTTGACTTTTATTTGGTTTAAATTCTTTAATTTAAATCTTATTGATTATATTTTATGTATTTTCTTTCTTTATTATAAATCTAATACACACACACACACACACACACATACACACACACACATATATATATATATATATATATATATATATATATATATATATATTTCATTTTTTACATATTTAATTATATATTTTAAAAGTATTATCATAATTTTTTTTGCTTATTGTAAAATTAGGGTTTTTGTAATGGTTGAAATTATGATTTATGTTCCCTTCAATTAAACTCTAAATATCATGAAATTTGACCCACAAGCTATTACTAAACTAAAGACAATTTCCTATAAATTTGAGCTAATTTGAAGGTAAATTGTATTTTTAGTGATTTATACGATCTATGACTGATTTTATACTTAAAATTTTGGAAACCTTAATTTGCAAGCCTAAAAAGTTAATTCTTATTTTTCTTATATTCTTGAATGTATCTTTGTTCTATTAAAGGTTATTCAATATTTTTATAATTTTTATTTTCTTAACACATTATACAAGAATCTCATATCTATAATAATTCAAAATTTTTAAAAAAAATATTTTTTTTAAAATGAAAAATCTAAATTTCAGCGTAATGCCTTACCAAAGAAGGAAGAGAGAGGGAGGAGAGAGAAGGTTGTTTCAAGCTTTTCATCCATCAACTATGTTAAAAAATTTCATTTATTAATTGTAAGTAACCCAAATCTCATTTTAGTTATAAATGATTTTGAGTTT
Organism: Dendrobium officinale; assembly: GCA_019514585.1. Taxonomy (NCBI): domain Eukaryota; kingdom Viridiplantae; phylum Streptophyta; class Magnoliopsida; order Asparagales; family Orchidaceae; genus Dendrobium; species Dendrobium officinale. Next base: position 26,338,095 of record CM033684.1, on the reverse strand, counting down.
GATTGATTTATTCTCTCCTAAATCTATTTTTTTTTATGAAATGCATATAGCAGGATTTTATTAGAAATAGAAAATTACAAAAAACTAAGTGATTGCTTCACAATCACAGTCCTCCTTAAATATGGTAAAAAAATAGGAGGAACCTTATTACTACTAATATCATCCCAAAAGAAATCAAAAGAGCAAGCATAATTAGCACAAAAGTCCGCTAATTTATTGCTATTTCTAGGAGCAAAGTGAAAAAGAACTTGATTAAACTCTACTAGGAAAGCAAAATCCAAGTTACCTTGAATTTCTTCATCACCTGTTTGTTTATTAAAGATTTTTTTGAAAAAATCAATAACATTTTTATTGTCACCTTCTATGATGATCCCCTTGAACTCATATCTGCCTTGAAGGATAAAAGATTTTATAGAAAGTATAGCAGAAATTTCCATTTGAGATGGATCCCAATGCTTACATTGGATACCGAATGCACAAAGAAATCTTCCTCTATGGTCCCAGAAGACACCACCTATACCAGCATTGTAATTAATTTTTACAGAAGCATGTATATTCAGTTTGATCCATTCGGTTGGAGGAGGAAACCAATAATTTGATAGCTTTGAGGGCTGGTTAGTTTCCCAGTTTACTGAATTATCTTTAAAAGAAGCTACAGCCATGCTGATAGTTGTAGCTGCTAAATAAGAGGTACTGCCCTCCTTTCCTCCATGAGTTACATTGTTCCTATTGATCCAATTTAAGAAGACTGCAGAACAATAGATGTTACATATAATCTGTTCTTCAAGGGCCATCATCTTTAAAGCTTTAGAACAATCTTCAAATGATTTAAAAACGGGTACAGAGAATCCCCAGCTTCTAATGACATTGAAAATTTGAATCAGTTTTTGACAATTCACCGCAATATGGAAATGATTTTCCACAGAATTACAAACTCTTGGGCAGATCTTAATCCTTGACAGACTTCCGTGATTCAGGAAGGCATTAGAAGGAATAGCATTGATGCTAAGTCTCCACCAAAAAAGACTTACACGCGGTATGAGCTTAAGGTTTTTCCTCCATTTCCAAGTAGGATCTTCACTTCCATAAGAACAGGATTTATTAGAAATTAATGCTGAGATAGATTTACCTGAAAACTTGAATAAGAGTTCTAGTTCATCTTCATTTAATTCAAGAAAAATTGGAACCTTGTCGATTATTTCAATTAAATCAGGTCCAAAGAAGAGTTTAAGTTTTTCAGCATCCCAAACTCCTTCATTGATAAAAAAATCCATATTTTGGATTTTCTCCCAAATCTGCTATAAAGGTAGGCCAATTCGAAATAGATTTATCATAAATCCAAACATCATGCAAGATGTTGATATTATTTCCCTTAGAAATCTTCCACCTTAAGATATCTTTGAGAGCTTGAAAACCACTGATGATGATTTTGACCGTTGGAGAGCTATGATTTTTCTGCTTAAAGTTCCAAGGTTGATTTCCATATTTGGCTATCAAAATTATGTATAGAGTAGAGGATGAACCTGGAATAAGTTTCCAAGCAAACTTAGCTCTTAGAGAGCTGTTTTTAGAAACCAATGAATGGATACCTTGCCCTCCCAAATTAAGAGGCTTGCAAAGAACCTCCCAAGAAACATAATGCATCCCTTTATTACCATCATGTTTGTTCCAAAGGAAATCCCTACACATTTTATCTAGTTCCTTGAGTATGCTCAAAGGAACTAAAGAGTGAGAAATGTGATAGATAGGGAATGATGAAAATACGGATTTCACAAGAAGAATCTTCCCTGATAATGAAATGTATTTGTTCCCCCAAACATTCATATATTTATTAGCTTTGTCCAAAAGATGGTAGAAATCCATTCTAGAAGTTCTTCTCAACAAAATTTTGATCCCAAGATAATTAAGTTCTTGAACCACTTTGAATTTCTAGATTTTAGACAATCTCTTCCTCCTCCTTCTATTAACAGAATTCCCAAAAGAATAAAAGATTTTTGGATGTTGATTTTTTGTCCTGTCCACTTACAATATTGTTCCAGAATTTCTTTTGCTTTAAAGACACTTTTCCCATTAGCTTCCAAGAATAGAACAATGTCATCAACAAATAGTAAAAGAGGAATTTTCTCAACTTTAGGAGTTATTTTAATGCCCAGGTTCTTTCCATTTTGCTTCACCAAATCAGAAAGTAGTTGAGAGCATAAAATGAAAAGAAAGGGAGATAGAGGGCAACCTTGCCTAAACACCCTTTTGGCTTCAATCCATTCTTAATTATTACCATTAATGATAATAGAAAATTTTGTATCAGATACACATTGGATGATAAAGTTTGCAAACTTATCTGGAACTCCCAAATTCCTCAAAACTTGAGTAAGGGTTGACCAACCCATACTATCATATGCTTGTTCCATATCTATTTTGACAGCCATAAGCCCTTTTTTAGATTTCGAGAATCTAAATTTGTTGCAAATTTCCTGGGCTAACAGAATATGCTCAGAAATAGATCGAACTTTAATAAAAGCGGCTTGATCTCCAGAAATTAGTTTTGGAATAATCCCCACCATTCTGTTCAACAACATCTTGGCTACCAACTTATAGATAGATAAACAAAGACTTATAGGTCTAAAGTTAGAAGGAAGCATCGGGTTATCAGTTTTTGCAATTAGGACAATCAAATTTTTCCTTCCAACTAGGACTCATAATTCCTAGATCAAAAAAAGATTGTATAGCCTTCCAAACATCATTTTTTATGATAACCCAAAAAGATTTGATAAATGAGTAAGAAATCCCATCAATACCTGGAGAAATATTGGATTCTAGATGTTTCACCACTTCTTCCAATTCTTCAATCTTGAAATTGTTAATTAGAAATTGTTTGTCTGTATCATTAAGAACATTATACAGTTTAGGCTATCCAGAGAGGCAACAATCCTTTCATCCCATTTATTACTGAAAAATTTGAAGAAGATGTTTTCAATCTCCACTTGATCAGCTGTTACTCTCCCATCTTCTCCTTTAATCTGATGGATCCAGTTAGAATTCCTTCTTTCTGAAGCAAATGCATGAAAAAACTTCGTGTTTAAATCACCGTCTTTCAGCCACTTCGTTTTTGCTCTTTGCCTCCACCACAAATTCAGGCGTGATAATGTAGTGTTTAAATTAAGAACTTTGGCTTTCAGCTGCTGTAGTTTCTCTTCAGATAATCCACCTGATTCTGCTTCTTCATATTGCAATTCCATAATCTCTTTCTTTAGATTTTCTTTAAGCAACATTAAGTCCTGATGTTTGTTTTTGCTCCAATAATAAAGAGCTTTTAAAACTCTTTTAAACTTCTTATTCAAATAACTTGTTGGATCGCCTATCATATTCTTTCTCCAAGAATTTCTGACTATGCCCATTGAAGCAGCATAAGAAGACCACACTTCTACATACCTTATAAACCGATTTTTTCGAGCAGTTGGATTAAGCAGGTTGAGTAGGATGGGGCAGTGGTCAGACGCTACCCTTGGAAGATGTTTAATGAATGGATTTTGAATTGTTTGCAAAGACGCCGGGTTTAATAAACATTTATCCAATCTCTCCATGATTCTAGATTTTTCAACGAAACTTCAGGATTTCTAGTCGTTCCCGGACCATTTGTGGCTTCATTTTCAATAGTTTTCAATAGTTTGTTCAATAGTCCCTTCTTCTATGGTCGGTTTTGATTGCACAGGAAGATAGATTTGAGAAGTTGTTTTCTTGCTAACATATGATTTTCCCCCATCTCTGTTTTTCCTGAACTTAACTTGAATCCAGGGACCTAGTTCATCTTGGACTTTAGAATTGTCTTTGGCACCTCCTTTATCTATATTCTTCTCAATGACATTAGAAGATGTTGTAGCAGGTTTCAAAGAAAGATTATTGATTAAAGAACATTGGCACTTAATATGGCCCAATTTGCCACAATGATAGCATAGAGAAGAAATCTTCTCATATACTACTTTTTGGAAGGATCTTCCATGCATCCCTTCTATCCAAACTCCTTTTGGAATTTTCATGTCTAGACTTAAACGAACACAAATCCGAGCATATTCTCTCTTCCCCCATTTAAAGGAGTTTCCATCAAGATAGATTGGAGTACCTATCTTGGAAGCAATTCTACAAATGTTTTGTTCGTCCCAGCAGTGCAAAGGAAGACATGGCAAACGAATCCAAACAGGAGCTGTGAGTCATTTTAAGGATTCAGGTGTAAAATTGGGGGACCATCTGTCCAAACCAATGATGTTGCCTCCTATGAACCAAGGTCCTTCTTCAAGGATTTCATCCACGGCCTCCGGTTTTGTGAATGAGGATAGAATCCAATCAAGACCCAAGGTTGTAAGGTGAAAATTACCAAATTTCGACCATTGCTTACGCAGTTCTCTGCTATATACTGGAAATGGGATATTACTTCCCAAAAATTTGATTACCAGAGAATTTCTTAGGACCTGAGAATTAGCCTTTTTAGAATCAGGATTCATAATAACCGCTACCTCGTCTTCAGAAATGGGAGTAAAATTCATATCATAATTGAGTTTGATATGATGAGTCTTTGTCCAAGCGTTTCCAAACGTGAACTTAGAGCCAAATTTTGTTTCCTTATCAGCATTAACTTTTGAGGCATTTCCATCAACTCCAGATTGCAAATTAGAATTAGTTGAAAAATCTGAACCAGGAACTGAAGATTGTTTATCCTCCGAATGAGATTTTTTTGTTAATTTCCTTCGAGACATTCGCATTTATCGCTGGCCACAGGCTAGAGATTGTATTTGAATATCCAAAGTTGTTAACAAAAATTTTCAATCTTGACGATGAAGCATCTGCATCATTCGGTTGCAAACTTGGACAGGACTTTTCAATCCTTGGGGTATTGCTATCTGCATCAACCAAGATACTCTTGCCCTTACCTTCCACCATATTAATAGTCTTCTTCACCAGAGCGTCATTTACCTCTCTGATAACCAGAGGTTTAGATGACGATTTGAGTTGAACATAAACCGATTCAGAGAGCAGGAATGTTCGACTTCGATCTTCTTCGCTTACCGCTTTACCTTCCAAGCTTCCAGAGTTGACTAGCGCACCGACTTGAGGTCGGCGACCCTCCTACGTCATCGCCAACTCCGGTGATGATTGAACCAGAAAAACCACGAATTTGAAAAAATTCAAAATCTGTGGCAGTTTCTCTCTCTAACATTCGTCATAACCAACTGATACCTAGGCTCATTGAAGCTAACCCATTCTCTCCTAAATCTATAAAAATATATATTTCTCATGATTTATCCATTTTTTATTGTATAATTTTTTTAATAATAAATATAAATAGTGTGGATATTTTGATAGTAACATCACTGAATTTTATCGATTATAATTAAAGTTATGATTTTTTGAAGTCTTAGATATTATTTTATACGACATTTTGATTGTGGCATTTGCATAAGAAAGAAAGACTAGTTGTTAAATCTATAAAATTGGTTAGCTATTAAAGTATAACACCCTTTATAGAAGGGTGGACTGATGGACTTCCCTTTAAAGATGATTTATGGTGTTATCCCAGTTTTGGCTTATAATAGATGTCCAAATTATGCCGACGGGCATATGGCGATGACTGTTAAATATTATTGAAAGCCACCTGTAATGATAATGATAAAACATGAAAGATAGTGATATAAAAAATGAATAGATGAAAGAATGAAAACAATACATTAAATCTTGATGTCCTACCTTATTGAACCACATACTAGTGGATGCATATACTAATAATATTGATAATATAGTAGTAATATGTGTACATAATAACATATGAATGAAAGTCTGTATATGATATTAGACTTAATGCAATTATCCCAATTTTAACCAAGAGGGGGGGGGGGGGGGGGGGGGGGGGGGGGGGGGGGGGGGGGGGGGGGGGGGGGGGGGGGGGGGGGGGGGGGGGGGGTGAATTGATAATTTAAAAAACCTCCTGAAAGTTTTTTGTAGAAAACAATTTTTAACTTTTTGCACAATTAAATCTTTTATCAAACTAAAACTTTTCTATCACAAAAATTAAAACATCCAGAAAGATAAAAATGTGATAAAATAAAATAGACAGAAATTTATAGTGGTTCGGTCCAATTAAATCTACATCCACTCTCTAAAGACTCCCTCTTCAGGTATTGCATTATTACCAAAGTGACTCTCCTTTTTCTCCCATAGTAAGGCAGAGAAGCCTTTACAAAACACCTCCCTTACACTAATCTCCAGTGCAGCAGAGTATCATCATCCTTTCACACTCTCTAAGTGTCGGTAGAGAACTATCATCCTTTCACACTTTTTAAGTGTCGATAGAGAACCGTCGTCCTTTCACACCCTCCTGGTGTCGACAGAGAATCGTCATCCTTTCACACCCTTATGTTTTATGCAGAGAATTGGATCTTCTCCAAAGATCTTCTCTCAAGCAACATCAAAGAAGTAAGGAAGAGATTCGACAAAACATATAAAGAGATCCTCACCTTTGGACAACCTTGTGAATCTTTCAATATTTCCACTTACAAGACCTCTCTCCACACTCTCAAACACTCTCCCGAAGCACTCTCACACATGCCCTCAAAGAAAACATGAAGAAGCATTCATTCGTAGTCAATTTTTAGGATTATATTTATGAAAGGCATAATAGTATAGAAAACTAAAATATTCAATTTGATCATTCATGATCATACAGTACAAACGACGATCATACATTCAAACAATTCAAATTTTCTCGTATGATTCAGTACAAACCAATTTCATTCTGTGATTGACCTGTATATAAACTGACATCGTACAATACAATTAGTTCAAAATTGATCAAATTCATCCAGTATGATTCAATGCGAAATGATTTCGTACTCTAAATAATGTATTATACAAAATTCATATCACACAGTACGATATGTTTTAATCAAACCATGTTTTGTTTGGTACAAAAATGGACGCAACCATTTCATACTCTGGAAGTTATCTATAAGATCCTATGATCGTATAGTACAAAAATTTTAAAAAATTAACCTATTAGTATGGATGAAAAGATACACAACCATTTCATACTCTAAATGTCATCTATATAAACATAAGATCGTACAGTATGAATAGTTCATAAAAAAATTAGGAGTTTGTCGGGACAAACTTGTACGTATCTATTTCATACTCTTGATGTCATCTGTATGAAGGTAACTTTGTATAATATGAACAAGACTTAGAAAATTTTTCTAGCTTGGTTCGATTAACTGCTTTCTGGAGGAACACTAAAGCCAAATTTTTTCGTACAATCCAAAATATTACAATAAGATTAGTTTTAAAAATTACAAATTTTTATAGTCCCCCAGTGTGTGTTCATGGTTACCTAATTACAATCACGCTCTCCTAGACTCAAGAAAAGTATAAAAAGTACAGACTTAAAAATAATAAATCCTAATCTAATATGAATTGAAGTTTTTAACTATGTGGAGTATGATTTCTCTGAAATGTTAGTACACATAAACAACAAAAGCAAAAGTAAAATTTTTAATATATGTTAGGAAAAACAATAGTCAATATAATAATATTTTGGAATCATCAAAAACACACATGATATAAAAATATAGTTATGAAAACTAAGTTATAACAATCTCCTCTTTTTGATGATGATAAAATAATTATTATTTGAGTTAACATTTAAAATAATTTTTCTTCTTAGCTCCCCCTAAATGAATGATCAACTAAATAACAAGGGGTTCCTATGAAGATAAAAAAATAATAAACATAAAAATAAAAAAGAAACTAAATAAAAAATAACTCGAACAAAAACATGAATTGGAATGAACATTCAAACATTCATTCAAAAATATACATACGCACTCAAAACATACTCATACACACACACACACATTCATAATATTCACAACACAATACACATCACACACATTAATCTTCAAATAATATTAAGACTCCCCGTTTTGATAATAAAAAAAGAGAAGTATATCTTGAAATAAAAGGTTTCTATATATAAACCAAAAGAGTTGAAAGAGAAAAAGATTTTAAACTAATTACAAATATAATATTAATTTTGTAATATTATTTTTTTTTTTAAAATTTTAAATCAAAGAACAACTAAGATAAGAAAAGTCAACCAGTGTCATTGTTTATTTTAGACATATTAAATAAAAATAATTATTTTAAAAAAAAGATGAATTGAAGATTAGTTAACTTCGAATTCAATATTGTATATGCTTGTTAATTTGATGAATTTGGATTAGAGATTAAATGATAGTGGAAAGAATACAATAAAAATTTTTAATTGGCAACATTCCGCATCTTTTAAAGATTTGTGGCACACATTGTGCATCTTTTCTAGTTGGACTAATTTTATGTCTCTTTTCACTTTGCGTACAATTGCACATCTTTTTTATTTTTGCATGCTTTGTGCATTTTTCTTTTTTTTACTCTTTGGGGCTTTCCAATATCAGTAATCTTAATTCAAATTTCACTAATAACAAAAATTAACATATTAAAAAAGAAATAAAAAATGGTAAGACATCAATCTTGAAATAATTATAGCTTAGATATGTTTGCCTAAAGAACATAAAATTGATGTCCTTATCTAAATCCAGTTGTAATTTTAATTTAAATTTTTGAAAAATTAAATTTTATAAAGAAATTAATTTGTAGAACAAAGTAATTGATAACCCATTTCAATGATCAATTTCAAAAGATTTTTCTAATTAAAGATACAAATATTTCAAGAATTATGAATTAATACATATTAACAAAACATATCACATTTCATTAATATAAAGGATCACATACAAAGATTTCATTGATGCCATACATAACAACAATCAATAATATCTTGGCATAGATAAACAAATAATATATAAAACCACTACACTCATAGAAGAGAACATCAAAACAGGAAACACAAAAACTCAAAAGCAAGAACAACATAGAAGTACAATTTGAAATATAAGGGGCCTTGATATGGAGGAGGAGGCTAGTTGAACATTGAAAAGTAGCTATTCATCATAGCTACATTCGTGTTGACTGTGTCAAATTGATAATGGATCCAACTCATATCTACATGATATCTCACATCTTGCTGATTTAAGTGATTCTCAATTTGATCAAAGCGTTGATCAAATGAGTCTCCATTATATCAAACCACTAGACCATTTTCGGGTATAAATCCTAATAAGGTCTAGGTGTAGGTGCTAGAGCAGGAGTCCCCCCTTCTTTCTCAGAATCATTACTCTTTGAACTTTGATCTCGCCCAAAAAGTGCCCAAAAATTCGAATCAATGAAGTAGATAGGAAGTTATGTGGGAGGATTAGAAAGGATCAGATTGTACTTCTTTTCCATAATATAGGCAACTAGATATCGTAAAGCTATATTTTTCTTCCTTTTATGATGTGGAAGTCTAATTTCAGAAAGATTGTAAATGTAGTCCATGATGAGTTGGGTTTCATTAAAGGAATTTTTTAGTCATAAACAAATAGGTGATTGTGGGCAAAAGTAAAGTCATATTTATGTGATCAACAGCTTTAGGGATAATAGAAGTTCTTAAAACTTGCTAGATGACCCATGCATTTTGATTTAGAGTATAGACCCTTGAAAAATGACTGTTTGTGCGATTTATTTGTGGGGTTTTGACAAATCTAATATTATTTTGGGATATTTGAATTTGAATATGTAGTTTTAAAAAATCAAACATCTCGTTATAAATAATATATTTCCCCTTGAGGCAAAGAATATCATTTGCTAATGGGTTCAGATTTTGAAACTGAAGCCTGTCATCGTGATTATAGTAGTCGAATTTATATAAGAATTGTATACAATCTTAAAGGGTCAAGATAAGGTTCTATCAATATTCAACCACTATAATCTGGAAGGGGGATCATTAATTTATTATTTCATATCATGATAACTAATGATGTATCTCTCCGAAGAGAGAAAATATCACTTATTATCAATCAACGGGATATGTCGGTAATTATTATTTTCAACTTGATTTTCCTAAGTTTTGAAAAATTGATTTTTGAAAATCATGTGTGTGTGGTTCTAAATCTCCTACGAGCATGAACCCTCATAGTTAATTATAATGTAGAAAGATAAAGTCACCAATAAAAACTCTTGATTAAATTAATGACAAAATTTTAATGAGGATTTTCTATGAGTGATATCAAATAAATTGAATTTTTGAATCTCAAAAGGGAATGGATCAAGATTGAACCATCTATAAGTACCCCAACCTAATCTAATAGTTGGGCTTTAAGTCTTGGATTAAGAGAAGTTTTAGTTTATGTTGAGCATTTTATTAAAAATTTGAGATTATATTCCCAAAAGTTGGGATCTTATGATCTAAAATCCACCATAGATCCTAAATTTAAATTGGGTACCACATAGTAGTGACCCAAACCTAACTAATGCAATGTAGAACCTGAACTTACCCCACCCTAGATTGGGGAGCCAACTAACCACCTAGTAAATTTTAAATACATGACTTCAGTCATTTTATTAAAGAGTGATAAGGATATTTTTATTAAAGTTTTGGAGAGTTGAGGCCTACATTTAAAGATTAACCTAAGTGTCCCCTTTACTTATGCAGGGTGAAAATACTAAGGACATAAATAATTAAAATTTAGACTCTTTTAAATATATTTCTAATGCAATGCATGCTGGTCAAAATACTCAAATCAAGTATGCTTAAAATTTTAAAAAGATTTAAAAATAGTTTTTTAGAAGACTAGGCTTCCCTAGGTTTAGAATCTCATCCTCATAGGTTAGATTATTGAACTCTACCTGCAGGCATGTAAGTGTCTAAAATAAGGAAAGAAGAGTGCAGTAATATGCTTGTGACCCTGGGGGCGATCCCCAACTTATTCCTTAGATTCGTTATCTTTCTATGTTGCATAACTCCTAACATTTTAAATTTTGATTACAAGTATACAAATTTTTATACCCTTACAAGCCTCATGTATCCATGCTAAAATAAAGAGAGATACATAATTTCCAAAAAAAAAAAGGAAAAACAAGCAATCCTATAGGCAATCAAGTCAATATATCAAATATAATCAAATTAATTAATAAATATCCATAGGAAAACTGTTTTGCTTATTACAACTCAGGGTCTGTAGAAAGTAAAGTGGTCGGGCACACTGAAATAACCTAGATTCTAATCCTAATAAATACACAAGTGAATTTGAGTGGGTTACTCTTCATCTTCAATTCTTCAATCTTCTCTTCTTCGGGCTCCTTGGATTCTTCGTAGTAGGCTACCTAAATGAAAAAGAGAACTCTTCCCATGGGGGGAAGGTTACTATTTCCTCTTTGGGTGAATTGATAATTTAAAAAACCTCCTGAAAGTTTTTTGTAGAAAACTATTTTTAACTTTTTGCACAATTAAATCTTTTATCAAACTAAAACTTTTCTATCACAAAAATTAAAACATCCAGAAAGATAAAAATGTGATAAAATAAAATAGACATAAATTTATAGTGGTTCGGTCCAATTAAATCTACATCCACTCTCTAAAGACTCCCTCTTCAGGTATTGCATTATTACCAAAGTGACTCTCTTTTTTCTCCCATAGTAAGGCAGAGAAGCCTTTACAAAACACCTCCCTTACACTAATCTCCAGTGCGGAAGAGTATCATTATCCTTTCACACTCTCTAAGTGTCGGTAGAGAACTATCATCCTTTCACACTTTTTAAGTGTCGATAGAGAACCGTCGTCCTTTCACACCCTCCTGGTGTCGACAGAGAATCGTCATCCTTTCACACCCTTATGTTTTATGCAGAGAATTGGATCTTCTCCAAAGATCTTCTCTCAAGCAACATCAAAGAAGTAAGGAAGAGATTCGACAAAACATATAAAGAGATCCTCACCTTTGGATAACCTTGTGAATCTTTCAATATTTCCACTTACAAGACCTCTCTCCACACTCTCAAACACTCTCCCGAAGCACTCTCACACATGCCCTCAAAGAAAACTTGAAGAAGCATTCATTCGTAGTCAATTTTTAGGATTATTTTTATGAAAGGCATAATAGTATAGAAAACTAAAATATTCAATTTGATCATTCATGATCATACAGTACGAACGACGATCATACATACAAACAATTCAAATTTTCTCGTATGATTCAGTACAAACCAATTTCATTCTGTGATTGACCTGTATATAAACTGACATCGTACAATACAATTAGTTCAAAATTGATCAGATTCATCCAGTATGATTCAATGCGAAATGATTTCGTACTCTAAATAATGTATTATACAAAATTCATATCACACAGTATGATATGTTTTAATCAAACCATGTTTTGTTTGGTACAAAAATGGACGCAACCATTTCATACTCTGGAAGTTATCTATAAGATCCTATGATCGTATAGTACGAAAATTTAAAAAAATTAACCTATTAGTATGGATGAAAAGATACACAACCATTTCATACTCTAAATGTCATCTATATAAACATAAGATCGTACAGTATGAATAGTTCATAAAAAAATTAGGAGTTTGTCGGGACAAACTTGTACGTATCTATTTCATACTCTTGATGTCATCTGTATGAAGGTAACTTTGTATAATATGAACAAGACTTAGAAAATTTTTCTAGCTTGGTTCGATTAACTGCTTTCTGGAGGAACACTAAAGCCAAATTTTTTCGTACAATCCAAAATATTACAATAAGATTAGTTTTAAAAATTACAAATTTTTATAGTCCCCCAGTGTGTGTTCATGGTTACCTAATTACAATCACGCTCTCCTAGACTCAAGAAAAGTATAAAAAGTATAGACTTAAAAATAATAAATCCTAATCTAATATGAATTGAAGTTTTTAACTATGTGGAGTATGATTTCTCTGAAATGTTAGTACACATAAACAACAAAAGCAAAAGTAATATTTTTAATATATGTTAGGAAAAACAATAGTCAATATAATAATATTTTGGAATCATCAAAAACACACATGATATAAAAATATAGTTATGAAAACTAAGTTATAACAATCTTCCTCTTTTTGATGATGATAAAATAATTATTATTTGAGTTAACATTTAAAATAATTTTTCTCCTTAGCTCCCCCTAAATGAATGATCAACTAAATAACAAGGGGTTCCTATGAAGATAAAAAAATAATAAACATAAAAATAAAAAAGAAACTAAATAAAAAATAACTCGAACAAAAACATGAATTGGAATGAACATTCAAACATTCATTCAAAAATATACATACGCACTCAAAACATACTCATACACACACACACACATTCATAATATTCACAACACAATACACATCACACACATTAATCTTCAAATAATATTAAGACTCCCCATTTTGATAATAAAAAAAGAGAAGTATATCTTGAAATAAAAGGTTTCTATATATAAACCAAAAGAGTTGAAAGAGAAAAAGATTTTAAACTAATTACAAATATAATAATAATTTTGTAATATTAATTTTTTTTTTAAATTTTAAATCAAAGAACAACTAAGATAAGAAAAGTCAACCAGAGTCATTGTTTATTTTAGACATATTAAATAAAAATAATTATTTAAAAAAAAAAGATGAAATGAAGATTAGTTAACTTCGAATTCAATATTGTATATGCTTGTTAATTTGATGAATTTGGATTAGAGATTAAATGATAGTGGAAAGAATACAATAAAAATTTTTAATTGGCAACATTCCGCATCTTTTAAAGATTTGTGGCACACTTTGTGCATCTTTTCTAGTTGGACTAATTTTATGTCTCTTTTCACTTTGCGTACAATTGCACATCTTTTTTATTTTTGCATGCTTTGTGCATTTTTCTTTTTTTTACTCTTTGGGGCTTTCCAATATCAGTAATCTTAATTCAAATTTCACTAATAACAAAAATTAACATATTAAAAAAGAAATAAAAAATGGTAAGACATCAATCTTGAAATAATTATAGCTTAGATATGTTTGCCTAAAGAACATAAAATTGATGTCCTTATCTAAATCCAGTTGTAATTTTAATTTAAATTTTTGAAAAATTAAATTTTATAAAGAAATTAATTTGTAGAACAAAGTAATTGATAACCCATTTCAATGATCAATTTCAAAAGATTTTTCTAATTAAAGATACAAATATTTCAAGAATTATGAATTAATACATATTAACAAAACATATCACATTTCATTAATATAAAGGATCACATACAAAGATTTCATTGATGCCATACATAACAACAATCAATAATATCTTGGCATAGATAAACAAATAATATATAAAACCACTACACTCATAGAAGAGAACATCAAAACAGGAAACACAAAAACTCAAAAGCAAGAACAACATAGAAGTACAATTTGAAATATAAGGGGCCTTGATATGGAGGAGGAGGCTAGTTGAACATTGAAAAGTAGCTATTCATCATAGCTACATTCGTGTTGACTGTGTCAAATTGACAATGGATCCAACTCATATCTACATGATATCTCACATCTTGCTGATTTAAGCGATTCTCAATTTGATCAAAGCGTTGATCAAATGAGTCTCCATTATATCAAACCACTAGACCATTTTCGGGTATAAATCCTAATAAGGTCTAGGTGTAGGTGCTAGAGCAGGAGTTCCCCCTTCTTTCTCAGAATCATTACTCTTTGAACTTTGATCTCGCCCAAAAAGTGCCCAAAAATTCGAATCAATGAAGTAGATAGGAAGTTATGTGGGAGGATTAGGAAGGATCAGATTGTACTTCTTTTCCATAATATAGGCAACTAGATATCGTAAAGCTATATTTTTCTTCCTTTTATGATGTGGAAGTCTAATTTCAGAAAGATTGTAAATGTAGTCCATGATGAGTTGGGTTTCATTAAAGGATTTTTTAGTCATAAACAAATAGGTGATTGTGGACAAAAGTAAAGTCATATTTATGTGATCAACAGCTTTAGGGATAATAGAAGTTCTTAAAACTTGCTAGATGACCCATGCATTTTGATTTAGAGTATAGACCCTTGAAAAATGACTGTTTGTGCGATTTATTTGTGGGGTTTTGACAAATCTAATATTATTTGGGATATTTGAATTTGAATATGTAGTTTCAAAAATCAAACATCTCGTTATAAATAATATATTTCCCCTTGAGGCAAAGAATATCATTTGCTAATGGGTTCAGATTTTGAAACTGAAGCCTGTCATCGTGATTATAGTAGTCGAATTTATATAAGAATTGTATACAATCTTAAAGGGTCAAGATAAGGTTCTATCAATATTCAACCACTATAATCTGGAAGGGGGATCATTAATTTATTATTTCATATCATGATAACTAATGATGTATCTCTCCGAAGAGAGAAAATATCACTTATTATCAATCAACGGGATATGTCGGTAATTATTATTTTCAACTTGATTTTCCTAAGTTTTGAAAAATTGATTTTTGAAAATCATGTGTGTGTGGTTCTAAATCTCCTACGAGCATGAACCCTCATAGTTAATTATATTGTAGAAAGATAAAGTCACCAATAAAAACTCTTGACTAAATTAATGACAAAATTTTATTGAGGATTTTCTATGAGTGATATCAAATAAATTGAATTTTTGAATCTCAAAAGGGAATGGATCAAGATTGAACCATCTATAAGTACCCCAACCTAATCTAATAGTTGGGCTTTAAGTCTTGGATTAAGAGAAGTTTTAGTTTATGTTGAGCATTTTATTAAAAATTTGAGATTATATTCCCAAAAGTTGGGATCTTATGATCTAAAATCCACCATAGATCCTAAATTTAAATTGGGTACCACATAGTAGTGACCCAAACCTAACTAATGCAATGTAGAACCTGAACTTACCCCACCCTAGATTGGGGAGCCAACTAACCACCTAGTAAATTTTAAATACATGACTTCAGTCATTTTATTAAAGAGTGATAAGGATATTTTTATTAAAGTTTTGGAGAGTTGAGGCCTACATTTAAAGATTAACCTAAGTGTCCCCTTTACTTATGCAGGGTGAAAATACTAAGGACATAAATAATTAAAATTTATACTCTTTTAAATATATTTCTAATGCAATGCATGCTAGTCAAAATACTCAAATTAAGTATGCTTAAAATTTTAAAAAGATTTAAAAATAGTTTTTTAGAAGACTAAGCTTCCCTAGGTTTAGAATCTCATCCTCATAGGTTAGATTATTGAACTCTACCTGCAGGCATTTAAGTGTCTAAAATAAGGAAAGAAGAGTGCAGTAATATGCTTGTGACCCTGGGGGCGATCCCCAACTTATTCCTTAGATTCGTTATCTTTATATGTTGCATAACTCCTAACATTTTTAAATTTTGATTACAAGTATACAAATTTTTATACCCTTACAAGCCTCATGTATCCATGCTAAAATAAAGAGAGATACATAATTTCCAAAAAAAAAAAGGAAAAACAAGCAATCCTATAGGCAATCAAGTCAATATATCAAATATAATCAAATTAATTAATAAATATCCATAGGAAAACTGTTTTGCTTATTACAACTCAGGGTCTGTAGAAAGTAAAGTAGTCGGGCACACTGAAATAACCTAGATTCTAATCCTAATAAAGACACAAGTGAATTTGAGTGGGTTACTCTTCATCTTCAATTCTTCAATCTTCTCTTCTTCGGGCTCCTTGGATTCTTCGTAGTAGGCTACCTAAATGGAAAAGAGAACTCTTCCCATGGGGGGAAGGTTACTATTTTCTCTTTGGGTAGGAAGAGGTGGTCCAAATTTGGACTTCCATATAGGAATGGACTAGACTCAAAGTTCAAGTTTTCTTCTCCCAAAGGGGTATCTTTTCCTCTTTGAAATCCAAGCTTTGGACCTATGTATCTAGACTCAAAGTTCGACTTTCATAACTCGATACTCAAATTAATTACATGTGTATGAAAATAAAAATTCTAGACTCTCATGCGAGGTTATCCTAATCATTTAAATATCAGAAAACATTCCCAAGCAGTTGTATAAGTATGTATAAAGAAAACACGCTGGCCACACTCTTTTATTTTGGGGCTAATTAGCTGAAGCACATGCAATAGTTATATTATTTTTTTAAATTTTCATTTAGCCCCCTTTATTTTGCCGCATGAGTGTGGCCACCTGCAAAAAACTTAGTGAACATCCATATCATTCCAATCCTAAGGGTAATCTAATCACCAAACACATCAATCATCCACAGAGTGCAGTAAATGTAAGCAAACACACTAGGTAATTTCAATACAACATGGCAATAAAATCTCAAAAAATTTGGCACATAGCAGAAAGTAAACACCAGTCTATCCTAAATCTAGAGTCGGTGTCCTAGCAAACCATCTAAAGTGTGTGTAGAAAGGTTGTGTGACTGGAGTAGATATTGAGCTGGGTAATTTGTTGAAGTTGTCTAAAGTTTGAGTTTATTAAGGCTGAAGGGAGGTTTTATGTTAGAGTTTAAGTATTAATGTATTGAAGATTAATTTGGATGCAATTTAGTTGTTTTATAATTGCTAACTTTGTTGTACACCAAGGCCGTGAAGTTTATTTCACCTTCCTTGGGGCTAAGTTAATAGCCTCATAGGCTTGGGTTACCTAGTAAGAATTTGTATAGATTATGTAAATTTAGGTGGTTAAGGGTTTGATTAATCAATTCAGAAGTTTTCTCAGAATTTTAGTGGGTTATAGAATTTTAAGGTTATCAGGGTTATCTTTAAGAGGTTAAAAGTTGACTTTTAGAATTAAAGTTCATCTTGAGGTTTTAAGATTTTTAATAAACATTAGGCCTTATAATGAGTGATTAGACCATTAGTATGTTTAATTTGGAGTTTTTTTAAAAAAAGTTATGAATTTTCTGAGTTTTAATTCTATATCTTGACATAGATTTGACTAAAGTGTTGACTTTTTTTAACTTTGACTAAAATTTGAAGGTTTGATATTTTTAGTAAATATTAGATTTTAGTTTGAGTTATATTACTTTGAGTTTGATTAAATTGGATTTTTTTGGAATTAATTAGGAATTTTGGAAGATTTGTGATTTATTAAATTATTTTAATTAAAAGCTCGTTTAGTGATTTGAACCCAAATGGACTCCAAACTCCTTTAAATCACTCCCAAAGTTCATAAATGATCTAAGGAGGGATTATCAAGTGTTTGAGAATTTATTGGGATTTTAATTAATTATTAATTTAACTTAAAATTAGAATTATAGTGAAGTTAAGGGTTAATTGATTGGGATTCCATTTTTCTAAATGGATGGTTAAACCATGGTTAATTAGAACCCTTAGGTGAATTTTTAAGATTTAATATGAATTAATAATGCATTATTTTAGGTTCTAAGTTAATTCTAGGAAGGGATTTTTTAAGCACCTACTTGGTGGACCAAATGGGCACCTAATTTAGTGAAATTTGGACCATGCGATCACTTGATAGTGATTGCATAGTCCAAATTTCACTAAATTGAATTTGAGCCCAAATGGAGCTCTCTAAGGTGACTAACCAATCCACCTAAGGTGATCTCTAAGTCACCTTAGAAAATTCCTAGGGATCTATCCGAGGGTTGGATTAGGGAAAAATCAGTGGCCCTAAACTCCTTACACTAATCATCACCATCACACTAAAATTAAATTCCTAATTCCCATTGAAAAGATCATGGTATCAATTATGATCTTAAGGGTCTAACCATGACCCTTAAGATCAAATTGATGAAATAATGCCCTTAGACACCTCAAACAATGGGAGGGAAAATTTAGACATGTTAAGGACATATTCAAATTGACTCTGCCTAAGTCCCAAAAAATGGTGACTTAAATCAAACATATAAGTGTAATAATAGATAAAACATTCAAATTGAAATTATACTTAACACATATGAAATTCGGGCTTTGGATTATAAAGCTTTTGAAGGTCTCTCTGAGATATTTTCAACGAGCCTAAGAACACCTAAGTCAGCCAAGTGTGTAGGGAGATATGATTTTTTGAAGTTTCACTTAATTTTTTATTAAATTAAATCCGTTAATTACCCAGTCAGCCGGTGCTTTACACGCGGCACCTTCTAATTGGCAGAGTAATTATTGGCGGCTGACAGGATAATGGTCAGGTTGATCATAGCCGTCAGATGAGAGATCAAATGGCTATAATTAAATGGCCTTCAGAACTGCCAGATTTAATCCGAACCATTGATTGAGATCAACAACTAGGATTATGTCTTCCACCTCCCACACAGACCTAAAGTTATAGAGCTATTTTGGTGTAATTCGAGTGATCCCACTAGTGAACTCTAATGAAATTTCATAGGGAGGATAAGGGGAATGGAAACCTTCAATCCAATGGCGAAAATCCATTGCGGTAAGGTTTCCTTCACACTTGACCGGACTACTTATCTAGGGAGCTCAGGATTGAGGTATTACTACAGAGAAGGTATCAACAGATGAGCTTCTCTATCTAGAAGCTTCAGGGGACAAAGGCGAGCAGATCTCCATTAGATGTTGGGGCCAGAGGGTAGCCAGAGGTATGACTTCAAGCGGACCATACATGGACTTCATCGGAGCTTGCGTGAATGGGTCAACGGGATAGGCTGGGAGATTAGAAAGTTAGAAAGGAATGTCAAGGGAGCTATGAGGAATGATTTTGAGGGCTTGGACGTGAATGCTGCCCTCTAGAATGAGCTACCATGTTCAAATCTCTCATACGGGCTTAGATGACCGAAATCAATTGAGCTGGCCATCAGATGGGGTATATGTGACATGAAATATTCCCCCAGAGTAATCATGTACTTGAATCTTGCTAGGCTAGGCTCTTGAAGGCTTAGGATCAGGCCTGAAGTGGGGGGAGGGACCATCAAAGCTTGATCTCTATTAGTTATGGCCGCCATCGACTAGGGCCTAGGGTCAGGTTGACCTGGAAAGGATGATGGGGATGTGGTAAGCTCGAGTGTGAGCTCAATTGGACCTAGGGGAGTCCAATTATTTAAAATGGCTTAGGTTGACCCAAACCTGCTCAGTTTGGATCGAATTAGGCTTGACCCAGGTTAGGTCAGACTCTAGGTTTGATATGGGAGGTAGGTCTAGGTTAAGTTCACCCAATGCAAGTTGTAATTAGTTTTGAATTGCCGTGAGGTGGGAGATGGCTCAGGTGAATGTGGTTTTGACCACTTTAGGCTAGCCTAGAGGTTGACCTAAGTCAACCTAAGGGTTGGACTGTCTAGGGGAGATGCCTTAGGCCTAGGGCCATCTAGTGGGGGTGTTGGATAGGTTCAATTGAGCTTAGGGTGGGAGTTGGCACAATCCCAAGTGGTTTGGACCCTTTGGCTTAGCCTAACTCCTAGCCATAGTTGAACCAATGGCTGGGTTGGCTAGGAAAGGTGTATTGGGTCAAGAGAGACCCAATGTCACCTTGGGTTGGATCAAATTTGGATTGGATTGAGAAATAGTTCCAGGGGAACCTCTCCTTGGACACTTGGGTCAAGCCAAATCGCTAACCCATGTTAACCCAAGGCTTGGGTCTTCAAGAGAGCTCTCTTGAGGACCTAAGGGGTCACCCCTGGGTCTAAGTGGGATTGAGAAGGTTTGGATCAAAGGGTTTGGATGAATGGGGGTGTATGGGAGGTCTGGTCTAACATGGTTAACTTGGTCAACCGAGTTTACCTAGGACCAAGAGTTAGGTCCATTGAATTCAATTTGATCACATAAACTCAATGGGAGAGGTCTTATGCCAAGAAGAAGGCATTTGGTTTAAAGTAGCCATTTCATCAAAAAGGGGCACATTAGTGAAACATGGTTGGCTTGGTCAACCAGGTCAAATCTAAGTGTGTGTTTTAACCCAATGTATTCCTAGTGGTGTTTAGGATCCAATGGGATGGGTTTTGAGGGTTGAGGTAGAGGGGTTGGATTGAACTTAGGGGAAAAGACCAAAAAGGGCCCCTTTAAAGGGCATTTTGGTCATTTTGACTCCTAGTCAATTTTGGGTCAAATCAAGTAAAAAAAAGATGTAAAATGTTAATCAATAGGTCCTGATGAAGGTCATTGAAGTTGATGGAAGGTTTGGAAAGGGCTGCAAGGCCAAGATCTATAAGATACCAAGTCCAGTGACATGGGTTGTAAATAACTAAAGTTTTATAGCCTTCAGAAAAAGATTGAATTTGAAGGATAGGAATGTCAGATTGAACTCAAATTTGTATGGCTGACCCTAGGGACAAGCCTAAATAAAATGAAATTGATATACTGCAAATCAATGGTTATTAGACATGGTTTCATGAGGTTTGAAAATCCCCCTAGAAAGGGGTTCAAGACTTTAGCCCTTAGCCCTTAGATTTGTTTTGAAACTGTGGAATTGGATTGAGTTTTGGACTTAGATGATTAAGGATGACTTATCCATATTATTAACAATCAATGGGATGATTATTAATATTTGGATGAGATTTGGAAGTTGATTAAATGTTGACTAGGAATTGATTGAAGGTTGACTAGAGGTTAATCCTAGGACTGGATTAGGATGTGGTATTGAATTTGATTAAGGTTGGTTTGGGTCCTATCCAAGATATATATGATGAGTGAGTAGAGACTTCTAAATCATTAAGTCACTAGAAAGAAACTCAAGTAGGTCTTAGTGACCTATTACAAAAATGAGTTAACAAATGGACCGCCAATATATATAGTAGAATGAATTTATAGTACATATATTAGCATTGAACAAATGGAAGAATGATATGAAGATTTTGATTCTAAGGAGTCGTAGGGCCAAACCTTAGGAAATTGGATTTGAGTGGGTACTAGAGTGGTGCCACAAAGGGCATCATCCACCACTAGTAGGTGATCATATGGTGGGGTCGAAACATGCCCAATACAGAGGATCAGGGTTTAATGACCTTATGGTGGGGTCAAAATATGTCCAACACAGAGGGTAAAGTGATCATATGATGGGGTCAAGATATGCCCATCATAGAGGATCAGGTTGAATGATCTTATAGTAGGGTCAATAAGTGCCCAACACAGAGGACCGGGTTGAGTGAACTTATGGTGGGGTCAAATTATGCCCAACACAGAGGATCAAGTAATCATATGATGGGGTCGAGATAAGCTCATCATAGAGGATTGGGTTGAATGGTATTGTGGTGGGGTTGAAACATGACCATCATAGTGGATCGGGTTGAATGACCTTATGGTGGGGTCGAAATATGCCCAACATAGAGGGTTGAGTGATCATATGATGGGATTGAGATATGCCCATCATAGAGGATAGAGTTGAATGGTCTTATGGTGGGATCAAAACATGCCCAATATAGAGGACTGAGTTGAATGAACATTTGGTGGGGTTGAAATATGCCCAACATAAACGGTCGAGTGATCATATGATGGGGTCAAGATATGCCCATCATAGAGGATCAGGTTGAATGATCTTGTGGTGGGGTCGAAACATGCCCAACATAGAGGATCGGGTTGAATGACCTTATGGTGGGGTCAAAATATGCCCAACATAGAGGGTCGAGTGATCATATGATGGGGTTGAGATATTCCCATCAAAGAGGATCAGGTTGGATGACCATGTGATGGGGTCAAAATATGCCCAACATAGAGGGTCAAGTGATTATATGATGGGGTCAAGATATGCCCATCATAGAGGATTGGGTTGAATAGTCTTGTGCTGGGGTCAAAACATGCCCAACACAGAGGACCAGGTTGAAGTGGGTCTAGGATGATGCCATGGAGGGCGTACTCCATCACTAGTGGGTCTAATCCTAAGGGTAAGAAGAACCTAACCTTAAGGAGAAGAGGGCAGGAGTCGAGTGATTAATTTTGAGAGAATTTCTTCTCTTTTTTCTTTTATCTTTTTTTTTTTTTTTTTGAATTTTCTAAAATATGGATAATGTTAAGTGGACTCGAGTCAAAACTCAAACAAAGAATTTTATTGATTCAGATTCAAGCTACATCAAGCATAGTACTTCTTATGGAAATACCCATTGATAGATGAGCACAAAAGATGTTTGGTAAAATTTTTTTTTAAATATTTGAATAATTTACATTAATAAGAATACTAATATATGTTTATTATATAAAGAAGTGCTGGATAAAGAACCGACTCCTATTGAATTATATAGTCATTCCCACAAGTGGCAGGAGGATCAGTAATGAGATGATGAGCGTACAAGGAAAGCCTATATAAGTATATAAGTTTCATTTTTGTGATGTTATATATAAATTATTTAAATTTTTTTTAACTTTCATAGGAGGAGTATACACAATTTTGAGAGAGCCAAGTTACAGTAAGTGAAGGTTCTTTTAGTGGATCTGCAGAATATTCTGATTATCGCACTTGGTAGCAAGTGGTAGCAAGAATATAACATGACATACTATATGGTTTAGGCTCCCAAGCAACTGTATATGAGTTGCAGATATCTGGTAGCTCCAGTTTCTCAGCTAACACTTAAGAGTCTTTATATATCCAATAGATAGATGTCCTTAAAATTGAGGTAGACTAGGTAAGGAAAGCACAAGCTAATTGGGAGATGTAGATGTAGCCAAAGAAGATGCAGATGCAACAATAACAACTGGAGCTGCAGCAGCAGATACAGATACAATAAGCTCAAATGTTAGATGAAATGTGAAAGATGCGAGAGCATATGAGTAGTGGGAGGAGTATAGAATCAGATGAGGAGGAGGCTGAATCAGAGTAGATATTATTTATTTTACTTATGTGGATATATATATTTATGTGTTTTTGTACATGTTTAGTTATTTGTTCATTTGACATCCTATTATTTTTGTATTAGTTGATATTTGTTGATGATACTCTTCTTGTTTATGTTATTATTTAAATATTTATAATTGATAATGTAATTGGTGATGTTCTTGATTTGAAGTGATTGTATGAATGTATATATTGTTGTTGTTTTATTTTTTTGCAGGTTTAATTATGGAAATCAATTTTAAAAGGAGGAAGGTTGTTTTTTTATTTATTTATGCTACAAGTTTCCGGTTGATTTTCTACCGGAAATAATGACGGTAATAAGATATAATGGACTTTCCAGCAAAAATGTGCGTCGTTACTTTCAACAGAATTTGTGATGGTAATGTACGATGGTAAGGGAACGACATCTATTAGCCGACGTATTATGCGTTGGTAATTTTGTCGAATACTTTCCACCAGAAATTCTGGCATATCTTATGCCATAATATAGCAATGAAAAAGGTGTCAACTAGTTTTTTTTATCTGCAGGCATTTCAACGGAATAATCATAAAAAATGTTTCTAATGTAAAAAAATTCATTGGTGTTTTCTTTACGACGTGCGAATTACCATCAGAAAAATTTGCGTTGCAAATGCATTGGAAAGGTGTTATTTCTGGCATTTTTTTGTTGTTACCGGCGGATACCATCCTCCATTAATATCGCAATTTCCTTTAATGTTTTAAGGTTTTACACTTCATTGATTCCGTTCATGGCGTTGTCATAGTGGGCTCGAGGAATGATGCATCCTTAGGGCACTTAGCCCCATAGCTTAAGGTAGTTCATCTTAAAAACTTTATCTTTGGAGTGCTTGTTGTGTATTAAAGGTTGTTTGATCAATTTAATTAATCATGCTAATGATTTCTGTAATTTTAGTTAATTATTGAATTTTAGAAATTTTTTGAATTATTTAATTGCATTAATTGAGGGGTCAAGAGTTGACTTTTTAAATCAAAGTAATTTCTAAAATTTTAATTTTTTTCTAAATACTAGATCTTAAAATGAGTAATTAGGCTCTAAATTTATAGGATTTTGAATTTCTTACATTAAGTTATGAATTTTTAAAGTTTTGATCTAATTTTGAATAATAGTTGATCGGAGAGATGACTTTTTGAGTTTGGCTTATTTTTGGTGGTTTGAAATTTTTGTAAAATACCAGGCCTTAAATGGAGTCGAAAGGCTTTGAGTTTCATCAATTTGGAATTTTTTTCAATTACTTATGATTTTTAAAGTTTGGTTAATTAAACAAATTTTTTAATTTTTAATTATGAATTTTGTTTAATGTTTTGATTTAAACTCATTCTAAACCTCAAGGAATCACTTCCAAAGGTCAAAGATGACCCATACAAGTGTTTCTAAGTGTTTAGAAATTATTTGGAATTTTAATAGTTTTAATTAATTAAATTAAATTAATTAATTATTAATTTTAACTAAAACCTAAATTAATTTTAAATTAGAGGTCTAGGAAAGGGGATTTTAATTTTCCTTGGTAGAGGATTAAATTTTTGTTAGTTTAATATAATGTTTATATTTTTTAGATTTAAATTAGATTTAATATAATTATTTAAATTGTATGGGTTATTAAAAGGGCTAAATTTTGACTTACTTAATTTTCTAACTTAATGGGCTCCAAATCCAATGAAATCTAAACCTATGGTGTAAAATATCACTAAATTTAATGTTGTCAAGTTTCACCTCTATTGGACGTGAGTAGAATTTAATAAGATTTTTCTAAGTTAGAATCAAAGAAACTAATTACAAGTAATAAAAGGATCACATTCCCTTGATAAGGTTCCATAATAAGGAAGGAATGTTTTCCAAAGAGAAACTATCAAAATAAAAACTATCATCTAATCAAGAAACTAATTACAAAATAAAAGGATATTCCTCCTTGATAAGGTTCCATAAAAGGAAGGAATGTTTTCCAAAGAGAAACTATCAAAATAAAAAACTATCATCTAAAACAAGGGTAGCACAACAATTAGCTACCTTATTACAATTTC
Source organism: Dendrobium officinale (assembly GCA_019514585.1). Classification (NCBI taxonomy): domain Eukaryota; kingdom Viridiplantae; phylum Streptophyta; class Magnoliopsida; order Asparagales; family Orchidaceae; genus Dendrobium; species Dendrobium officinale. The sequence continues at coordinate 26,312,391 of CM033684.1, read as the reverse complement.
TAGAAACATAATGAAAAATTACCTTATTGAAGTCCTTTAATAAGCAAAGATCCTTATAAGACCATCTATCCATGAGCCATTTATTCTTCTTCTTCAAAGAATCATGAATGAAATTGATAATATTTACATTATCACTCTCCACAATAATTCCTTTGCAT